>CATIXQ010000006.1:18754117-18829042 GCA_949711755.1 Leptidea juvernica
CTGGAACAGCTGCGGCGCGGCAGCCGGCAGCAGCACGGTGAGAGTGCGCAGGTCGGTGCCGCCCGCCGCGCTGGTCTCCAACATGAACCCCTTCACACACTTGAGCACCAGCTCGGCGCGCCGCAGGCACCACGACATTGTCATCTCCTGGAAAAATGGCATTTCAACATTGTACATTAAATTTATAATATAAGTAGTATGCAAATAAAATTTAATGATGCTGTGCGGGATTCGAACCCGCGACCTTCACGTTCCGTGCGAGTGCTCTTCCAACTAACTGCCAACCACGGAACAGAAAAAACTAGTGGAAGTGGTTTGTGGGCGTTACTCTGTCGCCACTATTGTGTACAAATGTACCTACTCGAGGCTCAAGTGAGACCAGTCATTTGATGTCAAATGAAGCATAATTATCTTTAAAAAAAATACAAATATGCCTTATTGTGCCATTTTGGACTGAGAAATCACAGCCGCCATAAAAATTTGTCCAGCGAAAGGACTTGCTATCATCGGTAATCGTAGTTTTCCGATTTAAATTCAATTACATTTTTATGTGTTGTGCAAAAAATACAACTAAAAATGAATATGAACATAAAATTACGACGTATGGTTAATTTACCTTTACGTATAGATATAACTTATGTTACTGACACGGGAGTGGGTCAGGGATTGGAAATAATACTCCGCTTATAAGAACGAGTCTTTATTTGGGTTCACTTTTTCTGAACATGCACTTCGCCGGTCTGCCGCTGTTCCTCTTGTGGGCGGCGGTACCTTCTTCTATATTCTTCTTCATCTGGATCACTTTCCACTTTTCACTACTTCTTCTTTTCTTCTTCCTTTAAATTTTCGAGTCGGAACTAAAACTGCCGTAGACCACGCTTAGTACGGCTTATATACCCCCGGATCTGTTCTATTTTCACAATGATGAGGATGATATCGCGTAGTTATGGTCTTATGGATTCCCAAGATCTTGCAAACTTCTTGAAATACTTGTAACTCGAAGTTCCGCCCTTGATCACTGTGCATCTCCATAGGCACACCGAATTTGCAGAAAACTTCATTCACCAGCATCGTCGCAACGGTGACCGCTTCTCAATTCGGTAGAGCAAATGCTTCCGGCCACTTCGTGAAATAATCCATCACCACCATTTTGTAACGGTTTCCAGCTTTGGTGACTGGAAACGGTCAGGCTATATCCAGAGCTACTCTCTTGCTAGCTAGCTCCTTTGCTCTGGGTCTGAGGTCCTTTGACAGCTGCACAACTCTTGCATTTACGGCACCAGTCTTCCACATCATCACGGCAATGCAAACAGTAAAATCGTTCTTTAATTTTTGTGAGAGTTCTTCTTATTCCCAAATGTCTACCTAAAGAACCATCGCGATAAGCTCTCAGGATCTCGTTCACCTTCTACCTGGGAACGACCAGTTGCAGATGGCAATCCTTTCCTTCCGTCATGCATCACCAAACTGTTCCACTGTGCCCTGAGACTCTTGGTAGCCGTACTGTGTCTAGCTACTTCAGACTATTTTGGTTTAAGTGAACCACTTGCTAGCCAATGTAAAAGTGGTTGAAGATCTTTATAATTTTCCTGAGCTCTCCTCATTGCATCGTTGCTCCAATTCTCGTCGATCGACCGGATGATAAAATTTTCTTTCTCCTCCTCACGAATGCCGTGTTTGCATTCCGTCGGACAAGGTCTTCTATATAAAGCATCTGCGTTTCCATGACTTTTTTCTCCTCGATGCTCGATTTTAAAGTCATACTCTTGAAGTTGCTCAATCCATCTGGCCACTTGTCCTTCCGGATTCTTGAATTCTAGTAACCACTTCAAGGCGGCATGATCAGTCCTTACTAGGAATTTGTGAAACAAACAAGTACTTTTTGAAATGTTATAATGTCTTAACCACGGCCAGTAACTCCCTACGAGTTACACAGTAGTTTATCTCCGGCTTCGATAAGGATTTGCTAAAGTTTGCAATTACAACTTCTTGATCTCCCCTCTTCTGAGATAGCACTCCACCAATTGCAGTGTTGCTAGCATCAGCATCCACTATGAATCTTCCCTCCGTGTCAGGATATCAAATCAAATCAAAATATTTTATTGCAAGTCACATTTTACAGTAGGATGGTTGGTACATTAATGGGTAGACAATATGTGACGCCCTGCAAGGGCACAGCAACGTTATACATAAAATAATATCCGAGGATAGGTGATTCACATAGTCGATTCTTCAACTCTAAGAAAGATTGTTCACATTCCTCATCCCAGGAAAAGGCTCTTTTTCTCTCCGTCAGTCGATGTAACGGCTTAGCAACATCGGAAAACCCTTTCACAAAGCGTCGATAATAAGAGCATAGTCCTAGAAATGCTCTCACATGTGTCTTTTCCGTCGGCGTCGGCCAGTCCTTGACAGCATAAGTGCTGTCAAGGACTGGCTGACGCTAAGATAAGTCTTGGCAGGATCCGTCGCAACGCCTTGCTCCGAGATAACGTGCCCCAAGTAATTCACCTGTCGTTGAAAGAACAAACATTTCTTTGGACTCAACTTCAAGTTCTCAGTTTTGTGAAGACATTTTCTAGCTTCTTAAGATGATCTTCAAAACTTCGTCCCATAATGATTATGTCATCCAACTAGACAAGGCAGGTTTCTCCCAACATACCTGCCAGCAAATGCTCCATCAACCTTTCGAAAGTAGCTGGGGCGTTGCATAATCCAAAGAGCATTGTTTTGAACTGCCATAACCCTTTTCCGGTTGAAAAAGCCGTCTTCTCCTTGTCTTTAGGGTCCAGTTCGACTTGCCAGTAGCCACTTTTTAAATCCAGAGTAGAGAACCACGTCATGTCACAAAGTGAATCTAAGGTGTCATCGATTCTTGGCAGTGGATAACTGTCCTTCTTAGTTACATCGTTCGAACGCCGATAGTCCACAAAAAATCTAGTTGATCCATCCTTCTTCTTCACCAGAACCACTAGAGAACACCATGGTCTCGACGACGGTTCTATCACCCTATTTTCAATCATGTCTTCTACTTCTTGTTCGCGTGCAAACGGAATGCGTCTTGGTGTCTGCCGTATCGGAACGGTGTCTCCTGTGTCGATCATGTGTTTTCACCAAACCAGTTCTTCCGATGTCCCCGTCGTTCTTCGAGAACATCCCGGCGTAGCGTAGCAGGAAATTTCTCGCTTTTATTAACTGTACCTTGGTAAAATTGTCTTTACAGCCATCCAGAAGTTTCTGTATGTTCACATCCTGGCTTGCAGCTACGGTCTTCCTCCCTTCTTCACACTTTTTTAACCAAGCCATCTCCCCACAAGCTCCGATCACTGTTCCCTTCCTAACGATTTGCTTGTCTTCATGAGGATTAAACACGGGAGCCATCGCAATTTGGGAGTTTCCCACAACAGTCCTGGCTGGGATCCATGTCGTGTCCGATGTTTCTCTTTCAATCATAGCGCATTTACAGGGTCTTCCTCTGTCATCCCTTGCCAGGACTATCGGGACTAAAGTCTGCGATCTAGGATTTAAAGTCGTGTCTCTCAAGCATGTCGAGGCTCCCGTATCCAAAGTGAAACGGCAAGATTTTCCAATTATCATTCCTTCTATAACCAAAGTGTTTCCGTCACATGTTTGCTTCACGAAGATCCTTGGGGCTTTGCTTTTACCTTAATTACCCAATTGCGTATTTTTATACAATCTAATTAATTAATCTAATTCTAATTACGATTATTGTTAATTTTTCAGTCGGTGTCAATCAGGACAGGTTTGTTGTACATGCATTCATAGTTATAGGTGAGATGTGCTTGAGTCGCACGTGAATGTGAGGAAGCGAGAGATATATTTGACATTATTTAAACACCATTCATAATATATTGGATGCAGCACCTTACAAACAAATTTTTGTATTGTATTTGTTTGTATTAGTGTATAATTTGTTGGCGGATTTTTTTAAATAAATAAATAAAAAGACATCCGGGTACGGTGTGTGTGGCAGTGTTATCGTACCTCTGTGAAATCGTGTCGAAGAAGCAGCGGTATGGCGAGCGAGGTCACGTCGTTACAACTCGCGGACTTGAGAATGTTCCGCAGGCCGAGTATAGCCGGGTGGCGAGATGTTATATCACCTGTTAACATATACCTGGATTTTAATAATAATAATAATTTATAATTCATTTCATGATACATTGCAGCGTGTGTATGATGAATTCTTTCAGCATACTTTTTTTATGTTACGTTTCTCAAATTCAATTATTTTTATTCAAAATAGGATGTGACATCACTTATTGAAAGTCAAAAACTACCACCCATTCACTAATGCCTCAGACCTGAGAAGAATGGGCGCAACAAACTCAGCGGGCTTTTTTTTCATAAAAAAAAATGTTTACAAAGTTTACTGTACATTTTTTTTATAATGGTACAATATTATAATTAAACTTATTATTTAATAACTTGATAGCGGTCGCTCCATTCCCAATCTGGGGTATCATTAAGAAAGTCTTTATGTTATAGTAACCTTTACCACACAAACGTTTTTTAACAATTGTTTTGAATTATTAACATTATCTGGGATCTTGTTGTAAAAGCATATACATTAATATTGTTATGACAGTTTATAGCAAATTCACTTATGTGCCTATGAACATACATTACATTATCAACAATATATTGAGACGCAACAGTCAAGATATTTTTTTCTTTGAATTTTGCTCTCAATGATAAATCTGTACGCACCATTAAGCTGAACAACTACTAATTTTTTAAGAACTCTGTTACACAAATAAATAATATTCTTTCATTACTTTGAGCCTGTTTACCCGAGTTTATATTGTCATCATCGACCAGTAGATGGTAGACCACGTGGGCGTCCATCAGGTTGGAGTGGCGGCTGATGAACACGTCGCCAGGCTGAAGCGCTCGGGAGCGAGAACTACCGCGTGCCTTGTTCCGCGCCTCCGCCTTAAATACATATATTATATATATTATCTTACTGACGTTCTTAGATTAAGGATTGGTCTCCGCTGCGCTCCAACTAGATACCGCAGGCGTAGTCGCAAATGGCGGCAACTAATACTACGCCCAACTGGGCGTACTCGAGATAGTCTCGAACAATGCGTGACGTTGATGTGCCACATGTTCTGTTAAACTTTGCTAATAGTAGAAACTAAAATACCGGATTGCGTAATATACCTTTGAAAAAAGAATACTACAAGAAATAAGAAAGACACTGGTATCGCATATCATCAGTAAGTAAAATACTTACAGAACATGTGGCACATCAACGTCACAGATTGTTCGAGGCTGGCTGGAGTACGCCCACTTGGGCGTAGTGTTAGTTGCCGCCCTTTGCGACTACGCCTGCGGTATCTAGTTGAAGCGCAGCGGAGACCAATCCTTGATCGAAGCTGACGTTTGTAGATTGGCAATGCGAGACCAAAATCTGATTGCTTGTGTTATGTGTGAAATGTCTATGAATGCATTATAAGTGTTGGGTAACAATTGCTAGAAATGTATCGACACCGATCAAAATAAACGACACATATTATAAATATCTTCATAAGTTTGTTCACTAAGTGACGTGAAGATATTTTAACTACTATTGATTTAATATACTATTGATGCAGACCGGCAATAAATGGAGAAGTCCAAAAATGAAAAACCTATGCGCATTTCTGGCGCAATGCCAAAGAGGATGTAGATACTACGTAATGAGAGGCGGCACTGCCTAAGTAAAAATTGAAATTTACTTTACTATGAAACGTGCAATGATTTGACATAAGTTTGAAATAGTAGTAATTACACTATGGCGATTGACGACAAAGTATAATCCGGCTTAGTTTAAAGCGAACAGTTGTTTAAAACATAGTGGATTTCGCCTACCTCCGTTTTTTTACAAGATTATAGCCGTCATCTGTCAATCTATCAATGACTGCTCGTTTTATACAATCGAGTGAATCGCTTTTTTCTAAGAGAGTTTCGCTAGGCTGTGAAATTAATAACTTATAGATTGGAATTTACTGAATAATCGTTTACGGGAAGGGTTTCGTCAGTCTATCTCGCTCTAACACACTCTTATACTATATGCTGACTCTTTCGCATTGCCAATCTTTTACTTCAATATAATGCCGCCTCTTCACAATCGGCGATTACACGCGAACACGATCGCCGATCATCGTCTATAATGGTCATAGTGATCGCGGCGATCGGTGACTCGTCGGTTTTTCCGGCACACATCAAATTTAATTCGCGTGTATTTGCGTGCGCGTGCCCACAAGATCGCCGGTCATTCATTCACACTTGGACAGTGAGCGATGCTAGTAATTAGTATGACATCATAAGTTAAATTTACTTATATAGTTTATTTACTTTGTTCTATTAAGATGAATGCTCAAACACCACCATCTTCTCTTCTTACATTTTTTTTCAAAACTTTTCGTTCAACAAAATTGACAGAATGATTGTATACTAAAATTAAATTACTGGTAGCAGCAGCTATAAACTCCACGTCCATCTTGAAGGACTGCCGCTCAGTAAATGATCACGGACGATCGTGTGGATGCTTACACGGTGATCAACGATTAACTTGCCGATGACAGACGATCATACAAGTAACGATCATCGCCGATAGTGGAAATGAGGCTTAATACATCCATGATTGAAACGGATTGGGCGTCGCTTACCTGCGCTTCCCTTTCAACCCAACACGAGTAAAAGAGGTACCAAGTGCGCAAAAACAATTAACGTAAGCTGCACCAAAGAATATGTAATAGTACGCTGCCCCATGATTGTGATAATATTTACACCGGCAACACTTCAGTGATTCCTCTGGTCTTACAAGAGAATGTGGGCGGCGGTGATTACTAAACATCGGGGGGCCATTCGTTAGTCCTCGTTATATATAAAAAAGATGTCACTGTCGAAGCTACTAAAATTATATTATAGCAATAAGAGACTAGACGAGCAGTACGTTCAGCTGGTGGTACGTTGATTCGCGCTACCCATTACAATGCAGTGCAGTGCCGCTCAGGATTCTTAAAAAACCCAAAAATTCTTAGTGGCACTACAATTGCGCTCGTCACCTCAAGACATAAGGTGTTAAATCTCATTTGGCTAGTAATTTCACTAGCTACGGCGCCCTTCAAATCGAAACACAATAATGCTTACACATAACTGCTTCACGGCAGAAATAGGCGCCGTTGTGGCACCCATAATCTAGCCGGCATCCTGTGCAAAGGACTCTCCCACTGGAACAGTTTGTTATTTTTAAATGATATCCTTAATTTCTGGGATTAAATATACAAATTTGTATAACATATAACAAACTGTTTTGATTTGAAAGAGCGACATCTCAAGTCACTTTCCTAATATGCAATTATTAAGTTATTGAGCAGGTTATCAACTGTAAATTAGATACTGTAGATTGAGCCACAACCTGAGAGTTGAACGAGACAGACCATGATTTACGATCGATACGTCACTCGGACGGTTGGCTCGGTTAGTAAGCAGCTCTGACGGAGCCGGCGTGGGTTCCAGTACCGTATGGTTCATAAATTTTGGTATAAATTAAATTTGTATAATCGAAACTACATAAAATACCATTATTCGTATGTCCTACTATTGTTTTATTATCCCCTTTGTGGTGGCCATAATTTAGACGACATCCTGTGCAATGGAGCCGTCCACTGGTAAAATGTATGATTGATTAATATATTTTTTTTATGGAATAGGAGGACAAACGAGCGTACGGGTCACCTGGTGTTAAGTGATCACCGCCGCCCACATTCTCTTGCAACACCAGAGGAATCACAAGAACGTCGCCGGCCTTTAAGGAAGGTGTACGCGCTTTTTTTGAAGGTATTCATGTCGTATCGTCCCGGAAACACCGCACAAGGAAGCTCATTCCACAGCTTTGTAGTACGTGGAAGAAAGCTCCTTGAAATTGTAGTTATCTTCGTACCGGCTCTTTAACTTTTTCAGCGATGTCTCTCAGCTGCAGGTGTACGTCGGGGAAGTGGTGCTCTGTGGCTCGGCGAGCACGCTCGGCGAGCGGCGAACGTTCGGGAGCATGCTCGGCGAGCAGCACCACGCCGCTCAGCTCGCTCGAGTACAAGGCCAGGGCCGGCTGGACTCTACTCCACGTCCCACTGCAAATATAAACAATCACTTTTAAACTGAAAACTTTATTATAATCGGCTTTACTTAGGTACGATACATAGGTATCTATCACAATAATTATGATAATTGTGCGGACAGGACAAGTGGAAAGGACAAGCGACCATATATACATATCAGCTTTATAAACGCACATACTAATATTTAATCGAAAACACATTAGTACGTGGCGGGCAAGGATTGAACTAGGGTCATCAGAGGTGAGAGACAACGGTTCTGCGTATTACGCAACAGACACTTTTATCTTGCAACACCTTTGGAATTAAAGGAGCATTCTTCAAAACAACTTTATGAATGTTAAAAAATGCTAGTGTTCGCACCAATTAACTAATATTCCTATCCATGTATATTCCATTCCCCGCAAGCGCGCTATATATATATCGTATAATATCGAAGCTCGAAGGTAGCGCGTTCGCTACTAAGCCAGTTACCGCCCGGCAACCGTTATATACGCAAGCATTCGCTGACCGCACCGTAACGCAAATCGACGACCGCGTGGTTATTTTGCCGCATCCCGCATTTACTAGTGATTTTATGAGTATATATTAGTAGTGATTCGACTAATATTGAAACGGATAGGCCGCTATAATCGGCCAAGAAAAAGTATGAAACAAGTGAGGCCAAGAGACCGGTAGTAGAACTATGTGGTGGCAGCGACGGTATCTACACTATCGACACACATCGTAAAAAACAAGTAACTGACCGCATCTGCACATCTTTTAAATGCTTTCTAAATAACATTTAGCGGACTGTAAACTATGACACAAACAATAATTGATGTTAAGACGGCCAATATTCCTACTTTCTACTAATAATAAAAACTATACACTAAATACCCGACGATCCCTTTCACCTGTACAGTAAGAGCCTTGGAACGTAACTATTACTGTATCCTGTACACATATAATGGTAGTATTCTAAAGTGTAATGAAACATCAGTTCCCGGCCAAGATACGATTGAAGCTGCATCTGCGCACGAGCATACAAACTGCAACAACAGGTTAGTGCACTTGTTCCTGTAATCCTTTCTTTTGTTCACGCCTTAACTTAATACCGAAACTTACAGTACATTATAAATACTACAAATCATTAAACCAGGTTAACTACCTACTAGCTAGTAAGTTGGATAAATTCACTCACTTATATTACATTGAAGAAATTTTTATCGCAGACATATAATACATACATATAATCACTACTCTTTCCCGTAAGGGTAGGCAGAGACCACTTCTTTCCACTTGCTACGATCCTTACATACTTGTTTCGCTTCGTCCACTTTCATTATTCCTTTCATACATGCTCTTCGGTTTAGGGTACTCTTGGCCTGGCCTTTTTCCAAGACGTCCCTGATTTGATCTCGAAACGTCCGCCTAGGTCTTCCCCTTCTAACACTTTCATTCACACAGGCCTTATACACTTTCTTCGTCAATCGTTCTTGATTCATTCTCTCGACATGTCCAAACCATCTCAGCATGCCTTTCTCAATTTTTGTCACATCTTCTTTCAGACCACAACATTTCCTTATCTCACTATTTCTTATCCTGTCACTCAGTTTAACTCCTATCATACTTCTCAACTGCATTTATTCTGCTTTCATGTTTCTTCTGCCATACCCAACTTTCACTTCCGTACATGAGTGTTGGAACCAACACCCCCTCATCCACTTATTAATATTCCAATATTAACACTAACATTTTATTATACACACACATATAAAAGATTCATTTATTTGATCACAAATACACAATGACACACACACACACACGTCATTTTACCTCTCACACCTTACTTATCACTAACACACACCCAAAAATCACACTACCTACAACTTATTTCTTAATACACATACTTCTTAGTAATGTTTATGATTGTCTGTAAATAATGTTATAGTAATGAGCAATAGAAGAGCGGAGTCTTCTAACACTATAGTGGTTAAAAGGAGGTTCCAATCATGAATATTGTTTGTATTTCACATTTTGTATTATATAATTCTTCTGTACGTGTGTTGACAGTGAAGTCCTCCTAAACGGATGGACCGATTTGAATGAATTTTTTTGTGTGTTCCAGTGAATTTGAGAATGGTTTAGATTATCAATTCAGTCTATATATAATTCTGCTGCCCATGTGTATGTTAGTGAAATACTCTTAACGGCTGGACCGATTTTTCAAATTTAATAAGTGTGAACTAGACGTCTGTCGGGTTCGTTAGTATTTTGTATATGTATGTACATACTTGGTAAACAGAATAAGCATTTTTGAATTTTGTATTGTTCAGCGTAGCATAAAATAATCTGTTACCTGTCGCCACGGTTGACGGAGCACAAATCCAATATGTCTGCCGCGAGCAGTCGAATGTTGTGCGTTTGTTTGAGCTGTGATCCCAGGTGGATGGTGAAACTCTCCTCCAGGCGAGGGGGCGCGGGGACGGCCGGGGGGAGCTCCGGGGGCAGCGTGCACAGGGGGGAGTTGCTGCCAAATACATCGACTTGAACAATACATAACAAGATTTACGAACCATACGTCACTCGAACGGTTGGATCAGTGGAAGAGCACTCGAACGGAACCCGAGAGGTCGCGGGTTTGACTCACGCACGCATCGTTTGTAAATTTTTGTTACAAATTTAATTTATATAAAATAACCCGACTTACTGTATGTTAATGTACAATTAAGTTTTGTGATCAAAATGTATGAAACGATGCGGGACTGAGAGTTGAACAAGATATACTAAATATTACGACCGATGCGTATTCGAACTGTTTGCTCAGTTGGTAAGCGCGCTCGGACGGAACCCGAGTGGTCGCGGGTACGAGTCACGCATCGTTCATAAATTTTGGTCACTAAATTTAATTTGTACATTAACATATAGTAGGTTGCCCCTTCTACTACTTTTATCACGAAGAGTGTTCCTGAGAGCAATCTGAATACTGCCGAAATATAGAACATTCAATATGTGTAACCTACATATGAAATCTTTACATCTCTGAACTTTCTTTGACACACTAAATAAACATTAACCCCCTTATTCATAACGGTCCGCTAACTTTAAACAGCCGCTAAGGAGTGTTTTTTCTCATTCTGACTTAGGTCAATAGAAGAAGACAGAGTCAGAATTAGCAATGCTTTAAGTTAGCAGACTATTATGAATAGCGGAATATCACTTAAAAATAACAAACTGTACGAGTGGGAGGCTCCTTTGTACAGGAAGCCGGCTAGATTACGGGTACAACAGCACCAATTTCTGCCGTGAAGCAGTAATGTGTAAGCATTTTTGTATTTTGGTCTGAACGGCGCCGTAACTAGTAAAATTACTGGGCAAATATGACTTAACATCTTATGTCTCAAGGTGACGAGCGCCATTGAAAAGCAAAGAATGTTTAGGTTTTTCAAGAATCATAAAGAATGAGAAGGGCGTATCAATTACCATCAGCTGAACGTCCTGCTCGTCTCGTCCTTATTGTTATCAAAAAAATAAAATGTATGGATTTGTTTAATAAGTCTTACCTAGGTGTAGCGTTTTCGTTAAGCTGGTAATCATCAATGGCGGACATGATCCAGGCTCTATGCTCCGCTCTTTGGGCATGCCGCAGGGCATCGAGTTGGGACTCCCATCGGCCTGAGGTTACACTCTGTTGCTCAAAATGTTTCGCCGCTAGAGCATTTATGTCGTCTTCCGTAGTAGACGTGTTTAGGAGGCGCATTTTCTCCTCCATTTCTTCGGTTTGTCTGCGAAATTATCCCTTTAAGTGAAGGAAGTTTAAGATTTTTTTTATGGAAAAGGAGGAAAAACGAGTTCTTTGTTCTTCTGTTTGTTTCTGTTGCAACACCAGAGGAATCACAGGAGCGTTGCCGGCCTAAAGGCCGGATGGATGGATGATTTATGGATGGTGTACGCGCTTTTTTTGAAGGTACCCAGTAGATTTTCCTATATATTAAATTGTAAATTATAGTATTACTAGCTGCCTCGACAGACGTTGTTCTGTAGATAATAAAAAAAATACTGTTTTATAGGAATTTGCCAATAATATTTCAAAACATCAAGAATTATTTCGTAAAAAATGCTCCCGGTTGTTATAATGAAATTGTTTCACAGCGGAACTGTCAAACCGTGCGTCACTAAATTCTCTCATAGAAAATATATCCATATAAAACAAATATTGAAAATAAAAAATAATTATGGGTCCCAAAACGAAATTAAAATTATCCTATCTCTCAAGTTGGACCAAACTGCACTCGATGAAGTAATCCCCATTAAAATCCGTTCATTAGTTTAGGAGTCCATCGCGGACAAACAACGTGTCACGTAATTTATATATATTAAGATAATATGGGACTAGGCTTGTTTGCACAAACGTACGCGTAGAATATATGTGTACAAGCACTGCTTTTGTTACATTCTTTTTATTCTGTCTTTTGCGGAAGGGCCACCACGATTTAGCCTATGTCAGGTCGTGGTGTGCCACCAAGTATAGACTATGTAAAAGGTGATGATGTATTTCATGTTTCTGCAATTATCGAGATACTAGACTACTAACACATAAAAAGGCATAAAAGTCATTTATTTTCTTAAAATTGATTCCTTTAGAATTCTTTTTGAAGTAATTTTTAACGAAGCGGCGCAAGAAACTCTCCCAGCATTCAGACGGAGCTCACTGCACTGCCGGCGGTCTGCTGGACGTGCCCGCGTCCCCCACCCACCTCACCCCAACCGGTGACGCTGACATCTGACGGTGTCTCCTTAGCAAACTCAGTACATGTTCAAATACAAATTATACACAACTTATACACATCACAGATTTACTTAACAATATTTACATTCATTCATATAAATTATTTCGTGCACTCCCATTGAGATACTTAATAACGAAATCATTGCAACGTAAGTATTACTATATTAAAATAAAAACTTTATACGCTACTAGATTAATCATATTACTGATAGGTTTATATAAAACTTCCTTTTTTATAATACCCAAATTGGCCTCTAGAAAACTAGCTTTACGTTCGATCGCTTTCAAAATAATTTAGAATCCGATATAAATCGACATACCACGGCGTCTTGTACACAAGTGTCTAATATTGATGGCTTTCATATCACTTACATAGCGAGCATTGATAATACCTCAACATATCTTAATATACTAACTATGAATATCAGAAGTATTAACAAGAATTTAGACGATTTTCTTATTTTTATAACCCGTCTTAAACTTAAACCAGACATTATTATTTTGACTGAATGCTGGATAAAACATGTAATTAATCCCCCACTTATTGCGGACTACTCAAGTGCTCATACACAAAATAACTATAATCAAAATGATGGAGTTATTGTTTACATAGCCACCTACTTGAACGTTGCATCTTTTGAGACTTCAATTTCGGAGGCTAACTGTCTTGTTATTTCATACAACGATATTCATATTATAGCAATATATAGACCCGCGGCCTTCAATAATCCACGGACGTTCTTAGATTCTTTTAGTATGTTCTTAGAAAGTGCTAAATATAAACGAATTATTTTAACGGGTGACCTAAATCTAGACCTTCTTCCGGATAGTCTTTGCACTTATAGCCAGGAATACCAAAATATTCTTGCTCTCAACGCCCTCGTACCAGCAATCGATTGCCCTACGAGAGAAATGCAATGTCTGGATGATTTTGCTACAAAGAACATAACACATTCCCATACATTTGTCTTTGAACCCCATATTACAGATCATGCTCCTATTCTATTAAACCTTAAATTAAACAACAAAATAATTAATACCTCGCTAAAATACAAAACTAAATACACATATGACTACGATGCCATGCAGGAAGGCTTAAGAAAACTAGACCTGGAAAGCTTTTATAAATCAAACGATACTAATTATACTGCAAACTATCTCGTAAAAAATGTTCAACAATTAATTTCGAATAATACGCTAATCTCAATTGTCTCTAAGAAATTTAAACCTATCAAACCATGGATTACGTATAGTATTCTCAAGTGTATGAGGAAAAGAGATCGCCTGCACAAAGTATCTAAAAAATCGCCATCCGATCTAAATAGGATAACTTATACTAGGTATAGAAATATCTGTAACTCACTGTTGAAATCACTTAAGCGGCAATACTTACGAGGAAAATTAGAACAAAACACGGGTAACTCTAAAGGTACTTGGGATACTATTAAAGAAATTTGTAATTTACCTACAACTAATGATCTCCCTACTGAATTATTGAATACTAAGTCTACCCTTAGAGAATCATTAGCAGAAGTAAATAAATACTTTACTAATATTGGTAACAACCTTGCCTCATCAATATTTAGTAAACTAGGCGAACACAAAATTGATTGCTCTGATATGGCCTCAAATAATCCTCTCGGATCTCTTATGCTATACCCTACTGATATTGTCGAAGTGAAATGTATTATCCTCAAACTTAAATCAGCAAGTGCTCCAGGTTATGATAAAATTAACTCTTATTTTGTTAAAAGATTTATGAATTTACTCTTAGAACCGCTTGTTCATTTAATCAACTCAAGTATTTCTAGTGGCATTTTCCCAGAGGTTTTTAAACAGGCAGTTGTAATTCCAGTTCATAAGAGTAGTGACAAAAAAGTTGCTTCAAACTATAGACCCATATCATTGCTGAGTGTTTTTAGTAAGATCTTGGAAAAAATAGTTAATATCAGATTAACCAAGTTTCTTGAAAAATACAAGCTACGAGGGGAGGCTGATAAGTAATCTCTACCTAACTATGAAAGAAAAGACTTTGATGGCTAGTTTTTTTTTATTTTTCTATATAGTCTCCTGCAAGTGAAATACACTTATGACATTTGCAAATAAGTGACATCATGCCGTTATAATAGTAATTTTTATTTTGCTCGTCAAAATGGTCAGTCACAGCATCCTTCATTTCTTCGTCCGTCG
This sequence comes from Leptidea juvernica, assembly GCA_949711755.1. Taxonomy (NCBI): domain Eukaryota; kingdom Metazoa; phylum Arthropoda; class Insecta; order Lepidoptera; family Pieridae; genus Leptidea; species Leptidea juvernica. The sequence goes on from CATIXQ010000006.1 coordinate 18,769,205, forward strand.
AAAATCTGCGACCCCTCAATTTTTTCTTTAAATCTTTGAATAAGAAATAGTCACAGGGAGCCAGATCTGGACTATAAGGTGGATGGTTAATTTCTGTGAAGCCGTTTTTGCTCAGGGCTGACCTCGCCGTTAAGGCCTTTGCTGAGTTTGCCTCTCCGCTTTTCTTTGATTTGTTCACGAAGCTGGTCAAGAAAGTTTGCATAATATTCAGCATTCATTGTTGTATTTTAGGCAAATAATCTATCATCAAAATCCCTTCGACATCCCAAAATACGGTGGCCATTAGTTTTCCAGCCGACGGCCGAACCTTGAACTTCCTTGGCGGCTTTTCTCCTTTAAATTTCCATTGCATTGACTCTTGTTTGCTTTCCGGATCCCACTGGCGAATCCAAGTTTCATCACAGGTCACAATTCGAGAGATAGTCTCTTCTTCTTTACCTTTGACCAGGTCTAGAAATGCCTGACAACATTCTCCTCGCCTTTGTTTGTCAAAGGGGGTCAACATTCTAGGGACCCAACGCGCGCTCACCTTGGACATGCCCAAATGTTCGTGAATAATTTCATGAACTCGTTCCTTGCTAATGCCCACATCTCTGGCTATCTCCCACTGCTTGATTCGCCGATCTGCAAGAATCAGGTTCTTCACCTTTTCAACATTATCTGCGGTAACAGCAGAAATTGGCCTTCCACTACGTGGGTCGTCTTCCAGGCTCTCACGGCCATGTTTAAATTGCTTCGACCAAAACTTTATGACGAATTCAGAAGGACTTGAATCACCAAACACCTTTAACATGCGCTCTCTGATCTGCGTAGGCGTATTTCCTTCTTTACTTAGGAATTTAATCACTGCTCGATGCTCAAATTTCATCATTTTACAATTTTCTTTCGACATGGTGAAATCAAAGCCGCGCCAAAAAAAGAAAAGCAAGCGAAAAAAAATAAGCGTCATAATTTTGAAAAAGGAATAAATATAGAATATGATTTTGCAGTGGCCAGTTCGATTTTCAAAACTTTCTTTAACAAAGTAGATTTTATATCAGCCACCCCTCGTACTTGCGCAAAACTAATTTGGTTTTCGGTCAAATCGATCTACTCTGGATGCAGTACTTGAGGTTACTAAATATATCACTAGTACCCTAGATAGTGGCAATAAATGCATAGGCGTTTTCCTAAATCTGCAAAAAGCATTCGATACAGTCTCAATTCCTATCTTACTCAACAGACTTTCCAATTTGGGAATTAGAGGAATAGCTTTGGACTGGTTCAAAAATTATCTTAATGGAAGACAGCAGTGTATTAAGATAGGCGATCTTACTAGTGATCTTATCACCATTGACTATGGAGTTCCCCAGGGAAGTGTTTTGGGCCCTACACTATTCCTAGCTTACATCAACCCTCTTTGTAAGATTTCTCCCACATCAGGACGTATCGTTTGCTTTGCCAATGATACTGTGGTTTTATTTCATGGAAATCAGTGGGATGACGTGAAATCGTTAGCTGAAGAAGGATTGAGCCAAATCACGTCTTGGCTGGAAAATAGTTTACTAACTGTCAATACTGCTAAGACTAAATATATGTGCTTCAATATCTCCAACAGAAATAATCCTGACGGACAATTTACTCTCCCAATACACACGTATCCTTGTAACCGGAAAAACAATCGATCTTATTGTAAATGTAACATCCTAGCCAAAGAGGAAACCATAAAATACCTTGGTGTTACGCTAGACGAACACCTTAATTGGACGGCCCACATTTATAATACAAAAAATAAAATAAAACGTCTCATTCCATAATTTAGAAACCTAAGAGACGTGGCACCAGTCGAGACAACTATGATGGTGTATCAATCTCTCTGTGTTCCAATCATGACCTATTGCATTTGTGCGTGGGGTGGAGCTGGCAAAACGTTTATGTTTCAGTTAGAACGAGCGCACAGAACTCTACTAAAAACAAATTTTCAATAAGCCGTTTAGGTACCCAACCAACCAATTACATGAAGAGAGTAAACTTCTTAGTGTCCGTCAGCAATATATTTATGGAATAATTTCAAGATTTCATGTAAAAAGTAATATAAATTCTAATGATAATAACAGAATAAACACATTTCGTACCCCAATCACTAAAACAGGCTTTGCTCAGTCACAGTATGAATTTAATTCGGCATACGCTTACAACTACTTCAGTAAATATAATAAAAATGTAAGTAAAGTAAATAAATTCTCGTTAACAAAATCTTTAAAATTATGGCTAATAGTATTAAAATACGAAGATACAGAAAATGTTCTTAAAATTAAAACTTAATATTCAATTACTAACATTTATTTAATCTTGTGCACAGTTTGACATACTAACAAATACTTAAAAAAAAACACACACACACACACACACACACTTACACACACTCATACACATACACGCACACACACATACCTCTTTTTAGTGAGTTTGCTAATTATGTTTAATAATCGATAGCCTTGCGGAAGGACCTAGCCTCTGCAACTCAGGGTATCCTATCGCAGAGGGTAGTGCACAAAAACATTTTGTACCACATATTATTAGTTGAATAAAGGATTATTATTATTATTATTCATTTCTTGCGCTCCTTTTAATAAAATATACGATATTGTACTGTCATTGTTATTGATATAAAAAAACATTTAAATTTATTTATAGATAATGCCTAAACAGTGGCTGGGACTTATTTTAAAAGTGTATACATTTACCCTTAAAGCTATTATGTGTCTTATGAAGCCTACTTGCATTAGTTACAAGCAATATTTGTAGTGTTATAATAATGAAAATCACTATTTAGAGCAAAAAGATGACATTTGTTGTAAACGTATATTAAATTTTCATAAATGTACTGACAATTAACAGTCATAATATTTCTTTGAGTGACTGTCTATAACCAAGCTGATATATAACACGAACAGCTCTGTTCAATAACACTATATCAATGTCAGCATCATTACCCCACAGTGAAATACCGTACGTCACCGTGCTGTGAAAATAACTGAAGTACACTAATCTAGCGTTCGCAACATTCGTGTACTCTCTAATCTTTCTAACGGCGTGTGCCGCAGAGCTGAGTCTATCTACTAGTTAGCCAATATGTTAACGCCACTGAAGCTTTTTATCTACCGTGATGCCCATGAAGACCTTTGGTCATTAATAAGTACGTTGTTTTGTGCGTCCGTTATGTTTGGTGTAATGAACCGTAAACACTTTGTTTTTTTACTGTTTGAGTGCAGATTATTCGTCTCAAGCCTTTCTTTGAGAGTGCATTGGTTACCTCGTCATCAATATCGGTACGTCGCTTCACTTTAAAAATAAGTGAAGTAATATCAGCAAACAGTTCGTACAAAACAAAACAAATCGTTAATATATATAAGAAACAAGAAAGAACCGTGACTAGATCCCTGCGGAACACCTATTCCTACAGGTTTAAACGAAGACCATTTGCCGTTTACATCAACTATCTGAACTGTTTCGCTTAAATGTGATTTTAACAGATTTTGGGATGTATTTTTCATTTTATATTACTCCATAATGCTTTAATTTTCGGAGTAAAGTTTCATGGTGGATGCAATCAAATGCTTTGGAAAAATCACAAAAAACGCCAATTGCATACTATGACTCTTCCCAGGCATCAAAGACGTGTTCAATGAGCATACCTGCATTAATTATTGACAAGCCCTACAAGCCTGTTATTCCAATTGGGTAAGGGTTTAAAATAATCATTAGCAGCTGCTAAGGATTATTGACATTATAGTATGACAGTTAACCACAAACTGGTATTTTATAACTTTAGTTTAATTTGTAGCATTAACTCAGTTCCATTAAATTTTCCCACCTAAGTTATGCTATTTATAGTATGTTTCAGCATTGACATATTATAATAGACCAATAAATATTACATTGTCACAGGACAGACTTGTTTCTATGAAAGTTTCCGACTTTTGCAAGTATTTACTTGCGAGGCATTTTGCTGTGCTTCTAAGGTTTTAATCAATATCATTGTTCAGCCGAACCTATCAGATGACGAGAAAGATTACGGATGTCATCAATTCTATCAACTTTTCAAATTAGTTTTCATTTGTGCTTGCAATCATCATTTTGTCGCTTGTAGTTTCGTTGTTATATTACGCATGAAATCAATGAAATACAATGATTTCATAGGGTTGATGGTCATAAGTAGCAACCATGACAATAGCGAACGCTTTCGCGCTAATAAATCTTAGTAAATTGATTAAAATACTCAACTACCAAAGAAACATTTTTGTTATAATGTTTTTTTTCGCAACGAGTAGACGATGAATCCAAAATCTATTTGCTACATGCACCAAAAGCAGGCCTGTCTCTCCGTGTACGTATCGAAATCGTAAGTACGCGCGGCGATCCATAAACAGTGGGCCAGCCAGTAAGGACTCAACAACTTTTAAAAATGGAGAAACATAAAAAAAGCAAAGCATATTAAGGGTCCTAAAGACCCTGCAACAATCTAATTTATAGTTATATTATTATTATAATGAAATTACCATTCATGATAGCAAGGTGAGTAGCTATTTATTTCCTGTGCTAAGTGGTATTACTATGTCGTGGTCTTCCAACACATACATTGAAGAAATAATATTGTTTTAAAATTACGATTACATACCTATTTATATTATAGAAAAAACTAAGCAATTTTTAAAAGTTTTCTTATACTAGGTAGGTACAGTTTTGGGTCAAGAAGACAACGAAAAGACAAAGAATTGTCGTCAGAATAGGTAAGAGTCACGCGATAGAAAGAGGCAATTTCCAAGTAAATAAAAGTGTGCGATCTGAATTACACCGTATTGTATGGCCGCAAGAGTCACTATTTCTTTAATGGTTTTGGCAGAGTGAGACTTCTGTACTTGTACTATTATATATTCTTTGCCAAAAGTCAATATTTCAAAATACCTTTGTGTGAGTTTCTTGGTATCGTCATCTCTGCTGTCAATCATACTCATAACAGTATTGGCGTATGAGCTCTCAACTTGCATTATTGTGTCCAGAGCTGGTGAATGTACAAGCTTGTGATAAGCTGCAGCAAACACCTCTTCATCCGAGGACCCCTTCTGTTCAGCATACTCTAACACATTGTCTTTGAAGCTTTTCTCCCAGTTTTTGATGATACCTGAAATTAATTTTTATTTTAAACCTGGTTTTGTTAATATATTTTGAAACCTTCTTAAATTGAGAATGATCATATTATATATGCGTGAGTGAGAGCATCTCAACGAGTCCCTGCTTTATCGCCATTGTCAGGTAATCTCCACGAGACAAGTGGCTGGACAATTGCCACTCTTGCCACTGCCCTAAAGCCAAATGCGTTCATGGATACACTTCATCATCAACAATTCTCATTAATTTTTTTTATGGAAAAGAAGAACAAACGAGCGAACGGGTCACCTGGTGTTAAGTGATTACCACCGCCCACATTCTCTTGCACCAGAGGAATCACAGTAGCGCTGCCAGCCTTTAAGGAAGCCTTTACTCGCTTCTTTCAAAGGTGTTTCAAACCAATGTTGTATCGTCTTGGAAACACCGCACAAAGAAGCTCATTCCACAGCTCACACACCAGTTGGCTACTAAGTGGCTTAATTGCGGAATGATCACATGAGTAATGTGTATTGATTTTCTATGGAAGAGAAGTAAGTCAGTCAGTAATTTATTTTTCCTGAGTAATGTTAGTATATCTAAGCAAGAAGAGAAATAACTTAGATACCCTTCAATGTGTCTTAAACTTAGTGCCTATAAAGATTAACACTGTACCTTCTAAGTTAAGCTCTCCATTTTTTAATTGGTTTATAAGTTTCTCATCTCGGTCATTGTGGAATGTTTTCGTTTCTTCAGATATAAAATGTGACAGCTTTTCATTTAACTCTGAAATAAATACAAACTATACCAGCTCAAATAAGTTTTTTATTATTATGAAAACACAGAATGAGACGAGCAGGATGTTCAGCTGATGGTAATTGATACACCTTGCCCATTACAATGCAGATGCCGCTCAGGAGTCTTACAAAACTCAACAATTATGAACAGCACTACAATTGCACTCGTCACCTTGAGACATAAGATGTTAAGTTTCGTTGGCCCAGTAATTTCACTAGCTACGGCAGAAATAGGCGCCGTTGTGGTACCCATAATCTAGCCGGCATCCTGTGCATAGGAGCCTCCCACTGGTCACATAAGGTTGAGAGAATTAAAACCTTTGGATACATTTAATGTTGTAATCCCAATCTCAATATGATCCTCATCAAACATGACAGTATGATGGTTTTTCAACCATGGTTTTAACAAAGTACTGCTTATAATTCAGGAATTGATGTTATCAAAATTGTAATTATAATATAGAAAACTAATAAGCCATTTAAAATTTATTTAAACATTTTCAGGTGCAGTACAACATCATAAGAGTGTTGCAGAAGCTCTATAAATGACATAATTTTGAGATCTCATGTTTTGATTTTCAGATTGATTATAAAAAAACAGTTCCTTATGATGAATAAAGTTATTTTTATAATTAAAATACAAGATAGTTTTATCATCTGTTTGTAATATCTAATAACAATCTACATAATTCTACAGTTTAATTAATTCTGGCAAACTGATGAAACTGCCTTTTCCCTCCAAAAAGAGAGCTTTATAATAAACCACCAACTTATGGCATTCCTAGACAGTACTTTATTACTATTCATGTCTTTATCAAAGTAAAGTGTCTTACAGACAAATTACCAGAACACAGTGAGACTTAGAAAGTTGCAAAAAGTTTTTTAAAAGTGTCATTAGCTGTGAGCCACCAAGAAGAATATAAGTTCTTACATTATATTAAAAAATTTCAGTATATGAATATACAATAGATTGCAAAATCAATAATAGGTATTTGTTGTAATAAAGTAGTGATATCACCTGTCACAGAAAGACAAGTCTTCTTAGAAACAAGATATAGTGTAACCTTTTCAGATATTATTGTCTTACAAGAGTAATTTGGTTTTTCTATATATATTTTTTGAGACTCATAAGTTATATTTTTGTTCAACGGATTCGATATACTCTATCCAATTAGAACATATACATTATACAATGGATATAAATATGACTTAGCAAGAAATTACCATCTTCTAAGAATACAGGAATCCGGAACATTTTGATAATCCTTTGGACCAGTTCCCCTGAAGAGCCATCGTAGGGAATATCCACCGGGACTTCTAACTTGAAGAAAACATCCTTGTTTGTGCACGTCGGAAACGAATAATTAAATGTTTTCGTTACTTTTTGGGCAGATTCCGTTGTCATTGCAAAAATTAATAACACTAACAAATTATGGGGCAAGTTCTTGGAGAATAAAGCACCGCCTCTTTTCTATGACTAATACTTAATATTTTTAAAGCTCTAAAGTTATTACTTCACACATTATAACAAGTCAACAAAACAAACAACTGTACCTACCGTATCTTTAGAAATTAGAACTAAGTAAGTACTGTCAAGTGTCAATCACTCATTGCCCATTGGTTAATGGCCATCCATTGCTCAATAGTCAGCTGTTTGCTGTCATAAATTAAAATGAAGGCATATTATGTAGCAAAATCAAGTGTAAATTTATTTCATTACTTGTTTGTTGTTTGTTTTATTTATTGAGAGCATTAGACATTGGTAACAAGACCATCAGCTAAAACCAAAATACAATAAAATAATATTTAAATAAATTTTAAATATTATTTAGACCAAGTACTTATAGTAACTAGACTAATAATTGATAGCTTCCGTCTAACTCACACGAGAAAAAGAAAAACTTATGCGAATTTTATCAAAAGAAATGAGATAGAGTGATTAGATTTTTTGTTTCGCCATGCGTGCCGGTTTTTTCAAGGTCAGCACACCCGGTGTGCTAAACAAACTTGACAGCGCTGCACAGAAAAGTTGTAAAACGTGTGAAATATCCACTATTTATTCAACATCAGTGACAATTTTAAGTAGAATCGAAGGAAATATGGTGTGATGTTTTGTTTTATGATGTAAAAGTGACAGTGAAAGAATACTTGTGTTATATTATGTACCTATTGTACCTATATATATAGGATATTATGTCTCATGTTGGCCACGCTAAACCGATGTCTAGTTACTATACTTGGTCTATGAGAAAAACCATCGTTAGTTTTATGGGCAATAAGTTCTTTATGTAGCCAGGTTAGACTGGGGTAGACCCCCATTTTATCACTTTAAAAAAAAACTTATTTCATTAGTGATTTTTTTTATTGTATTTTATTAATTTCAATGTAAAATAACACGAAGCGTAGGTATGTTACAAAATTTAAAAGATGCCATTGAGTGTCATGATGCCACCCATACAAGTATATCCATATAGTATCTAGATGGAGCGCAGCGGAGACCAATCCTTCATCAAAAGAAATCGCGTAGGTAGGTATATAATTTTTCTCCGGTGTTGCAAGAGAGGAACCTTGTTCTCGATTAGATACTTTTAAAAGCCTTTAATAAACATATGCCAAGCGAAAAACGTGCATCAAAAAGTTTAATTGCTGCTTACGTACAACTGATGCTTATACATTTCTCTCTAAGTAGAGTTCATCTTATTCTATATGAAAATCTGCTTTAATAGCTATTTTTTTTTTCTTAAATTGTACGCTCTTGACAGAGCTGTCGTGGGTCATCATTTGAGTGCACTGTCAATGCACCTAGCGAAACTCTCAAAAAAAAGGGATACACTCGATTGTTTGAAACGTGCAGTCATTGAAAGATTGACAGATGACGGCTATAATCTTGTAAAAAAACGGATATTGCCGAAATTCACTACGTTTTAAGCAACTGTCCGCTTTCAAACTTAGCCGGATTATACTTCGTCGCCCAATATTGTAATTACAATTTCGAACTTATGTCAAATTTTCATACTCAACTAAATTTAAATTTTTACTTAGGCCGTCCCGCCTCGTATTACGTAGTATTTACATCCTCTTTGGTGCACTCATGCACTAAAACTGCCCAAAGCAGACTTGATTTGGTCGATCCATCGCATATCCTTCCGCACGGTCTAGACTCTAGACCAAGTGTCGGCTACAGGCGGACCGCGATAGGTCGAATCTGTGTCTAGCAAATATTGTAATGTTTGTATTAATTGAATACCAGGTACTAATTAATAATAAACTATAAAAACTGGCTCAAGACCGTCGGTGCAGTTTCTCACATTAAATTTACGTCTTGTTTTTTTCTTGCCTTCTAAATTTTATTTAAGACCATACAATAAATAGGTAGCACGTAATTATTATCAGTTGTTTTTCCGGAACTCGTTAGAATTTTCCCGCATATCTGGTCCCCACCTTACCCTACTTGCCGACCCCTGGTCTAGACTCTAGTGCGATCCACTTTATACACAAGAAGGAACATATAAAACCTTAGAACTTGCATAAAATGTAACAAATATTTCTGCCATTCATTCTGTGTACACACAAAGTAGAGTTGCAGCCTATCTTGTATTTAGCTGATGATTTACAATTTTTTATTGTAATTCTGTTGTGTGAATAACTTTGACTTTGACTACATAACAAGGCTGTTTTTCACGGGCATAAGTTTCTAGACACAGTATGTTGGGCTTAGAAACTTATGCCCGAGAAATAATACTAATTTTATTACTTAAGTTCCCGTATCCCTTAGCTGAGAGGGCATCCACAGTGCATCTCCATCGCGATCGGTCCTGAGCAACTCTCTTAATAATTTTCACTTAAATCCTTCCGATGTCTTTCGCTGCGTCAATGACAGTCCGCCGCCCGGTTTCCTTGGACGGACACGTTTGCGTTTTCCTTGACGGTTCTAGTCTAGGGCTTGCCTCGGTATACGGTTAGGGTCCTTCCGGCGTGTGTGGCCTACGTGGACCCAGCTCTATTTGCGGCATTTTATCTGTTAGTCGATTGGGACTTCATGACAGCGTTGCCAAAGGGGATGGTTCCAAATTTTATCGGGCCAGTGAATACCTAAGATATTTCGAAGGCATCGGTTAACGAAAACCTGAAGTTGATGAGGGGGCTTGGTGACCTTCCACGTCTCACACCCATACATCAATACGGTCTTCACGTGGGACCGGAATATTTTGAGCTTAACTCTCAGTTTCCGTACGGATCAGAGCCGTGCAAAGGTTGCTCATGCGCACTCGTTGCGCAAGCCACTATTTTTATTAGATGCAAGAAAATATAGTCATATAATCCGCATGTTCATTTACCCTGATATCTGAACTCGTGAAAAGTAGTTTTTTTAATCTGAGAAAAAGAATATTAGAGTTATCTTGTCATTTTTCTATTTTGATGACCAGCCTGAATGGAGAGCTCGTTGGTATAGTTTACTAGCAACAATTCATGGGATCGATAAGTTTCTAATAACAATTCGCAACGGTATTATGCGTGACAATTACAAATGTAAAGGACCCGACGTTTGTTTGGCATATTCAAGCATTTAATTGTCATTCAATGCTCTCGATTATTTTTTTTATGACAATAAGGGACGAGACGAGCGTCCTGCCATTACAATGCAATGCCGCTCAGGATTCGTGAAAATCCCAAAAATCCTGAGCGGACTACAATTGCGCTTGTCACCTTGAGAAAAAAAATGTTAAATCTTATTTGCCCAGTAATTTCACTAGCTGCAGCGCCCTTCATACCGAGACACAATATTGCATACACATTACTGCTTCACAACAGAAAAAGGCGCCGTTGAGGTACCCATTAAATGCCCTTAGTCGCCTCTTACGACACCTTTGGGCACTGCAACTTTGATTAAATAGGCAGGGGCAATAACTGACTCGAGACAGACAAACCTATTTCTGCTAAAAACCTGCTGTGCGCTGTCGTGTTCCAGTAGTGTGTCAATGTAATTACAACCAGGAAAGACATTCCATCTCATGTAGAAAGATGAGGGAAGAATGGCGTTACGCCGTGAGTAATTTTGTGTTGCGTTACGACTCGGATCGTATTGACACTGTTATGGGTAGATGATCCAGCTGCTTAACATCAGAAGTATTTTCTCGTTCTATCACTTATCAGCTCTCATAAAAAGTGAGATTTTACTTTAAAGATATACAAAAATATCGTATTTTCTCATAAAAGTCCCATTCCCATTAGTCACTACATTGGGAGAAGTTAATGCTTTTAGGATTTTGTTATGTCAAGCAGATTGCAGACTTATAGTGTGTGCCTAATTGTGTTAAGTGGGTGTGTAATGATAAAGTCCAGATAACATAACATGGCGCAACGCCTTAATTTACTCAGACTTGTTAAAATCTTTATTACAAACAGAACAATAACGAATACATAGTATTCCTCTCATCCCCTAGCCTCCGCCGTTTGATTGATTGAACAAACACCCGAACCAGGGATAGTTGACACGACATTGTTATATAGTAGAACTATATTTTCATTAAATATAAATTAAAAAATGGAAACAAATTACATTGAGATTTAAATAAAAAATAATCAGATTCACGAGGCGTTTAATCCTGGAACCTTGGGCCGGGTGGAAGCCACTTCACTTGATGCTCTTCAATGGTTGGAATTAGATTACGCGGCCTCGCCGCCTTCCTCCTCCTCTGCGCTGGCTGTCAACATGGTGATGAGCTTCGTGGTATCGATGAAGCCTTTGTCGTCGATCTCCATTTGGTCATAGGCCTCGTCGACCTCGTCCGCGGAGAACTTGTCACCCCAGGTCATAAGTGCGTGCCTTAGCTTTTCTGAGTCGATCTTGCCGTCTTTGTCGAAGGTCTTGAAGGCGTTGATGACAACATCGTCGTCATCAGAGCCACCGGACATGCGGTTGGCGAAGAGGGTGAGGAGCTGTGTGAAGTTGATTGGGCCAGAGGCTTCGCCAACCATCTCGTCGAGTTCCTTCTCGGAAGCGAGCTTGCCGAGGGAGTCGAAAGTGGCGCGAAGGTCGTTCTTGCCGATGATACCGTCCTTGTCGTGGTCGATCAGCTGGAAGGCCTGCAGAAAGATATCTTTTTTAGTAACAAGAATTTAGCTTAGCTATAAATATAAAAATAACAATCAGAATACCATAGACAAACAAAAAAAAAGAAAAACCATATTGTTATTATCCTAGTTGTTAAAATATTAATTAAAGTCCTAACAATGTTTTACGAATAGTTCACCTGTTGCACAATTGCTGGCCTACCATTCTGTCGTAATGTTTCAATTATATTGGACCTATCAATAACCTTTAAGTTTGAATGAAATAAATAAAGTCCAATAAAGTTCTTTAATTTCAAATTCAAATATACATATTCAAAATTAGATTTAAATCATTGAAGGACAAAAACTACCCATCCGAACATTTATACCTCAGACCTGAGAAGAATTGGTGGAAATTAATAGCCTGAGGGCTGTGGCTCCACTCCCAATCTATGGTTTCAGTAATCATAACCTATTGTTTGGACTGTAATTAAGACTACTTCCGGACATAAAGGACGTAGTTCAGATATCTAGCAAACATTTGCTAAATATGTGGGAAATATTTCCAAGAAAGTGAATAATATTGTAAACAATGCAATTGTCCTAATTATGACGATCGCTCATCTTGTTTGGCTTGTGCCTGCGTCCATGTTTTATAAACAAATCTCCGCATTGCCTTTGTGTTGATAAGAGAAGAATTATTAGACATTAACACATAAGATGTCTATGTTTATAATAAAATTATATTTTATGTTCCTTAATTTATTACAAGTTCCTAATTTCGATGGAGATGTTGAGAAAGGTCAATCTAGACATATGTTCCAGTAGCAGATCAGGGACGTATCGAAAACAGGCTAGGTCAATTGTAACAAGCATGATGTACGAGAGATTAGTTTGAAAAGTAGGTGTCTGTCTCAGGATCATGGTAAATTGTTGTCATTATCCCTAGCTCCTGTGAAGAATAGGAGTTACTACGTAAAATTTCCGCTCAATATGATTTTGTGGAGGCAACAAAACAAAACAAAATTGAAGATCTGATGTTGTTTATGGGATTGGGAATGTAAACGAACGTACGAGTTATGTTAAGTGATCGTCCACATTCTCTTGGAACATCAAAGGAAATATAAGATGTTTAATATCACAGGAATTACCAGCCTTTTAAAAATGTGTATTTTTAAGGTATCCAAGTCGAATTATTGTCCTGTTTGCTTGTGGTTTTATGAAAACCATTCTGTTAAGAATCGCCATGTGTATCTCAATGATGATATTTTTTTTGTTGATATAATACCACTTACAATTGATAAGTTTTTTCTAGTATTTGACTAATACCACGGTGGTACCAACCTCTTTGAATTCAGCGACCTGCTTCTGTGTGAACATGGAGAAGACGTTGGATCCAGTGCGTTTGGCCTTGCGGCTTCCGCGGGAAGATTGCCTTTCTGGGGCGGCAGCTGCTGGCTCTTCAGCCGGTGCATCTTCCTTTACCTTCTTCTTCTTGATCTTCTTTTCCTTATCCGCCTAGAATTTTGAAGAGTGTTAAAATATATGCATTATTTATTTAATATTAAAGTTGCTTTCTAAAAAATAGGTCAGTTCGAATTCGAAACCGATTCATTTACTGCAGATTCAATGTTCTAGCAATGTACCTACTATATAATAGCTGTGAAGTTTGCTAGCTAGATAGTTGAGACTAATCAGATTCAGCTGTTATTTTTTCTAATTCCATTCTTCAAGTGTTTCAAGTTTAAGATAAGTTAGTAAGATTTTATGGCCTGGTAGTGTTTCAAGTTCACTTTACTACAAAGAGTATCGCCGGTCCTATGTTTACAATAAAACCTATAGAGTTGGTAATATGACGACGTCGTACGATTATTTGCCTCCATGAAAAAAAAACCGTTCGTTGACATTGCATATTAGCGATGAAGTCGCCTTGCTGGCTCAGGCCTTGCCTTTTTATTTTATTTGTATTTCTTAGAATTTTTGTTTCATTAACATATAGTATTAAATTAATCTTTGATAATTTATACGTATAGATAGAGTCTCTTGCTGTTACACAACCGATAAAATCAGGCCTATCATATTTATTTCTTAAATCTATAGGTGATAATTACATTTATACAAGTATCAATACAATAATTATAAATGCTTTATCTTTTAAGGCAGATACAGCAAGCAATTATTATTAAGCTTACAGAAATTTATATGGTCCTAGCGGACCCGACAGACGTTGTCCTGTACACACGTGTTAAATTTGAAAAATCGGTACAGACGTTAGGCTGATATCACTAACATACGTAGTAGAATTATATGTGGACTGTATTGAGAATCTAAACCAATCTCAAATTCACTGGAACACTCTAAGAATCATCAAAATCAGTTCAGCCATTTAGGAGGTAGTTCAATTGTGAATCTAAACCATCCTCAAACCCACTTGAACACACAGAAAATTTAATTCAAATCGGTCCAGCCGTTTAGGAGGAGTTCACTGTCAACACACCTACAGAAGAATTATAAATATAAACTAGCTGGCCCAGCAAACGTTGTATTGCCGATATTAAAATCGCGATACAAAAATAACTGTTGATCGTAGATGGGTGAAAATTTGAAGTTGTATGTATTCTTTAATGCTGACTCATAGTCAAACAAATTAAAAAAAAATGTAAAAAATAAATACTTAAAAATGAATACTTAAAAAAAATTTGGCGTGGACCACCCTTAACATTTAGGGGGATGAAAAATAGATGTTGTCCGATTCTCAGACCTACCCAATATGCACTCAAAATTTCATGAGAGTTTCAAAGGAGTTTAACTACAAACACCGCGACATGAGATTTTTATATATTATATATATTTGATTATCTTTTATATATAATTCTTCTTTTATAATAATTATTTTATTTATACTTCATTTGAATGAAGTATACATAAATTAAATTATATACTTTTGTGTGAGTGACAAGCTTCGTCTTACACTCGCGATTTATTGTGAAACTTTGCGTTAGTGTGCGTGCATTGCTCGAAATAGAGGTTAACTCTAAACTCCATTTTTTTCGACCTTTTCGCATCTGTCATTGTCTAACTACACGTATAAATAAGAAGGAAAAATCCAAGAAATCAAATAAATATAAATACACCACGCAAAATATTTTAATTATATTGAAAAAAACTAATGAAGTAAAGACGAAAGAAAATACTATAGCCGAACACAAAACTATAGTTATCCGCGAAGAGTATAAATCTTTTTTTTTAATTATAAACAGAGAATGATTTCTTCTCCTGTAGCAAATTAAATTACATATTCACCATAAACTGTTATAAAATTTTAATACGCAGTAGCTTAACCCTTATTCGGATTGAAAAAAAAAATTATAGTAATTTCTAGAACGCTTTTCGTTTCCCTAACCAATTTCCGGATTTCGTTTCTGTGGAGCCTAATTCTTATCTGTAAGTAAACAATTTTGCTCTAACCAAGAATGCAGTGATTAACAAAAGTCCGAATAGATTCTATGATATATTTAAAACTATTTAGTTGTTCCTATTTGGCGTAGTATCTGGCGCCCGCGATGTTTCTATATTTAGTTCTCAATCGGCGTCAGATTTCATTCGTCCCGAAACCAACTGTGTCGAGCTAACCAAAATAGAATACAAAAAAGATGGCTCTGCATCCAGAACTTATCATTAAAAAAGTTATGCATTATTAAAAATATCTCCAATTACATCAATATTAAATAACCCTATCTATTTGTAAATTTTACTATCATAACGTAATGACTGGATTAATTGCATCTATGTCAAGACGAAACATGTGCCTAGTATTAAATTTATAACAACTTTAGCTGTAAGTATATGTTTCTTGCAAATAAAAACTTTGACTTTGAAAAAAAAATCGTAGTAATAAAAATTAAAACGAAAAGTTCTGTTAAATGTTTTAGTATACATTCTCATAAAAAAGGGACCCAAAATTATTTAAGACTATTTCTTTTCAAAACCATATTCAGTTTCCGCTAAAATTATGATTTAGTTTTATTTGTATATTTGTAGATAGACTATGACAGCTGTAAAAACGTGAGTTTCGAACTAACCTCTATTTTGAGAAATTCACGCACACTAACACAAAGTGTCATACACGGAGTGTAAGACGTATCTTGTCACGCACACCAAACTAATATTCCTGGCCTGTTTTTAATCGGTTGTCTAACATCGAGAGACTCTATCTAAATTTATCTAATATATGAGATATCTTTATCTTAGATTTGTATCGATGCTTCACTGTTAAATACGGTTTGATATAGAAGACCTAATCCAAAATTAATATTACTCGATCATGACTTCAATGACGGTGATGCCTGCTTCAGCACATTTTGAAAAAGTTCTCTGTCGTAGTTGAGAATGAACAACAAAGTCTTAAAAAAAGTTGTTGGTGATATCTTCAGTATTAAATTAATTCTTTACACCGATCTAAATGAAAATACGAAGCTATTGTTGAGTTTAAAGTAGTTTGGATATTCTTTTATTTCAATACGTTTTGAGCTTATTAGAGTATTGTATGTTTTTTAAGCCTTAAATTAAAACTATTATACATGACTATGACCTTTGATTTTTAAAGTTTCTCGGGATCAATTAATCAATATATTTTTTTAAACAATTGCAATTCGCAATTCGAAAATTTAAATGAAGACTCAGAGAGCTCTTGTATTTTTTTTACTAAAGGGCTTCTATTAGTCCTAAAGATACTACTTACTACAGTTAATAATTCTATTCAGTTATTCCATATTCGCTTCAGCCATTTTCTGGCATATAATATAACGATTTGCTTTCATTGAACCGATGGAAAACTTTATAAAACTAATAAATAATTTAACTCTAACACACAGATAAATATCATCAACCAACTCGTTAATTAAACCGTTTGAGATGAACGCCCTAAAGGTTTAGAAAATCCACTTCACTCCAAGTGCACATCACTTCACCGTGTCACTAAACTTCACTTACCATTGCTATGCTTGTTGGTTCGACGGAAGAGAGACTGTACCGTTCGGCAGTCCCACCCTGACTCCGAGATCTTGCTCCCGTTGGATACACCAAGAGTCCCCCCTCCCTTCCCATCCAATCCCCGTCTTCAGCAACACGTTACACCATTCCATATATAGCTCGCGGTGCTATTAATGCTGGGCATCGCAGAACCATTTCGTTCGCTGAGCGATTCGGCCGGTTGCTTTAAAAATATATAAACCCCGGGATGAATGTATGGTACAATCTATTTTACGACTTAAGATTACAATAGAAAATTATATTTGCCCTTACAGTGTCCAAACTCATGGCCTCAAATTTGAAATATCACACGCTGTTTTAAAAAGTACTTTAGTAAAATTAGAGAAATATGCGTTAGTAAAAGAAATATAAGTAAGGAATCCATGCATCACTTTATATTATAAAATAAAGTCCTTCGCTGTGTCTGTCTGTTCGTGATAAACACAAAAACTACATCACGGATTTTCGTGCTGCTTAGACCAATAGATAGCGTAGTTCTCGAGAAAGGTTTTTCTATATAATTTGCTAAGTTTTTGAATCCATTTTTGTATATATTAACGATATTTGTTTGGAGGTTTCGGAAAAAAATAAGCCGTCTGGGAGCTTTCAATGAAAACGCTGTCTAAACGGTAAACCCTTTGAGATATAACAAAATAATGTATGGTGGAATTGTGTATCTTACATAGGTCTACAGAAAAGTCCACGATGGCATATGTCTATCTCTTAAGGGTAACATACTATATCCATTTAAATACTTTAATAAATTGTCAATACAAAGCGGTTATGTAAAAGCTGTTTACACAAATACATTATTAATCCTTATCATTTTATTACAACAGAACAGCGTCTGTCGGGTCAGCTAGTTGTTAATGTATTAAAGGTGCTTCTAAAAAATATTGTAAGAATAATAATATATCAAATTAATAATAAATAGAATAAAAATATAATAAGTAGTAATTTATACAAATTGTTTACAATCTTTAAGTTTATTTCTGCAGTAGGCTTGAAGGCCATCCCCCCCCCTTCCCCAACAAAGATTATGAAAGCGGTGCAACGCTCCTGTGATTCCTCTGGTGTTGCAAGAGAGTGTGGGCGGCGGTGATCACTTAACAACAGGTGACCCGTAAGCTCGTTTGTCCTCCTATTCCATAAAAAAAAGAAGTATTTGAAAACAAAATTTTATGAACGATGCGGGACTCGAACCCACGACCTCTGGCATTCCGTGCCAGTGCTCTGCCTAACCGTTCCAGTGACGTATCGTCATAAAATTTTGTTTTTAAATTTTATTTGTGTATTAATCCTAGAAGTGAGGGTTATCACTTTAAAAACAACAAATTGTTTAGATTTCCAAGAGCGACATGTCATGTCAATTTCCTGATATGCAATTATTGGGTTATTGAGCAGGTTATCAACTGTAAAGTAGATATTGTAGATGAAGTCACAACCCGAGAGTTGAACAAAGCATACAAGATTTTATCACGAGACGTCACTCGAACGGTTAGCTTAGTTGGAAAAGCACTTGCACGGAACGCAAGAGGTCGTGGGTTCGAGTCCCGCATCGTTCATAAAATTTTGTTTTCAAATTTTATTTGCGTATTAATACTAAAAGTGAGGGTTACCACATTAAAAACATAACAAATTGAAGCGTTTGTTTTTGCAATTGTTGAGTTTGTAAGAGTTGTATTGTAGGAACAATGAATCTATTTATACATATTAAAAAATAAACATTAAAATTATACTATGGAAGAGAATGACGCAATTTTTCGGAGTCGGTGTTTGTTACACAATAAGGTCTATTTTTGTTTGCATGAGTAATTGTTCTGAAATAGAGTCGCCGCCTTCGCCATCAGAGTATTAATAGCGCTGTTACAAATGGAAAGTTACAGGTACTATTGAAGCGACTGTGGCACAATCGGTTAAAGTTGTTGCCTTTGATCCAAGAGTCGTTGGTTCGATTCCCATTCCCACGTACCAGCGTGTTTATGGTTTTCCGCATTCATAAGAGGAAAATAGATGCTCCTAGTCCACCTAATAATTCTTTATATTAAGATTATATAATTGAATGTAACATGAATATAATATATTCTTATGGTTTATATGGAATCCACTGTAATATTAATATATATAAATTACGTGACACGTTGTTTATCCGCGATGGACTCCTAAACTAATGAACGGATTTTACTTTATACGGGGATTACTTTATGTAGTACTTTACAGTTTGGCCCAACTTGAGAGATAGGATAGTTTATATTTAGATTTGAGATCCATAATTATTTTTATTTTCAATATTTCTTTTGTATGGACATTATTTCCATAAGAGAATTTAGTGACACATGGTTTGACAGTTCTTCTGTGAAACAATTTCATTATAACAACAGGGAGCATTCTTTACGAAATAATTCTTGATGTTTTGAAATATTATTGTCAAATTCCTATAAAACAGTATATTTTTTATCTTCTACAGAACAACTTGTGTCGGGTCAGCTAGTTGCATTATATATAATCATTTGTGGGTTTGCTTTGTGAGCATTAAATTTGTAATTTTTGAAATTTATTGAAGTAGGCGTTACTTTGCGGAAATCCATAATTATCCAAATGTTTTGAGTTTTCTTTAGTTTTAATTCCGCCAATCTTTTCTTGTCTTTAATCTTGTCTTTAAACAATTCGACACGTGTTTCGCCTCTACACGAAGCATCCTCAGGCTCCTTGACTCGCCAAACACTGGCACGAGACTGACAGTAATTTTTAGTTATCATGTGTAGGTATGCTATCGTATATCAGCTCGTCATGCTCACTGAATGGCATTGCTTGCGGCGGCGTTGTGTGCCGGGTCGTCTCATTCCCTCAAATATGTGCGAGGGAACAATGGCTGGTCCATGCGTCAACTCGTGAACGTGTGCTGCGTGTGGTGCCAGATCGACCTGTTATAGTCAATAAATCATGGTATTTGTTGGATGCAACTCATATATTGGATGCAGCACCTTACAAACTAATTTGTTATGTATATTACAAGCCAATGTAAAATAATATATTTGATTTAGAAGAGAGGCCGTTAAGTTTCTTGTATGTTCTTCTCACGAACTCTACTTTTTCCGAAAATATAATCACGATTCAAAATATTTTCAAATAAGATCAATACCATTACTATTCTGTCGGTGTTTCTCTGTTATGCTTTTAATATAATTCCTAGAGTACTTCAAAAAGTGCTTAATCATATAGGCTTGCAACTTATACAGGGTGGTTTTTTGAGAAGGGCGGTGATGACCAAGTCGGAAACTACGAACTACTAATTTTTTTAAGTCATTCAGGTCGATCCATGTGGACCCATCTGGAAGATGGCCTTCAGACTGGACTAAGTCGATCATAATACCACTCCATAAAATGGGATCCACTTCTAAGTGCGATAATTATAGAACCCTTGCATTGACATCGAATGCCAGCAACGTGATGTTACATATCATAAATAACAGGATTCGACACTTTCTGAACCGCCAAATTCCACATGTTCCTGTGCGGCGGGTTTTGTAAAGGGCAAAGTAACCCGCGAGCAAATTCTAAACATTCGCCAACTGGTCGAAAAGGCCTACGAGTTCAACACACCCTATCTTTTGCTTTATCGACTACAGTATAAAGCCTTTGACTGTGTTGTATGTTCAGACCTATGGAAAGTATTTTTTTTATGGAATAGGAGGACAAACGAGCGTACGGGTCACGTGGTATTAAGTGATCACCGCCGTATCATCCCGGATACACCGCTAAAGGAAGCTCATTCCACAGCTTTGTAGTACGAGGAAGAAAGCTCCTTGAAAACCGCCACACATCCAGATGGTGGGGATGATATCCTAACTTGGGGCGTGTCGTGCGTAGGTGGAATTCGGCGGGAGGAATCAGTTTAAACAGCTCTTCGGAACACTCCCCGTGATAAATGCGGTAGAAGACACACAATGAAGCGACGTCTCTACGCAACGCCAAGTGATCCAGCCGTTCACAGAGCACTAGGTCTCCGACAATTCGAGCTGCTCTGCGTTGCACGCGGTCAAATGAATCGAGCCAGACCAGAGATGACAGCAATACTCCATGTGTGGCCGGGCCTGCGCTTTGTAGAGCGCTAGAATGTGGGCTGGTTTGAAGTATAGCCGTGCTCTATTAATGACGCCCAGCTTCTTCGCAGCCAATTTGGCTTTGCCCTCCAGATAGCCACGGAATTCGCCATCGCTCGAGATTTTGAGACCCAGTATTCCGATACTAGGCGAGCCTTTAAGGGAAGTGTTATCGAAGAGCGGTTATATGGCAAATGGGGTTTTTTTAGTGGTAAACGCGCAAACTTGAGTCTTCTGGGGGTTAAATTGGACAAGGTTCAACTTACCCCATTCCGCGACCTTCTCGAGAAAGGATTCGATAGAAGACACAAGTTCATGATTTTGGAGAGTAGGGAGGTAATAGCAATAGGCCTGTAGTTTGCCGGATCTGAACTGTCTCCTTTTTTTTTGGATCGGATGGACAAGGGCTGACTTCCATGAGTCAGGGACTACGCCTTTTGAATAAGAGTGCCGGAATAAACGCGTTAACTCAGGGGCACATGTTCTAAGCACGATTGGAGAAATGCCATCCGGCCCGCTCGACTTCCTGACGTCCAACGAAAACAGAGCTCGTCGAACAGTTTTCTGTCTGAACTGTACTTCGGGCATGGAGCTCTGACACCGCGGGATGGTCGGCGGTGTTTTTCCGTTGTCGTCAAGAGTCGAGTTGGAGGCAAAAATGGTGCACAGGAGATCGGCTTTCTCTTTTGCCGTATGGTGTCATTCCTCATATGCAACGGCGGCATGGACGGCTGATTGAATTCGCCAACGACCAGAACTTGAGTGTTCCGGTCGGGTAACTGGAAAGCTGCTCGCTTATTTTGACGACGTGCTTGGATTTCGCACGGGCGATTTGCCGCTTAAAAAATCTGGAGGCACTGTTATATTTCCTATTCAGAACTTTGCAGTTCGGATCTTTTGAGCGCAGCGCCGCAACCTAAGTTCGATACGCCTGTTTTTTGCAGTCATCTGACTGCTTTAACTGACGCATCGAACCAGGACTGTGATCTGCCACCGATCGGTACTACAGAGCTTGGTATAAAATTATCCATGCCCTGCAGTATCACATCGGCTACTGCAACGTAGGCACTAGGATCATCCGAAGGGAAACAAACCCTGCCCCAAGGGTAGGATGCAAAAAAGGAACGCATCCTATGCCAATCTGCTGACTTGTAGTGCCAAACGCGGCGGGTCGCTATTGGTCTGCGACGTTGGCGTCGGATAGGCACTACACTTCTGACCAGGCAATGGTCGGACGTACCGAGAGGGGCGTCGACAAAGACCTGTTAACTATTGGGATGTGTAGTCAGCAGAAGATCTAATAAGGATGTGTGCGCAATCTGTCTGAAACAGACAGACCATACGCCAATGCAAAATTATGCACAGATCGCCCTGCATAGTCTGTGGTACGTGATCCAAGCCATTCGGCATTGTGCCCGTTGAAATCACCCAAGATTACGATTTCAGCGGAGGGGATCTGAGCAAGCACATCATCAAATGCCGCTTGAAGCTCTTTTTTATTTTCTCTCTTCTTCTACGTCTACTTCTTCTAGAAAGAATTGGCAACCCTATCTCAGATGCCGTCTCAATTTTAAGGTGAAGCGCACTTATAAAAGGATTCAACGAGCAACACACCGGGTTTAAAATTCCATAACTCTAATCCAAACCTTAAACAAGAAGGCGGCGGTCACTAGGGATAAACAACAAAAAAAAACGTACGCATTCAAACCAGGACACTAATGGGGCCCTGCAGATTAAACAAACCTCTCTCAATCTTAGGTCTCAGACATTGCAGACCGTGTAGATTCTGTAATAGAGCAGATGAAATCCCGTTACACTTTCTCTCCGAATGTGGTCCTTTAATGTGTTAACGTAGCGTCTCTTTGATAAGTCCCATTCTTCAACCATATGAGATACGTCAGCTCACTGCGAAAGGTATAATAAGATTCATGAAAAGAATCTGTATAGCAGTCGCAGGTACGGCGGGTTGTCTCCTTCCCTCAAATATGTGCGAAGGGAACGATGGCTGGTGATATTCAAATATTTTTATTCAAAATATGATTCAAAATCACTTATTGAACGTCTAAAACTACCACCCATTCAAAATAGACTGCCTCAGACCTGAGAAGAACGGGCGCAAGAAACCCAGCGCCCTTTTTCTTATAGAAAAAAAAAAACTACTACTAATTTAAAAAAACCGACTTCAAAAACTGAAAATTATCAAATAACTATAAATTTAACTTAATACACCTTTACCTTTAATATTAATAAAATACTATTATTTTTATGTGCTCATTCACATTGATAGGTTTTAAGTCAGTGCCAAGCCCTAAACAAAATAAAACTTAATATTATAAACAGCTTACTTACTGTAATTATTTAGGTTGTCTGGCCACACGTGTCTGTCCGCTTGGGTTGTTTTGTTCTAGACGTAGCTATCCCGCTCAAAGTCACGCGTAGCGAGTATAGGTACTTACTATTTACATTTGGCTTGGCACAGACTTCAAAGCTATCAATATATAGCACATACAAATAATAGTATTTTATTAATATTAAAGGTAAAGGTAAAGGTGTATTCAATTTAAGTTTTTAGTTATTTGATACTGTTCAGTTTTTGAAGTCGGTTTTTTTAAACGCGTTTTTTTATATTTTTTACTTTTTACGTTTCAGTTAATAATTATAATATATACTCAACAAGAATGAAAACTCCTAAAAAGCCGTACACAAAAAACAATAAACATCGAGGTAAACAAGAATTTTCATAAAAAATGTTCATAAAATGAAAACTACTGGGCAGAGTATATAAAACTATTTTAAAGGACCAAATGGCATCTATTCTGCATCGAACTAAAGAAAAATTACATAAATCGGATCATAAATCTCAGAGTAATACATAAAAAAAATACCGATCGAATTGATAACCTCCTCCCTTTTGAAGTCGGTTAAAAATATGGATTACAATGTGAAATCGTACAATAAACATTTATAATAAAAGAGCCTGAGGTTGCACCTTCTTTTGCACAGGATGCCGGCTAGATTGTGTGTACCACAACGGTGCCTATTTCTGCCGTGAACCAGTAATGTGATGAAGGGCGGCGTAGCTAGTGAAATTACTGGGCAAATGAGACTTAACATCTTATGATTCAAGGTGACGAGCGCAGTTGTAGTGCCGCTCAGAATTCATGGGGTTTTTCAAGAATCCCGAGCGGCACTGCATTGTAATGGCCAGGCCGTATCAATGACCATCAGCTGAACGTCCTTCTCATCATCTTCTCATCGTCCCTTATTGTCATAAAAAAAAAGTTTATGTTTGTTCCTCGTGTTAACACTATGAATGTCACAGTTTCTAGTAAATTCCTCAATGTGCTTATGAACATATAAAACATTATCAAGAATATATTGATATGCAACAGTAGAAATGTTTATTTCTTTAATTTTTTCTCTTAATCCATTCAGTCCATACTTCAACTTGTGAACGGGTGCTGCTTGTGGTATCAGGGCGACCTGTTATAGTTAGAAAATAATTGTATTTGTTGGATGCAATTACTAATTGTGACAGTAATCACGACCATCATGTTCACGAAGCATCCTTACACTAACAATGAATTCAAGCTATAAAGGTTGATGCATCCAATATGCGATAATTTATATTTATTATACATTTCATTCCTTTAAACTTTTCAATCCGCCTCATATATTGGATACAGCACCTTACAAACTTATTTGTCGTGTATAATACAGCCATTATAAAATACTCTATTTGATTGAAAAGAGTGGCTGTTGAGTTTCTTGTATGTTCTTGTCACGAGCTCAACTTTTTACGAACGTATGGTAAATTCAGTAATTTAAAAGAAAGATTTGTAGTGACGACTCAAAAGCGCTTAGTTTAAGCCTATTTGACTTTGACTTTGGCAGTGAAACAGGGCTGCACTGAACTCTACGCCGCTAAGGCCGCTTTACAAACCCTAACCATACAAAACCTTTGATTTACTTAAATCATAAAAAATAAGCAAGCTTATATAAAAATATATATATATATAAAAATGAAATGCTGTTCGTTAGTCTCGCTAAAACTCGAGAACGCCTGGACCGATTTGGCTAATTTTGGTCTTGAATTATTTGTGGAAGTCCAGGGAAGGTTTTAAAGGTGAATAAATAGGAAAATGCTGCTAAATTAAATAAAAACAACAAATTTGTTTTTCCTTTGTTATGTCCATACATAATTTCTATGAGAGAATAGATTGACGCACGGTTTGACAGTTCTGCTGTGAAACAATTTCATTACGACTGCAGGGTGCATATTTTATTATCTAATAGTAATAATTTTTGATGTTATGATATATTATTGACAAATTCATATACCTAAAAACATTATTTTATTTATTATATACAGAACAACGTCTGTCGGGTCAGCTAGTCTTATATATATAAAAGTGTCTAGGAGTTTGTTAATCTCAGCGGATACTCTTTAGGGAGTGCCGCTTGCGCCTGTCTCTCCGCAAGAGAAGGTCGCCTTCGATGAATGCTTAGGCCTTAGAGGGCACCTGCCCAAAGCCAACCTCAGGTCGTGTTTAGTGGAACCTGGGACCTAGGTTTTACGTGAGTCCCACATACCCAAAGCAGACTTATGCTGCGGTAGCCCTATCCCTTTGTTTGGGCGCAAAAAAAAAATAAGGGTCACCCACCCAATGATTATCAATAATTGACAATGTTTTTTATTTTTATTTTATTATGATTCAGCATTGAAAAATACATACAACTTAAAATTTTCCCCTATTGATCGCGATCAAGATGGCGATCACATATTATGATTATTGTAGTACGATAAATTTTATGTACGATATATTTGGTAGGTCTGAGAATCGGTCGTCATCTATTTTCTATACCCTAAAAATTTTAATTATTGAATTTTTTTATTACTTTATATGCCAATACAACTAAACGTTAAAGGCATAAAAGACATTTATTTTCTCAAAATTGATTCCTTTAGAATTATTTTTGATGTCATTTCTAATAACTACTAGATACTACTGCCGCTTCGTTTGCTGTGTCTATGGTCTTCTATAAAAATCACTACTTACGCTTACACATTCCATTCATCAAACCAAGCTGTAAATACGGTGCTACAAGTTACAACTACTACGATGACGTCACATCCTCTGTCTCTTTCTAAATACACCCGTCTCATTCTCAGCGTAACTTGTGCTTAACCCGGACTTTCACTTAAGTGTACAAGTAAGACGCATGTGTCATGAAATGTTATAGAAAATAAAATGTGCTATCGTCAGTGTCTTAATAAGTGTTTGTGTGTCTGTTTATTGTTAATAACCGGTAAGTTGCGGAAAGTGAACGACCTTCAACTTAAGGCTTTCGCTTTCTTGTGTCTTTATTTGTCAAAATATATTTATCTATATTAATATTATAAAGAGGAAACATTCGTGTTTTTGTACGTATGTTTGTAATGTTTTCACACAAAAACTATTGGACCGATTTCAAAAATTCTTTCACCATTAGAAAGCTGCATATTCACTTAGTGACATAGGCTATATTACATTCAAAAAATAATGGGGATCCCTAATAAAAATGCTATTATATAACCCGAAGCATGCAAATTTGTCATCAAAAATCTGCCATCGCGTGCGCTGCGGAAACTATTGATGATAGATCAAAAATATATTCTACAGTATTATGGAACGTATCAATATCTACAAAAAAGTCCGTGATACCATATGTACAACTACTGTAGTTATGACACTATAACTAGTTTTTTATATTTGTAAAGTTCATACAAGTGCCGACAATAATCAAACCATATTATTCACTCCTTTATATTTATCCTTATCCTATTAATTATCATATATTATTATGATATTTTAAAAGAACGTTTTAATACGTGTAAAATACTTTTTAAATTATTAAAATCGGACATTCCATTCAAAAGATATAGCGACTTCAAAAATGTCAATCTAATGAAAATAATGCAATAATAAAATAATAACTAAGTGAAATAAAACTTTTATGTTAACTAAATAAATCTATAGTCCGACTTAGTAGACTTTCCACTACCACGAGATTGGTATCTAAGCGAGTGAAACCGAAGGGCATTGCTAGTAAAATATCAATATTGAATAACTTAAGATCGTGTTGGTTTTAGTTATATACATAAATAATATTTGTAATACTTTAGCCTTGATTTCTACTACTTTCCATTTTTTTTTGCAAAAATTACATAAAATTAACTTAGACATTAAATTAACTATAAATTAAATATTAATAAGAACTAAATTTACTATAATAATGTAAATAAATTAGGTAGTAGTGGCCTCTACGGCTAAGGACTCCCCTAAACCTTTACAATACACTCTATATCTGGCTCTTCTCATCCAGGTCCAACTTGGACTGGACTTAAATAATATTTGTACTTAATTTTATGAAAAATTTAAGTGTTTGTAATATAGAATAAACGGATTTGTATAAAATACATATAAATATAAACACAGATTATATTTTTATGATTTTTGTTAGTCTGCTTGTGTTCGGTTATCTCAAAAACGGCTGAACCGATATTGACGGTTCTTACACTGGCGCATTTATTACAATTAAGTATTCTACTTTTAATCTGGGAACCATCTTCCGCCGTCCCAAGAGATAGACTGAATATTGGGACGGCGGACGTCCCAATATTCAGTATCTATCTATCTATCTCTTACTTGAGATAAAAATCGTAACTATCGTTGACTTTTCTGTCCCAATAAACTTATCGACGGTAACTCACCGTATCCGTACACGCTG
Organism: Leptidea juvernica; assembly: GCA_949711755.1. NCBI lineage: Eukaryota > Metazoa > Arthropoda > Insecta > Lepidoptera > Pieridae > Leptidea > Leptidea juvernica. The sequence continues at coordinate 18,797,088 of CATIXQ010000006.1, forward strand.
TCTGTCATTGTGAGGACGATAGCTTACCAGCGATAGAAGTTTGTATGGAAATTGCAATTCACGCGTCCCAATATAAGACGATAAGAATGACTTATCAGGTATATTGGGACAGCTTCAGATTATTGACAGCTAATTACTGACAGTGGAAGGTGGTAATTTATCTCTATCTGTAGATAGGATATTGGGAATGGCCATTACACAATACTACGATGGATATACATAACAAATCCAATTCAAAGGATATATATATATATATATTATACAAATGATTTAAGTCTTCTTTAGTGTTAATTCCGCCAATATTTGTTTTGTAGAAAATTCGACACGTTCTGAATATGAATTGCAGTCTCGTGCCAGATTTTGGCGAGACAACACGTCCTGAGGATGCCTCGTGTAGAGGAGAAACACGTGTCGAATTGTTTTAAAAACAAATATTGCCGGAATTAACACTAAAGAAGACTTAAATCATTTGTATAATTATGGATTTCCGCAAAGTCCTAATTCAATAATTTTTTTATATATATATTGCAAAATTGCACTTTATATATTAATGTATAATAAGTAAATTTTGTAATTAGTGTGGAAAAGAATCAAATTTAACGAACCACCAACCTTCTCAGTAATTATTATTAATTACTTCATTATTTAATTGGTACCCCGGTTTGAAAGTTGTGTATATATTTCTGTGAATTATGGGTTTTTATGGATAAGTACAATCGTCAATAAAAATAATACGTCACTTGAACGGTTAGCTCAGTTGGCTAGAGCACTGGCACGGAACGCCAGAGGTCGTGGGTTCGAGTCCCGCATCGTTAATATTTTTTTGTGTTTCAAATTTTATTTGTGTATTAATCCTAGAAGTGAGGTTATCACTTTAAAAACATAACAAATTGTTTAGATTTATAAGAGCGACATCTCAAGTCAATTTCCTTATATGCAAATATTGGGTTTGAGCAGGTTATTGTAAAGTAGATCCAGTAGATGAAGCCACAACCTGAGAGTTGAACAAAGCATACAAGATTTGATAACGATAGGTCACTCGAACGGTTAGCTCAGTTGGTTAGAGCACTGGCACCGAACGCCATAGGTCGTGGGTTGGAGTCCCGCATCGTTCATAAAATTTTGTTTTTCAAATTTTATTTATGTAAGTACAATCGAATTCTTTGTTAACTCAAATAAGCTTTATACAAATAGGCTTTAACTAAGCGGTTTTGAATCGTCATTATAAATATTGAATTTAAATTACTGAACTCACCATATGTCCGGAAAAAGTAGAGCTCGTGAGAAGAACATACAAGAAGTGGCACTCATTTAAATTTTAAAAGAGTATTTAAAAATGGCTGTAATATACATTACAAATTAGTAAGGCGCTGCATCCAATATATGAATGCTGCCAGTATTCTTGGTACCCTTCCACGTAATGATAGTTTTAATTTTATGTAGTCATAGTATTGTAAATATAGTTATAAGATTTGTTTTGTTTGAATAAACATAGAATTTGTTCAATGTTAAAACATGTTTCAAAGATGAAATATTTCATAAACAGTCATAAAAAATGAACTGTATTAATATCATATAAATATGTTGTATATTATAAAACAAAATGCTCCGCCGCGTCTGTCTGTTTCGTCGCGATAAACTCAATAGCTTAGGCATATAATTTGTTAAGTTTATGTAAGCCTACATTTACGATATTTGTTGGAGATGTCGGAAAAAATAAGCCGTCTGGGAGCTTCAACGAAAACGCTCTCTAAACCTTTTGAGATAAATAACAATTCATAATTGACAACAAAGTAAACCAATTCATTGATGTATTATTCAAATTCAAATATTTTTGATGTGAAATCACTTATTGAAAGTCAAAAAACTACCACCCATTCCAAAATGAATGCCTCAGGCCTGAGAAGAATGGCGCAACAACTCAGCAGGCTTTTTTTTCATCAAAAATATGTTTTAGAATTAAAGTAACAAAGTAACATTGTACAATTAAACTTATTATTTGATATTTGCCTGAGGGCGGTCGCTCCATTCCCAATCTGTGGTATCATTAAGAAAATGATTTATGATATAGTAACCTTTACCACACTAACGTTTTTTAACAATTCGTTTAAATTGCGTTACACATTTTTTTTGTACATCTTCTAGGATCATATTGTCAAAGCATATACATCGCCCAATAAAAGACTTAGTTACTCAACTTAACCGAGTAGTAGGCATAACAAGTTTATGTTTATTCCTCATGCTAACATGATTGTCACAGTTCCTATCAAATTCCTTAATGTGCTTATGAACGCACAGATCAGAAGAATATATTGAGATGCAACAGTCAAAATGTTTATTTCCTTAAATTTTGAAACGAAGTCCCTTTAATTAATGTTATAGTAATCTTTACCACACAAACGTTTTTTAACAATTATTTTGAATAACGTAATACTTTTATTTTGTTTGTTTGTTGATAAATATATTCGTAAAATTACCATATTAAAAATTATCTAATTACAGAAATATAGGCAGTATGTATCTAATGCATCATAATAATAAAATTGTGAAAAAAATCTCCAACACATAATTGTATTATTTTCAGTAAGCAAGGCGTTAGTCCTCCGCGCATACATCTCACAATATGGACTTCACGGTGAGATTGAGTTCTCCCAGAAGAACGAATCTCTAATTAGCATCAGAACAAACCTGAAACCAACTCTCGAATTCCCTGATGGTGTCTGGAGATGGACCATTCACGAATACCCAGTTGACTATAGAGACATCTCCAGCGAAAGATGTTCTGAAAAGAGTCTTGGTGGAGAAGTAATTGATCTAACAGAAGAATTAGGATTCCTAGTCATACCAGGAAAGGATCATGCCGAGTTTGAAAGTAAAAACTATCTAACTGGCCCTATTGGAATATGGGGAAAAAGTATAGTTTTAGAAACTGCTGAAAGGGACAGAGTCATATGTGCGTCTATAGTTTCAGTAGAGAAGATGTATGAACAGCATGCGATAGTAAAATTTTCTTCACCAATTGCAGGAACATTGCATTTTAGATGGATTTTCGATAAGGAATTTGATGAAATGGATTCGTATGTTCAGTCAGATTTATATCATACGAATGCTGTTCTTGAAAAGGGGTATACTGAGCATAAATGGAAACTTTTCGTGACTGATATTTTCGATGCTGATAAAGGGAACTATGAGGATAATTGCAATGTACTACAAGTTGTCTTTGATCCGGAGAATAGTGGAGATGGGATGAGTGTGGGTGATCTTGATAGTCGGCTGGGGCTTATAAAGGTAGCCGCTGATCCAAATATCCAGAAAACTAGAAAGCTATATAAGGACGAGGTTCTAAATATACTTAGGAACGACATGGACGTGACTAAGAGAAGTCTCTACGTTGTTATTTATGATAATAGGCACACAGATAGCTTTCTTGCATGTGCTAAATTACGAAAGGCACCACCCAAAAGTTACAAGTAAGTTAATTAGAATAAGATCCTCTTTCACAACTTTCAAGTAACTCTAATCATATAATTACTTCTACACCGCGTTTTCTGCCAATTAGCGCGGCTACTTGACCATTGACAGTCACACATACTATCATTAGTTGTCCTTTTGTGTATCCTTCAGCGATGTTCAGTGACTAACATATAACTAAATAATTATTAGATATAATATATTTGGTTGCGAAAAAAGTTTCTAGTTTCATAGCATTATATATGAAAACTCAAGACATTTTAATTCATTTACATTTAATTACAGCCTAGTTTACTTACACTTTATTGCCATTTTGTTCGACGTCTTTTTGCTATCTTGTATCTAAAAAACCCTAACAAGTAGTTTTGGCAATCCTCTCATGATGTTTTCCTTCTGAATTCTCAACAAACCGAAACAGATGGAATCACGCCGGATGCATTACCACTTCCCAGGCAAAATCTCTTTCTTTTTTCTGTGTGCCTAAAGATGTGTGTGGTCTAGTGTTATCGTGATGACGATCATAAACTTTTAAATAAAAAATGTGTTTCTCACTTTAATCACATCAGTTATTTACTGTGGGGATCCGAATAGATGGGCCTGCAGTAAAAGTTTTTATTTATGAATGCTCTCCCAATACCACAATGCACACGGCATTACCATATTGCGAGCTAACGCGGTTTTACAGTATGTTACGCCTGACCTGAACGTGACGTGTGATAGATTCATAATTCACTTAACCAATAAATAGTTCCTCAAAACTTAATTTTGAAATTGTGAAAATGAATCACATTTACTCATAGCTTAAAGTACCCATTAACGTTCATTGGCAATTATTTAATCAAAACTTTACTCGGGCATAATGAACCCATAATGCCCTGAGTAAATTATTTAATTTTTACGAGGCATAAAACATAGTGAATGCCATCACAAAGTTAAAGTGCGAGAAATTAAAAAGAGGCTTACTCAGTACCTTAAATAATATACGGAAGTGATCAACAAACATCAGTTAGGGCTATGCTACTCCGATGGTTAAGTTGATCAACAGTTCTGAGGAGCGCATAGAAGTCTTAGCGCATTTGTTCCACTTCATTGTCAACACTGAGAAGTAGCATGTTTACAAAAACATCTCTTATCATTTATCTTTTAAAATTATTAGCATCAAATTAAAATCATCCCTAAATAACAGGCAAATCTATATTGGATTCGGGCAGCTCTTCTATCATAGAAATTGTAGTGGCCCTAAAGTATTGCCTTGTCTTGACTAATTGAAATAATAACGGCAGAGTGAGATGATCCTTGTTTTGTATGTACTGCTCACAATTACGCTAATGAAACCTAAAAAATGAAGCAGTAGTAGAGTGAAGATGGCTTTCGACAGCTTCTCTAAAAGTAAAGCATTGTCGACATCATCAAATGCCTAGCAAAAATCAAAATGTACTGCATCGACTTGGCAAACACAGCATTGCGTCTGCAGTATTTCATAAAAATAATAAGAGTGTGTGAAATATGGTGAAATCGAACACAGAACTAAGCTGCACTCACTTCTTATTCATTACTTCTTTATTAAAGCTAGATTTCTTCATGCGCTCTTTATGTGAGAGACCAATGAACGGACAACGAGTGATCCTACGAGTATCTTTTATAGCTATAGACCCTACTGAAATGGTAACCCAATTGGGCACTAAAATTGATTTTCCATTTAAGCGATCTATTATATTAATTGATTTATATTTCAGGGCTTTGATAAACCAAGATGGTATTCGTGGTACCGTAGAGTTCACCCAGCGTTCCCCATACGATCCAACCTGGATCAACTTCCAGCTTGCAGCATCGGACCAGGAGTACGAGTCGAACCTGAGGTTTGTGAGCTCGGTAACCCAGTACAGCATCAGAGAACTTCCGCCCAAACTGTACGAAGCCAGGATGTGGGACAGCAGATGCAATACGACCGGAGGAATATATAACCCACTTGGAATTGAACTGAAATCTGTGCCTCCACCAGGTAGGTTGATTTTTTAATATTTGTTTTGTAAGCGAAAGCGTTACTTTATGGTAAACCAACAGCGCCACCCAAAGGTTGCCTGCATTAAGGTCTATTTTGAAGGTCTCCATGTCAAAATGTCTTTGAAACTTCGCGAAAAACAGAACCAGTTCCAACTGTCAGGAATACTAAATACAAATTTAATTTGTACCAAAAAATATGGACGATGAGGTATTCGAACCCGTAGCTGTCGCGTTACGCCCAAGCACTCTCACAAACTAAGCTGTTACAAATTAAATTAGTATACTTAGTGAGTATTTTCGAAGCGAGAGCTTGTCTTTGTATTTTAATAATATTCGTGTACAGTTTCTTAACATTAGGTACTAGTAATATAACCCGTAGTTACGTTAGTCCTCCAGAGGCTAACGTAACTATAGATTAAACTAAAAAAAGGGGCCAAGTGTGAGTCGGACTCGCAAAGCAGCAAGTAACATAATATAAAAGTTTTTGTACTTCGTTCTAGAGCTCGTTCAGACCAATTTTCGGTGGAAGTTTCCATGGTAATGTACATCATGTTTTTTTTTTGTTTTATCATTCTCTTAGAAGTAACAAGTGGGGGGCACACATTTTACCAATTTGGAAGTGTCTCTCGCGCAAACTATTCCAATTTTGAAAAAAAATATCCATCTACAGAACCCTAAAAAGAGTGTGTGTGTGTAACTATTTACGCACGTAAGAAGTTTTACTTATTTGGCTATATGTAATTCTTCGTGCTATTTTACGTTCGTAGAAAAAACAAAATTGTAATAGAGTAGATATTAAATACAATATAAAATATTTTTATACGGCATTATTTAGTTAAATAACGTGTAATTAAAATATCATTATATTATTTTTATACAATTAGAGAGAAAGTATTTCTTTTATTTTATAACTTGTATGTAAATTGAAATTTATTTGGTAGCTGAAGTATGATACAAACACGGACTACTAAAAAAAGAAGGACTCCGCGCCGTGATATAGGCAGGTGAAGCACCGTTATGCTAGTGTGTGTGCGGTTACGGGGGAAAATCTCATAGTGGCCGCCTATCGGCCTGTAGTTGTGTAAGTGTGTGCGTGGGGCTATGTATTTACACGTTAATCGGCTTGTTTTGGTGCTACACTGTTATGTAAGGTGACACGGAGTCCTTATTTTTTTACTAGTCCGTGGATACAAATGGTCTAGTTGACCAGCGAACGTCAGGGTGTCAAATTTGCTTATGCGCGCGCAACGAAAAAATCTACTCCTATATTTGTTCCCTAACGCGCCAAAAGAAGTATAGCTTCAAAAATAAGTTATCTAAATTTATAATATTCGCAAACAGACATATTGTTCTGTGTGTAATTGTATTGATTTCAGACTCATTATCTTGAGACCGAAACATCCGAATTCCTTTCTCAATGACGTATTCGCTTGGCATAGCACCAAACAGAATTGACCGACATAGCTACGTAAATAAATATACACAGATCGGTGTTATTGTCTCCCGGTACCAGAGGGGGTTTAACAGCTAGTAGAGTTATCGTATTTTTAGTAAGAATTTATCTAGGTATGCATTTACGGCCGTTTTCAATAACGTATCTCTAGTTGCGGATACATTGCTATCACCGTTTAATGACAAGATCTTATCTATCCAAAGTTATGTACAATATGACGACCTGTATAGCCGAGTGGTTAGCGATCCTACCTACTAAGCTAGAGGTCCCGGGTTCGAATCCCGGTAGGCGCAAGCATTTATATAATGAATATGGATGTTTGTTTCCGAGTCATGGATGTTTATATGTATTTATGTATGTTTAAGTAAATATATCGTTCTCTTGCAACCCATAACACAGGCTATATGCCTAATTTGGGGCAAGATAATTTGTATAAAAGTGTGTCAATATTTTAAAATATTAAAAAAAATATATATCAAATGATGTTCGAATCATATTTACTTATTCCAAAAGTATCTTAAATCGTCGTACACCTTAACAGGACACAGCGCCGCGGCTTTCCTCCTTTAATATAGTTAATAGTAGAGACCGGATTGTATGCTACAAAATATGCCCAAAATATGCATGCAAATATGGGCTTACTATGAAAAGCATCGAACGATGAGCGAGATGGAGCGTAAATATGCATAATATTTTCTTTTTTCTAAAACATGCAACTACCGCTGATAAGGTACTAAATATGCAAAAGCATATGCAATATGCATTTGCATATAATCCGGTGTGAAATATAAGTAAGTGTAAAAGGATAGATGTGTCTACCTCTAGTAAGGTAAACTAAGGATAGATAGGTTATTGAAAACGGCCGTTAGTCAGTTCTAGTATATGACCCGGCTAACGTTGTATGAATCGTCTATGAATTGTCATATGTAATGAAATTTTATTGACTGAATTATTTGAATTGCGAATATATAGGTATTTCTAAGTCAAAAAATATAGGTTTAGGATAAGTCATCATCATAAATGATATACTTAATTTTTCTACAAAACACACTACATCTTATGGTATAAGTATTATTCCGATCGGTTCAGTAGTTTTCGCTGTATAAGGAAAAATGGGCTCTCCATTTGTTAGTACAGATAATCTTCTGACGTAGTGACCGACACGCGATTTTTAACTATGTCGGTGACAACGAGCTTCCTCATAAGGCCCATAGTTCTGCCGTCATAACGAAAAAGGGCACAACTAACATTTTGCTACTTTGGAGAAAATCGAGTTTAAAATATTTCTTAGTTTTTGGCGAATAAAAACGATAATATTTTATAAGATGTTTGAATGAAACTATCAGCAACTACATGATTTTTATAAGAATAACCAATTAAAAGTTTTTATTTTAATAGCATTTATTGATCAATTGACATTTTCTTTTTCAACGTAACAAAAAAAATGGAGTACAAACGAGAACTTTACGTATAAACGGCATAATTAACCAAATGTGACTTTTCATTCTAACATTCAGTGGGAAATATGTTACAGTAAATGATGATAAGGCACAATTAATTTAATTGTGCCTTTTCATTTTAGCTTAAACAAGTTAATTTGATCAAAAGGTTATACAAAATACATCAACTGCTAGCGATCACGTTCGTATGTCATCACACACTGGTTAAAAACCTTCGTCTTCAGACACTGTGGGATTTTGGACGAAAAGATTTTACAGAGCTTCACGAACCACCTTTTAAAAATAATAAAATTTTCTCTCGCTCATTTAAACTGTGCTAAATCGTTTGCATTATGAGAGAATTAGACTAGAAATGTCAAGGTTGTAGTTTTTGCTACAACTTTCGAGCAATTCACACTCAAACACAAATAATAATTATATTTGTAAGATATATTTCAAAAGTTATTGAGAGCATAAGGCCCGGTATCCACCAAAGTGGAGAGGAGATGTATTTTGATAACCAAACATATTTCGTTATTTCTACATGTCCTCTCCAGCTTTGGTGGAAATAGATGAAGCGAAGAGGAGATATCTCACATGTATTTAGAATTTTGTGCCGCGTGATGTGAATCCCCCAAAAACCATGTGTATTGCTGCAATACAGGAATCCTTGGTTTGAAGCTTATGTCGTATCGATCTTCTCCAATAATCTTAGCTCTTATATTGGGAGGCTCATTAAAATTTCTTTTCAATTCAGGCAAATCGTAAGGATAATGCGGATCTTTTGAATCCGCTCCAATGTCAGGCAGCTTAGGATAGTCACCATAGCCCATTTCATCCGGATAGGGCTGATATTCTTCTATGAGCATACCATATTTTTTTGCTGCACCAGCCCATTGTAACTTAATTAAATATTTACATACTTTAACACAAGTTATCTTGCCTCAAACTAGGCGTTGTCTGTGCTATGGGTGGAAGACAACGATATATTTAATACAATATACATATAAACATCCATGACTCGGAAACAAACATCCATATTCATAATGTTAATGTTTGCACCGGCCGGGATTCGACTACAATCCACTGAGCCATACGGGTCGCCGTAAACTTATCTTTTACATTGTTTTTATGGAAGAGAATTCATAAATGAGCGTATATAATCCGCCTACATTTTCTTGCAACACCAGAGGTATCACAGGAGCGTTGCCGGCCTTAAAGGAAGGTGTGCACACGATGTCGTATTGTCCTGGAAATATCATCCCCACCATATAGATATGTGGCGTTCGTCCGCAGTGCGGGGGTCAAGGTACTTTCTTCCAGGTCCAACCAAGCTGTGGAATGAGTTTCCTTGTGCGGTGTTTTCAGGACGATACGACATGGGTACCTTCAAAAATAGCACGTATACCTAAAAGGTTGGCAACCCTCCTGTAAAAAATGAGAAATTCACGACAAACGCAATGCCAGTCTCCTATAAAATAGCCAATCTACTTTCATCAATCTACGGCTACATGCCCTCCTCAATAATCACTACTATATTTATTTTATCTGTTACAGGTTTGGGCACACAGAATCAGTATGCAATAGGCGATCTTCTCGGCAAGTATAAAGGCAGAACTGAATACTTGAACCACAAATATCTGCTCCCTGGACTTGCGAATGAGCTGAGCGGTTCCTATTGGGACGTGTTCCTGCCTCTGACTGGACTGTACAGCATCATGCATAGAGCTCTCGTTGTAACTAGGTAAATTATACTTTAGTGTGGCCTAATAGCCGTCGCTTTATTGTGTTTCGCAATCATTTAATTTTTTTTCAATCATTTCAATCAATCATGTGCCATACGTAAATCTAATACTATTATTATTCGATAGATAATATTTTATTTGGACATTTCGCAATTTCATGTTCTTCTTCCAGACGTCCACCAAAGCAAGAGATTTGCGCCACAGTTCTCTCGTACGAGCCCGGAACTCAGTACCAGACGCCCATGAGTTCTGCCATTGTCATCTACCGCTACCCCATCGTCGGTACAGTTATCTTCAGACAACCACTAGGCAGACCTTGGGAGGACACTACCATCATTATCGAGAATATGGTACGAACACTTAACTCTAGATTCAAAAAATTATAATATTTTTGTATTTGAATTACAATTTGGATGCATGTTTTTTTTGTGCGGCCAGTGGGAGGCTCGTTTGCACATGATGCCGGCTAGATTATGGGTACCATAACGGCGCCTATATCTTCCGTGAAGCAGTAATGTGTGAGAATTATTGTATTTCGGTCTGAAGGGCGCCGTAGCTAGTGAAATTGCTAGTAAATGAGACTCAACATCTTATGTCTCAAGGCGACGAGCGCAGTTGTAGTGTCGCCCAGAATTTTTGGATCTTTCAAGAATCCTGAGCGGAACAAGATGTTAAGTCTCATTTTCCCAGTAATTTCACTACGCCCTTCACACCGAAACACAATAATGTTAACATTACTGCTTCACGGCAGAAATAGGCGCCGTTGTGGTACCCATAATCTAGCCGGCATCATGTGCAAAGGAGCCTCCTTTACGCAAATTAAGAATTAAAAAAAATAAGAATTGATCAATTGATTGATTGACTTTTCTTCAGATACATTCTGACGGTGCAAACATCAACAATACGGTTGAGCACCGCTGGGCTATCCACGAGAACCCGCCAGGGTCTGACTACTACAACTGGACCGGACGATGTCTCAGCACGGGCCGCGTGTACGATCCCCACAAGATAGACACGGACACCAGACACCCAGAGCAGTACTGCAGACCTGGCATGGAAGGACTTTGTAGAGTTGGCGATTTTACCACCAGGTAAGTACAAGTTTTATGATGAACTAAAAAATATGTTGGACTCAGTGAGTCATATTTCTGCGCTTTGGTGTCGATACACTTGCCCCGTGGGACCCAGAGGCGCGGAGAATGTACAAAGTTTTATCAACACGCCTCAGTAGGGCTACTGGAAACCCAAGCGCTGGCAGCTTCTTCGGTCAACGGATCAGCCTTGCTATCAACGCGGAAATGCTGCCAGTATTTTTGGTACACATTCTTAGTATTGTAAACATCTTTTTTGAGAATAATATTGTACGCTAATCTATAAGACTATAAAGGTAAGAGGTTAGAGGTAAGATATACAGTCCAAGGCTCCTGGAGTCAGTACTGCTGTGTGTCCCTGACGAGTACGTAGGACGGCGATGGCGACCACCACCTCTGGTGGTGCCTCGTGCACGCACCAACCTTCTGCAGCGCGCACCGCACACGCATGCGCTGCGGGTGCTTAACGCGATGTCCGAACACTTAGACCTGTTCTCTTGTTCGATGAGTGAACTCACTAGAGCTGCGTATTGTATAGTTTGTATTCAATTAGAGTAATATTATCTAGTTAATTAAGTTTTTCCTTTACGAAATATGTTTTTCAATGATAGTATTGTAATAACTTTATTTGTTCATTACGCATTAGGTTAAACCTGTAATGATGGATGTAGTGTGGTTATATAAATAAATTAATATAAAAAAAATAACAATGGCTAGCTGCTATAAATGTCTAAATACGCCTCCAACAATTCATGTAGGTGGTTTTAAGTCTTACAGAGAGCTCATGCTGTTCATAGATCTCGAAGGCGATTTTTAGGGTTCCGTAGCCAAATGGCAAAAAACCGGAACCCTCAAAGATTCATCATGTCTGCCTATCTGTACGTGTATGTCACAGCCACTTTTTTCCAAAACTATAAGAATATACTCTTGACGTATTATGTGAACCGCATTAACATTTTCACACAAAAATAGAAAAAAAAAACACAATATATTTTTGGGTTGCCCATACTTACTACTGAAACTCAAAATATTTATTACAATGGATAGGTCTTCAAAAATGATATTGAGGTTTCTAGCATCAAAATTTTTCTAAACTGAATAGTTTGCGCGAGAGACACTTCCAAAGTGGTAAAATGAGTCCCCCCCCTGTAACTTCTAAAATAAGAGAATGATAAAACTAAAAGAAATATATGATGTACATTACCATGCAAACTTCCAACGAAAATTGGTTTGATCTTTGTCCCTAGCTAGTAGCTATGCAACGCAGAAATGCTGCCAGTATTCTTAGTATATTATATATATCCCCGTGATTATAGTTGTTCCTATATGTGTCTATATTAAGTATTATTTAAATATTATGAATAAATATCTTTAGTGTTCATTCAACAGTCCACACGGCCAAGATTAGGGGTCAAACACGCGGTCGTCCACCGGACAACCGGATCCCTCTAAACTCCGGCTGTACGACCGATTTTGTCGGTAATGTGAAACCCTACTAAAACCTGTTAAAAAAGAAGTTAGAATCTCTACAAATGTTTCGCGCTTACACGAGGCATCCTCAAGGGCTGTTGACTCGCTGAACCCTGAAACGTCACCGTTGTAAGCATTATTTTGAAATACAAGTAGATTAAATACAAATCTTGATTTCCAATAATTACAGACATGGGATGCTTAATGTAGCGGGGAAGAAAAAAGATGGGCCGAGACTAACCCGACGCCTGTTTACTGACACAGTGGTGGGGCTGGCTGGGAAGTACTCCATCATGAGGAGGTCTCTACTCATCTATGATGACCACGGACCCGTGGCGAGGGGAGAAAGGATGGCTTGTTCAATGTATGTATTTTTAGAAATAAAAGAAGCTAACTAAATTCAGCATATGATTAACTTCCAGAGTCGTTTTAGACTTTCAGGTTTAGACAATTTTTACGTCCAGATCGAGTCTCTTGCTGTTAGACAACCGGTATAAACAGGCCAGGAGTATAAGTTTAGTGTGCATGACAAGCTAAGTCTTACACTTGCGATTTGTATGATACTTTGTGTTAGTGTGCGTGAATTGCTCAAAATAGAGGTTAGTTCAAAACTTAATTCTTTCGAAGTTTTCACAGCTGTCATAGTCTATCTAAACGTGTAAATAATCTAAGCTTTTATGCGGAATTTTTAATTTAAGGGGGCAAATGGTTAACAGCCTCACGTGATGGGAAGGGGTAAGGCAATCCTATGGCCATCCCAGGCCCATGGACATCCGCAACATCAGGGCTCGAGAGATTTTTAATTTAGGAGCATGCTCTGAGCTTGTATGTCCTTAAGTCGTATTGGTTCGGGAAAACTATTATTGAATTCATAAAGTGGCTGTGCCAGGTAAGAAGGTTCTCGCAAACCATGCGTCAGCCAGACGACAACATGGTGAGTGGTTGGAATTTTGCATTTGGACGTAATATATGGCTAAATTGAAATGAAAAAAAAAAACTCCAAATAGGTTATGAAATCACTTATTGAAAGTCAAAATCTTTTCTTCTTCTTCATCGTGACACTCTTGGCAGAGCGGTCGTGGTCATCACGAAGTGACATCTTTTGGGGCAGATGTGATTCGCCCCACGAGAATTCGCCACTTTTCCCTGCTGGCCGACAGTCTGGTACAATCGTTCAATGGACCGCCCACAGCAGACTTAATTTGTACGGTCCATCGCATGGGCGATCTTCCTTGCCCTCTGGTGCCCTCCACTTTGCCCTGAACGACAAGGCCATCGATGGATTTACGCAAAGTCTATTACACATTCGGAAACTGAGTAGAACGGGCGCAAGAAACTCATATCTATTTGATATTACATGTATATCAAGCTAAAAAATTACTCCTCTGAACACTCCCCATGATATATGCGGTAGAAGATGCAGCGAGAACCCAACAAGAACATCTCTACTCATTAGATGATGAACTGAGATAAATTTAACTAAGATCTGTCGATGGCGATAAACTTTGTCCACACATTTAACCCCCAGAAGACTCAAGTTTGGGCGTTTACCACTAAAAAACACCCGGTTTTCGTATCACCGCTCTTCGATAACACCTCCCTTAAAGCCTCGCGTAGTATCGTAATACTGGGTCTCGAAATCTCGAGCGTTTACCAGATCCGTGGTCATCTGGAGTCATCATTTGTCACTGCGAGTCTTCCGAAGAGCTGTTACACCTGATTCACACACAACACGCCAGAAATTAGGAAATTTTCTTCCACGTACAAAAAGGTTCGGAATGAAGTTTCTTGTCCTTCCAGGACGATACGACGATAAGGTACCTACCCTTACCTTCAAGAAAAGCGCGTACACTTTCTTTAAAGGTTTCTGGAAACGCTCCTGTGATTCCTCTGTTGGTGACCTGTACGCTCGTTTGTCATCCTCTTCCATTAAAAAAACACATAGTTTGTCCGAACAGGTTATAATCTCTTTTTAATTATCAGGTTAAATGGCCTCCATCGTCGCAAGGCAGTGATCCGCGACTGGTTCGGTAACGGCGAAGGCATTTCCCTCAGCGGAAAGTTCGAGATGATTCAACAGACTGAGTATGACGTTACCAACGTAGAAGTGACGCTTGATGGCCTGCCTGGTGACGTCAGCAACTATAAAATACATGTCGTAAGTTAAGCTTTGGTTTATATTAAATCTTTTTATATACAGGAGGCTGTCTGGCTTATAGGCCGGCAACACACCTGTGATTCCTCTGGTGTCACAAGAGAATCTTAGTGGCGGTGATCACTTAACACCAAGTGGTTTGTCCAGCTTTTCCATAAAAAAGCGGCCGAGTGCGAATTGGACTCGCCCATGAAGGGTTCCGTAGCAGCTAGTAACGTAATATAAAAGTAATATAGAAAGGTTAATGATATAAAATTATTTAAATGGAAAAGGCAAAATCATACAGTGCAAATGAGCTTTCAACTCATTTTTAGTGGAAATTTGGATGGTAATGTACATCATATATTTTTGAAGTAAACCTTCTTTAGGCGCGACTTGGAGGTAACTTAGAATTTTTTTCTGACGGAAGTAATGCTCAGTAAAAAAATCAATTGAAATAATTTTTTAAGCCGTTGTAATTTTATGGTTTTAAAAAACACATTTCAAAATGCTCAGATATATTTTTTGAAAATCTCCAAGTGTAATAATAATTTGCTTATTTATCACAACTTTTGTAATAAATAATATATAAGTTATCAGAATTTTTCTGACATTTGCGACTTTCGTTAATTTGTTTTTGGTTTCTTCGTCCATTATAAGGATAGGCAAAGGGTTCGGGCCCATACATCCATATACATAATTATTCAATAACAATGTCATATTAACATAGCACATATTAATATATATTTAATTTAATTAACTATTAATATAACGTTTAATTTCTTATCACCGGCGGAATCCCAGAAACATTTTACTCTGTCATCAATAAATAAGCATAAAAGAGAAAATCAAGAACCTGATAATGACCTCACCTGTAAAAAGTTTACGAATAATAATATAAAAATATAACTTTATTATATATCATTCTTTGTAAATATATAAAATCTCACTTGATTAAATAATATTATTTATTATAAAGGCATTCTTTTATTTTAGGTAGATAAAACGCCAACTTTGCTCAAAAGACGAAGTTATATCGTGTATAACTTCGTCTTTTGAGCAAAGTTCTCCTCAGTAATACGTGATTGCTTATTTGATAACAAGGCTTTATTTATTGTTATATATTAATGTATCTGTTAATTATTCCTAAAGTTAAATATTATTAAGTTTTACTTCAATCGCGCGTAGGTAAAGATTACACGCACACACTTTTATTTTTAGTTTTATCATTCTCTTATTTTAGAAATTACAGGGGGTAACACACGTTACCACTTTGGAAGTGTCTCTCGCGCAAACAATACAGTAAATGACAAAATGATATTAAATATTACTTTTGAAGACCTATCCATAAATACATAACACGTATGGGTTTGATGATAAAAAAAAATTGAGTTTCAGTTCTAAGTATGGGGTACTCTCAAAATTTATTGTTTATTTTCTATTTTTGTGTGTAAATATTAATGCGGTTCACAGAATACATCTATTCAGCAAGTTTTAACAGTATAGTTGTTATAGTTTTGGAAAACAGTGGCTGTTACAGACACCGAGAGACAGACATGACGAATCTATTAAAGTTCCGTTTTTTGCCATTTGGCTACGGAACACTAAAAATGTAAGCAACGTGAGCCCATACCGAAGGTTCTACAGCGTTGAACACATTAAGTCATTTAATTAATATATACCTATTTATATTTCAGACGCCAATTGAACGAGAGCTGGAGTTTCCGTGCGAAAAGACGACCATTTATGACACATACAATCCTTTCAATGTTAGCAAGGCTTTGAGCCCGCCTCCTACGAAAGGTAGGTTAACTTATAACAGTATTAATTGTTTTCTTAAAAGAACGCGAGTGTACACACATTCAAATTAAATACTTTTGAAAGTATTAAAACACGTGAAATTGTAACTGCACTTTTTATATAAAAATTTTCATTTTTCATAATTTATTTATTTACCCCATGTTTCGTGAAGTTTGCAAAGCACGTTTACAGGGGTTGACAGCAAAGAGGATGTAAATAATAAGAGGCGGGATTATCTATGTAAAAATTTAATTTTAGTTTAGTATGAAACGTGCAGTTATTTGACATAAGTGACATTGATTTCGGTTATCTCCGTTTTTTACAAGATTATAACTATAATCTGTCAATCTGTCAATGACTGCACGTTTCATACAACCGCTTTTTTCTCAGAGCGTTTCGCTAGGCTGGAGTAGGTGGTTAAAAAATGGCGCGAACACTGTCTTTTGCATGCATAGTTATGAATGAAGATAGAGAACTAAACTTGTTCATGGATTGAAATTAAAATGTAGTAAAAGAGGCGGACAAACGAGCGTACGGTTACCTGGCGCCAAGTGATCACCTCCACCCACTAGGTGTGTGGCCGGCCGTTCAGGTTTGTGTACGGGGTTTTTTAGAGGTACCCATGTCGTATCGTACTGGTAACCGCAAAAGGAAGCTCATTCCAAAGCAGGAAAGAAAGAAGAATATTTATTTGCACTTATTTACATTTACACGTAAATAAAATTGTCTTATATTATAAAAATGAGACCGACACTAAACAATAA
Organism: Leptidea juvernica; assembly: GCA_949711755.1. Taxonomy (NCBI): domain Eukaryota; kingdom Metazoa; phylum Arthropoda; class Insecta; order Lepidoptera; family Pieridae; genus Leptidea; species Leptidea juvernica. Next base: position 18,814,459 of record CATIXQ010000006.1, read on the forward strand.
AACTGCAATATTATTTCTATACGTAACAAAGTGTTCGTTTGTACGACAAACACCCTAATATTAAGGTATAAATAAATAAAGTAATTTTTCATTTGATTTGAGATTTATTCTACAAACAAGTAATCTAGTACCCTTCTTCGAACAACCAAAAATTTTGGCAAAAGAGAATAAATATCTTGAAGGAATGGTACGTGAAGCCATTAAAAATAATAACATCATATTTAAATTGAAATGATTTGTAAATTTAACTCAAAATGAGAACTTATAATATCATTCTATTTTGAAAAGAACAACCTTAGAGTTTCTTGATCGTTCTTTTTTAAGGAAATCTTTCTTCCGAATAATCTGTATGATAAAAATACATAATATTTCATGTGTTAGGAATTTACCAACGAAATAAAATATTTTTGATTTGATTTGATTCCCGTATTTTAATTAAATCAAATAGATTGTCTGCTTTTAAATCAGGTACAGCAGACCAATATGAGCTGGGAGACCTGGGCAGTAAATACGGCCTGCTAGAACAGAAGAAGAAATTTATGGATGTTTACAACGAGACGCAACTGTCATTGTTTGGGCCTTACAGTATCCTCGGGAGATCTGTCGCCATTCACAAAACGGTAAGAGAAACATTATCAATTGTCTCGTCGTGACCATTATGAGGTCAATTAATTAATTAAAACAACTATTATAATTGACCTGGATAGTCTAATCTCGACACTAAGTACGGATATATTATGACAGAGAGTAACAACATTTTAGATTACAAAAATTATGATTACCACAGAGTATCTAAGTAAGTATATGTGACATTTGACAGGCGTTAACATTAATGTCATCAATCAAGCTCATTATCTTAGAGTACGGGTGCTGCTTGTGGTGCACGCTCGACCTGTTATACTAAAAAAATCAGTATAAATTACTTAATCACGACCATCATGTTCACGAAGCATACTTACACAAACAATAAATCCAAGCTCTACAGCTTAGACTAAGGATTGGTCTCCACTGCACTCCAACTAGATACCACAGGCGCAGTCGCAAAGTGCGGCAACTGATACTACGCCCAAGTGGGCGTACTCGAGCCAGTTTCGAACAATATGTGACGTTGACATGTTCTGTTAAACTTTGCTAATAATTGAAACTAAAATGGCGGGTTGCTTAGTAAAATTTTGTAAAAATAATACTACTACTACTAATATATCATTTGGACTATGTCGGTAACTTTGGTTCTCCTACGGATCTCCTCATTTCTGATTCGATCTCGCAGGAAAACTCCGAGCATAGCCCTCTCCATTGCCCTCTGAGCGACCATGAACTTTCTCATAAGGCCTCGACCACGTCTGCGTACTGTGTTCGTGTGTGAGTTCCTTAAAATAAGGGCTAACAGTTCACCAATCCTTAATCTAAGGCTCAGTATAATAATGCTAGGCTTACACTCAGATAAGTTTTACGTGACTAAAGTCTGAGTAAGATCCAAGTACGACATTATATTCAAATTCAAATTCAAATTCATTCAAAAACTACCACCCATTCAAAAGAGACTGCCTCAGACCTGAGAAGAATGGGCGCAAGAATCTCAGCGGGCTTTTTTTTTTAATATAAAATATGGATTACAATGTAATATCGTACAATAAACATTTATAATTAAAGAGCCTGAGGGTGTTCGCTTTATTCCCAGTCCGTGGTGTCATTAAGAAAATCGTTTATGCTATAATAACCTTTCCTACACAAACGTTTTTTAACAATTCTTTTAAATTTCGTAACACATTTGTTTTGTACATTTTCTGGGATCATATTGTAGAAGCATATACATCGCCCAACAAAAAACTTACTAACTCGACCCAATCGAGTAGTAGGCATAACAAGTTTATCTTTGTTCCTCGTGTTAACATTATGAATGTGACAGTTTCTAGAAAATTCCTCAATGTGCTTATGAACATACAGAACATTATCAAAAATGTATTGAGTATATGAGTATATGTTTATTTCTTTAAATTTTTCTCTTAATGATTCTTTAGGACCTAGGTTATAAATCGCGCGAATAGCCCTCTTCTGCAGCACAAAGATAGTATTAATATCAGCCGCACTGCCCCATAACAATATACAATAGGACATAATACTATGAAAATAACTAAAGTATACTAATCTCGCCGTATCTATGTCAGTTAACCGTCTAATTTTCTTAACCGCATATGCTGCAGAACTAAGCCTATTCGCCAATCCTTCAATATGGGGGCCCCACTGCAATTTGGAATACAGATCACAACCTCAATCCTGTCTGCTGTATTATGCAAATTATTATTATTTTAGAGTCGCGACCGGCGCTGGGCTTGTTCTTCGGTAGAGCGAGGGTATAGTCCATCGGAAGCGAGGGAGATCAGAGGCATAGCGTCATTTCATCACCCGGGGGGATTCGCGTATGGGTACATCCGGATGACCCAGCTGGTGCACAATGATGGTAGCACCAGTGACACCATCATTGAAGCGAAGCTAAGGCACCCAGGCCAGTATGACAGGAATTTGGTAAGTTGTGTCTTTATTACTCATTATTTTTAATTCAAATATTTTTATTCCAAACTAGCTGACCCCTCAGCTGTTCTGTCAATAGAAAATAAAATATGATGTAAGTATATTTTTTTAAATAAGGGACGAGACGAGCAGGACGTTTAGCTGATAGTAATTGATACGCCCTGCCCATAATGCAGTGCCCCTCATGATTATTGAAAAGCCCAAAAATTCTGAGCGGCACTACACTGCGCTCGTCACCTTGAGACATAAGTTGTCAAGTCTCATTTGCCCCGTAATTTCACTAGCTACGGCGCCCTTCAGACCGATACACAGTAGTGCTCACACATTACGGCTTCACGGCAGAAATAGGCGCCGTTGTGGTACCCATAATCTAGCCGGCATCCTGTGCAAAGGAGCCTCCCACTGGTATTTGGTATAAGTATTCGGGAATAATGCAGTCTAAAGCAATTGGAAATGTGTAATCATAATTTAATTAGTTAAAAATTACACAATGGATATAGTATGTTATGCTTAAAAGATAGTCATATGCCATCGCGGACTTTTCTGTAGATATATATAAGATACACAATTCCACCATACATTATTTGTTATATCTCGAAAATCTTAGACACGTGTTCGTTGAAATCTCCCAGACGGCTTATATTTTTCCAACACCTCCAATAAATATCGTTAATGTATACAAAAACTTAACAAATTTAATGTTTACTAAAACCTTCCTCGAGAACAACTCTATCCATTTGTGAAAGCAGTATGAAAATCAGTGCAGTGTTTTTTGAATTTATCCCGAAGAGACAGACAGACGCGGCAGAGGACTTTGTTTTATAATATGTTGTGATAGGATTTAAAATCACTTATTGAACGTCAAAAACTACCACCCATTCGAAATAGTATGCTTCAGACCTGAGAAGAACGGGCACAAGATATTCATCGGGCTTTTTTTTTCAAAATATGGTTGTAATGTAATATCGTACAATTAATATTTATAATTACTAGTTAATTGAGGGTGTTCGCTTTATTCCCAGTCTGTGGTATCATTAAGAAAATGATTTATGATATAATAACCTTTACCACGCAAACGTGTTTTAACAATTCGTTTAAATAGCGTTACACATTTTTTTTGTACGTCTTCTAGGATCATATTGTAAAAGCATATACATCGCCCAATAAAAGACTTAGTTACTCGACTTAACCGAGTAGTAGGCATAACAAGTTTATGTTTATTCCTCATGCTAACATGATTGTCACAGTTTCTATCAAATTCCTTAATGTGCTTATGAACGCACAGATCGGAAGAATATATTGAGATGCAACAGTCAAAATGTTTATTTCCTTAAATTTTGGAACGAAGTTCCTTACGGCAGGCTTGGAGGGGATAGGGATTTTGCTGCGCGACCGAACTGAAAAAATGTGATAGTAAAACCGTAAGAAAAAATCCGTGGAAAAAAGTGCGTGGAATAAAACCGTTAAATGAGACGTGCGCAGGCGCGACAGTCGCATACACATGCGAGTAGTGTATATATTATCAATATTATTATATTAATATATGATAACGATTATAGCAATATTAGAACGATTTTTTTTGCAATTTGTGTCGATTCTACATTAGCCGAAGGAACTTCGTTCCTACCTGGTGTCCCACGACACATCATTTTTTTATTTCTCTCAATGATTCTTTAGGACCTAGGTTATAAATAGCGCGAATAGCCCTCTTCTGCAGCACAATTAATATAGGCTGCACTGCCCCATAGCATAAGAATTTAAAAAAAAATAGATAAATATCCTAGGAAAATATCTGATGGTAGGTGATCACATCCACACGGTGGTGATTTAATCATCGAACGTAAGCAAACGTAAGTCAAGTCTTTTTTAATTGATTTTTGCGCCTTTTATTCAATTTCGTGCCAGTAACAATTTTGACAGAAATAAACACAGTAATGTTTTATTATTAATATTGTCTGATCATATCATATTTTAAGTCTTAATATATATATAAATCCAGTGTCCTGATGTATGTTTCCAGTGAACTCCAAAACTAATAAACGGATTTTAATAGAGATTACTTTATGGAGTGCAGTTTAGTCCAACTTGAGAGATAGGATAGATTTTTTGGGACCCATAATTATTTTTATCTCCAATATTTGTTTCGTATGGACATAATTTGTATGAGAGAATTTATTGACGCACGGTTTGACAGTTCGGCTATGAAACAATTTCATTATGACAACGGGGAGCATATTTTATGAAATATTATTGAAACATTCATAAAATACAGTATATTATTTATTATGTACAGAACAACGTCTGTCGGGTGAGCTAATTAGTTATACAAATTCGAAATGTCTCCTTCTCATGTCCAAGTTACGTCAGTTGGTGCTGGGGCTGCTGCTTCGACTGTCGAAGACAGCAAGCGTCGCAAATATGTCACAGTCGAATAACAGATCGACTCTTTCCATAAATAAACTAATCTTTCAGACTCTTAATCACCGGTGGGAGATATTCGTGAACCCGGTAGGAGTGGACGCGGCTGTGAAGGTGACGAACACCAGGTGCGTAGCAGGAGGTTACAGGTGGAACCCCTACTTCACACAGTTGGCTGATCCACTTAATGTGAGTATACTAGTAGAAAATTGTATTTTTAGTTTTTTTTATGAAAATAAGGGACGAGACGAGCAGGATGTTCAGCTCAGATGGTAATTGATGCGCCTTACCCATAACAATGCAGTGCCGCTCAGGTTTTTTGAAAAACCCAAAAATTCTGAGCGGCACTACAATTGCGCTCGTCACCTTGAGACATAAATAGTTAAGTCTCATTTGCCCAGTAATTTCACTAGCTACGGCGCCCTTCAGACCGAAACACAGTAATGTTTACACATATCTGCTTCACGGCAGAAATAGGCGTCGTTGTGAGTGAATTTACTGGGCAAATGAGACTTAACATGTTCTGTCTCAAGGTGACGAGCGCAATTGTAGTGCAGCTCAGAATTTTTTTTTCAATACATTACATTATCAAGAATATATTGAGAAGCAACAATCAAGATGTTAATATCTTTGAATTTTGCTCTCAATGATTCTTTAGGACCTAGGTTATAAATAGCTCGAATAGCCCTCTTCTGCAGCACAAATATTGTATTAATATCGGCAGCGTTGCCCCATAGGAATATAAAAAAAATAACTGAAACTGCTAGATAGATTAAACTAAGAATGTGTCCATTAACACATTTCCTAATGTCTATTAAGGGGAAGTCACTTTATTCATGTGTCTTTTATAATATCACTATTTTTATGTTGTATTACACTAATTCACTAGCACGACACTAACTCAAATGGTTTTGTTCGTTTTAGTCTTCTTACTATATCAGTGTTGTCAAGCTGGATTGCCTCGACGTTCACGTGATCATAGTATAAATTGATTAAATAGTTATACTATAGGTACACTGTCACTAGACGACATGTTCTAAGAATGAAATGTTCTGAACCCTCGACCACAAGTATAGAATGAAATTTTTGATTTGCAGCACAACTTGTACGACCAGGAGTGTGGAGCTGATAACCCTCTTCGCTGCGACGTTGGTGATCTTACAGCCAGACTTGGGACCATTAGTATGTTGCATTGTTGTTTAAATCTACTGTTATTTTTTACTATCATAGAAGAATCCGAGAGATCCAACATGTCTCTTTGAACAGCCAGTACATATGTGAAGTTAAATAACAGGTACTAATAAAATAAATGTTTGTCTAAATTTCTTTTATGACGAGAATGAGACCATGTGTTTAAGCAAATATACTTGGAATCAAGATACTCGTAGAACTACAAATTAAATATGTACCAAAATTTATCGACGATGTGGGACTCGTACCCACACCTCTCAGATTCCGTCCAAACGCTCTTACCAACTGAGCCAAACGTCCAATTGATGCATCAACCAAAAATCTTGATGTAGTCGATGCATCACTCGGACGGTTGGTTGACCTGAGGGCCTACCATCAACTTTTAATAAGCGATGCGATTCCGATGCATTTCAGTTTAGGTACCTAAGCTGAATCACTAAAATTCGTACCATGAAGTGCCTTTTACTGAATGGAGTTTGGAACCTAATTGTTTCGAAACCTAAAATGATATAATGATTTTAGGTTTCGAAACAATTAGGAAACGGTTTTTTGCGTAGAAAATACTAAAAATAGAGATTTAATCAGTTGATTTGACGTCAACCTAAATTAGATAGCTCTTGGTAATCACGTCGTGGTACGAAATAGCAAAGCAGTTCATTTTAGGTTGTCAATTGAATCGCAATAAGAGTTCAGGTAGGCCCGCTGTAAAGCCGACCAAACTGCCTCGAAATTTGCAGAGTATCCGGCAGTCTGCCAAACTGCTCCATCTCATCTATCTCTCTAGTCTCCATCATCAACTATCCGACCCATCTCTGATGATTCTATACATCCCGGGATGAGCGCCGGTTTGAAGCCCAAATGCCACCAACTCGTACTGAGCTTAAAAGGGCTTGAAGTTCAAGGATGCTCACTCGAAATTGGCGTACAATAGTCGCACAATGATGTCGTCGTCAAAATAACGCTTTAAATTTCTCATACATCCCGCATATTTGTACATAATAAATGACACACTTTCAGCCAAGTTGTCACATCATTACCTAGAAGCTGACCTATTCATAACATAACAAATTGTTTAGATTTGCAAGAGCGACATCTCAAGTCAATTTCCTAATATGCAAATATTGGAGTTGAGCAGGTTATCAACTGTAAAGTAGATCCTGTAGATGAAGCCACAACCTGAGATTTGAACAAAGCATACAAGATTTTATGACGATACGTCACTCGAATGGTTGGCTCAGTTGGGCTATTTGTGTAATCAATCCCAGAAGTGAGGGTTATTACTTTAAAACAACAAATTGTTTATATTATAAACTAGCTGACCCGACAGACGTTGTTCTGTATATAAAATTAAGTTTATTTTTTACCTCGTGAGAAAGTTAGAATGATATAAATTCTAGTAAGTTATTCATTTTAAACTATTCTTTCAATTTGATTTCTGAACGACGGGGGACATATCAAAGGAAAAACAAATTTGTTGTTTTTATTTAATTTAGCAACATTTTCCTATTTATTCACCTTTTAAACCTTCCCTGGACTTCCACAAATAATTCAAGACCTAAATTGGCCAAATCGGTCCAGCGGTTCTCGAGTTTTAGCGAGACTAACGAACAGCAATTCATTTTTATATATATAGATATTATTTTTTAGACCTCGGCGGTGAACGTCAGATATTTGTGGACAGTAGCTTCCCGCTAGAGGGCACTGTGTCCGCCGTGGGACGTTCGATAGTATTATTTGGACCAGAGAGAAGTGGGGAGAAGTTCGCCTGTGCCAACATCCTGCCAGACAAGGATATCATCAAGTTCGTGAACATTATGAAACCACCTAGATTTGTATTGTAAGTATTCCATATATTCGATAGCTCATTATTTAAGATAATTTGTAATCTATTTGTTTGACCGTCCACTTAATTTTATCAAAAACACATTTATGTTATATTTAATAAAACCACGTCTGCGTTCGCTTAAAATTTTATAGTTTTACTAGTGGACCCGACAGACGTTGTCCTGTACACACGTCTTAAATTTGAAAAATCGGTCCAGCAGTTAGGAGGAGTTCACTAACATACACATGAGCAGGAAAATTATATTATATGGACGGAATTGAAAATCTAAACCAATCTCAAATTCACTGGAACACACAAAAAAATCATCAAAATCGGTCCAGTCGTTTAAGAGGTAGTTCAATTGTGAATCTAAACTATTTTCCATTCGAATCCACCTGAAGACACACAGAAAGTATCATTAAAATGCGTCCAGTCGCTTAGGAGGAGCTCAGTTACAACAGACGCACAAAAGAAATGTATATATTAAGATGTTTACACTTATGGGTATCTTTTGATGTGATTTCACAGTCTGGAAACGTAATTTAATTGTTTTCAATAATTACTTTATTACTAATAAGAAACTACAACGAGTCAACAGTATTAAGGACCTAGGTGTAACCCTTGATTCTCAAATAAACTTTAATCTTCATATCGACACCATTTCCTCTAAGGCTTATAAGCAATTAGGAATGGTATTACGTCTGTCAAAACCATTAAGGCAACCAAATACACTCAAAATTCTTTACTACGCTTTCATCCGTTGTATCCTGGAGTTTGTTTGCGTTATTTGGAACCCTCAGTACGAGGTTCATATCGCTCGTATTGAAGGTAAACAAAATAAGTTCTTAAAATCATTGAAATATCGGACTGGGCATATTTTTATCGATTATGCCACTACTTAATAGAAGATCCCCACTAATTAATAGAAGAAACTATGTCGATCAAATTTTTCTATTTAAAATTATTAACAGTAAGCTTGACTCAGCATCCTTGTTAAATCGAATTAAATTTATAACACCGCTAATCTCCTCTCGTTCTAAGATTACTTTTTATGTATCACCTTATAGAACCAATTATGCAGGAAGTACATTTGTGAGGCGCTCTTGTAGTTTTTACAATATACTTACTCTTACTGAAATTGATATACTTTCATTAAATATACAGAAATATAAGAAAATAGTAGGTGATATTATACTCAATGTAAAAAATTGTTAACTGTAAATAATAAAATAATTGTTGTTGTGTCCTGTTCTTAACTATAATGTTATAACTATTTAAATATTTGATTTGTTGTTGTAATTTTTTAGTTTTCACTTTTGGTTTAAAATATCTTTGTTGTTTTTTGTTTCTTATTATTGTCCATTGTAAACATAATTAGTATTTAATTTATGGAACTGTTTTGTCTTCTAGTTTATTTAAATTTGAAACCTTACTATTGTAAAAGACTGTTTTGTTCCTGAATAAATAAATAAATAAATAGATTGGGTCACACGCTATTTATCAGTACCTACATACAACAGTGCACCACTATTTTGCGACATACATGGGTGTGAGTTTTGGCAGTAGCACAGCCAGCCACCCACAGCTGCCATGCAAGTAGTTCTACATGCGTATGTTTCAGGGGCATGTTCCTACAAGAAGTGCGGAAAGTGATGGGTGTCCCAGAATGGATGGTCGGTGTGGACTCACGCCGCACTAGGGTCCTGCACGCTGGGGCCTGCATCCAGATCTTGTTGCACTTTCAGGGTCCTGATGCAAGTCAACTCGAACTAGATTTCACCAGGTAAATTAATTTCCTTTATAAGATGAACGAGATCGTATATGAAATATTTCTGGGGGATTCAGTATACAAGGTCTCACTGAGAGAACAAATTACGCAATAAATTTGCCCAGATTATTTTTGGATAGCAACCCAATTATATGACAGAAAATAAAATAAATATTTTGAAAACCTTCCAAAAGCAGTTTGCCAAGAATTAACATTCACGCAATTTCTATTAAATATTCGCTGCATTATGTGCAGCACGACCAAACTACCTTTTCATTTCATTCTCAATTTTCTTTAACTCCATCCATCGTCTCTGATCTTTCGAATGAAATTATATATTTGCTGCTCAAATTTCATACTTGCATTATACAAATGATTTAATTTATTATTAGATTGCTGGCGTCAGGAAGGCTGGACTCTCCAAGTATATTTATACCAGGCTTCGTGAACACGAAGAGAAAGAAAACGATTTCCTACAGACAGTGTGGAGTTACGGATCCTAATGAAAAGAAAAGTAAGTTGATACCAGAAAGTTTTATGTTCCAGAATATTTAATGAATAGGTTTTCATGGGTCGATAGACCACCAGTCATTTGCTGCGCACGCTTAAAAAATAATAATACCAATGGCGAATTTGTAACGTAAACATGTTTTACAATAAAATGGACGTTTCGATATGTGACGAAGCATCTCAACTCAGCTGAACTCGTCCTAACTCAGCATGAGTGCTGCTTTTTGGACCCATTTGGTAATATCGTGATAACATCAAGTACGTTTAATATTTTAATGCACTCAACATCATCATCATCATCTCAGTCCATATTAAAATGGGATGACTTTAAGAACTAGGCAACTTAATATGTCATCTGGCCATATTGAAGCCAAAGCAGCCTCGAAAAACGATGAGACGTATTGTCAGTATGAGGTTTATGTTTATTTTTATTTAGAATTTTTTTACCAATACTACTTCGCTTGAGAATTGCCATTTTAATCACTTTTTTTTTTTACAAGCAATGACGTTCTATACATCGTCATTGTTTACAAGGCTTCAGCTCATTCTTATTGCAGGTGTTTAAAGTCTGTGAATCAATTTTGTTTATGATTATTCTCAGGTTTTGAGAAGAATTTAAGAATATTTAATTAATAATCTCAAATTTGAGGAACTATGTTACAATTAGTTGTTGTTAGTTGCTAACCTAAAGTTGGGCAAACCTCCTCTCAAGTAAAAGTATATTCTCCTTTTGAGCACAACGAAACCTGGGACAAATTTTCTTCGCCAGATTTACCAGATTGATATTACATAGGTACTTGCCAAAACCACGTGCTTCGTTTACACCAGCGACAGTATTCTAGTGTTGCACCGCATGGAGCCGATACGTAATTTTGGTCTATTGTGGTAAAATTTAGTCGAGTTAACTTATTTGTGCTTTCTATTCACTCACGCCTGTAGTGCAGTTTTAGGTAGCTTTATACATAACGTATACTTGATGCAAAGATATCAGCACCACTTACTTTACCTTTCCGCTCCGGGAAACGTTGATCGCGCGGTATGCCTCAGATCGGCGCGACTTTGGCGCTCACGCAGCGTTCTGTCAATGAGTATTATTTTACGTGTAGCAATAGATTGCTTTTATTAAGGATGATTTGATACATTCATATCAGAAAGCTATTGAAACAAGCTATAAGAACATTCAAAATAAACCATCTTAAAAACAAAATAAGGTTCAGAACTTGGTGAGGGAGTTGGGTGCTGTACGGAAAACTCGGTTTTGGTGTATCTGCAATATCTATTGCCCTGGGGCACTGCCGATTTGGGAAGGTTTATCATACTCTTTGGTAAAGTTGTGTTAAGGTGCGCGCCTTTGTGTCTTCTATCGTATCTATCAAGATTTTATCGCCATCACTTTTGACCCACTGGCATCTGAATCGAATTGATGACAAGAGATATTTTTTTAATAGTTTAGCCTCAATCTATGATGAGTTTTGTTTGGCTTCACACGCATAGCTGTGATTACTCTTAGCGTCATGAAAATAATCATAATAATAACTGGCGTTACGAACATAATGTCATGATCTTGGGGGTATATGTTTATACTCAATACACAAATATTATCAAACGAAGTGGTAACTGGCACCAATCCTATTCTTAACATTTTTTTTTATTGTTTTACTACATTCCCTATTAACATTTTATTAATAATTGTAATTGTATATTGTAGGGTCTTCTAGGCATACCTAGACCATAGTCTTACGTTGGTGACCTTGAATGTACCAGTAATTATTGATTTATCTTAGCTTACCAGTGGTAGGCTCCTTTGCACAGGATGCCAGTTAGATTATGGGTACCAACGGCGCCTATTTCTACCGTGAAGCAGTAATGTCTAAGCATTACTGTGTTTCGGTCTGAAGGACGCCGTAGCTAGTGAAGTTAATGGGCAAATGAGACTTAACATCTTATGCAGTTCCGATTATTATCAGCTGAACGTCCTGCTCGTCTCGTTCCTTATTTTCACAAAAAAAAAGTTTTTAATAATAAATATAAAATGTAACCACTGGAATATTTTTCATGTCTGTCAAGACGAAACATGCGCCTACTCTTTAATTTATAACAACTTCAGCTGTAAATGTTTCTAGCAAATAAAGAACTTTGACTTTGATCCCCCAATCTTGAGAGGAAAAACTCAAATCGAATAATTCCCGTCAAATTTCTACTTTAGTTCTTCTCCATCTTCGCATATTTCGATGATGATTGACACAATGTCTCACCCTTTTTTCACTATAAGTTGAAGACGGTCATAACTCTCATGACGTAACGTATTCTACTTTTCTACCAGGTCTGCTACTTTTCTCCCTTTGACGGTCTTCAGGAGTTTCTGTTTTCTTTCCACGGTAGTGTTACGTTGTCCATCCGTCCATGTGTCTGTCAGCAGGCTGTAATTCATAAACCACATCAGGGGTATAGCTGAAAAATAAAATAAGGTGTTTTTCAAATTTCCAAAAAAAAAATATTTACATATTTAAAAAAAATTGTGAATCTCGGGAGGCCCGACATAAGTGATAACTTAAAGTAATATAAGTTGACCTATTTAATATTGAAATTGCTTAAGTTGAGAAAAGCTTTAGTTATTACTTAAATTTTATCTATATTAATATGATAATGGAAGGAAAGGTTATTTATTATTAAAATCTTTTATTGATTATAAAACTTATTTTATTCTTAGTTACATAAATACTTGAATATGTACATTAGACTTTTGTGTTTGTGTCTAGTGTTTATTTAATCCTATAAAATTGGTTAGAGTGAGAGAGAAGCCAGACAGATTGGCGCTTTACGCCGCGTGTAACGCGTTACGTTACGAAGCGGCTTACCCTCCCATAAGAAGTTATCACTTCAAAAATACATAATATCATCTTGAAGGATGATACAGTACACAATGACACTTGATAATTTAATTTTTTTGTTTCAGAAAACACGTTTTTCTTCTCAAGGCCATCGTCAGCATGTCGAGCGTGGAGTAACGTTGTAGTTAATATTATAACTGTGATCTCTGTTTACTGTTTAATATAGTTTGATTGTATTTATTGATTTGTAAATATAGTTTTATGAATTTATATTGCGTTTTAATAATGAGCTACTTATTACAATAAGGTTTGATTCTTTCCCGTTGGTTTTCTTTATGATCAATAGTTACTAAACGAAATAAGTAAAAATGAACACTAAACATGAAAGATTAAGTAATGTATGAAAAAATAGTCTGTGTGGAACCCTTCTTGTGTACAAGTTAGTAACTTTATCTATTATTTTGTGATATAATAATCTTTTAAAGTACCTAAACAAAAAGTGTCTATTTTTTATAACACATTTTTTTCTTTATTAACAATTGCAATTTATTATGTGCTCGAATTTACTTTCGGTACATTTTTCTAGACGTCATTCCGAATCGAATGAGTAGTTGCTCATACTTTTAGGAGCTTTATCAAGAATAAAAACGTTTCTGAACTTGGTGACTGTTACCGAGCATCGAGCCACAATACATTAATAGATTAGTATTTTAACTTCATACTAGAACGTGCGAATCGACGCGCGCACACAAACACACGATATACTCGGCCGCTAAGCAATCTTGAGAACACAAAACTATTGAGTGCCACGCCGTAGACAGCTGAGACTTTTTAACCGACTTCCAAAAGGAGGAGTTTCTCAATTCGATTGTTATTTTTTATGTAATTTAGTAATTATAATAAGATTTTATATTATAAAACAATTACGTGGTTTCGATAACGAATAACATTTACGCATTACGTTCATCCAGTCTGATTTGGTTCTGCTTTCGCTACGAGTGCGCTCGTCACCTTGAAATATAAGATGTTAAGTCTCATTTGCCCAGTAATTTCACTAGCTACGGCGCCTGCCCATTGTAATGGGCAGGGCGTATCAATTACCATCAGCTGAACGTCCTGCTCGTCTCGTCCCTTATTTCTATAAAAAAACAGTACCTACATTTTAATGAGCTATTATCTGTTCTGGGAAAAAAACATTTTTTTTGATATTTGATTATTTATTATATACTTATATCAATGACGTTCTAAACATATAGACAATGCACCTCATACAAAATCAAAGCCGGAATATGGCTCATGCCACAAATGACGCGATAATAACCTTCGACTGCTATGTCTATACATTTCTGCGTTTACTCCAGTTGCTTGAAATATTATTGGTCAATAGGCAGCAATGTAAACACTATTTCAGTTTCAGCTGCATATTTTGAATTTAGAATCCGATTTGGACAGTGACATCAGTGGAGTAGCAGTTAGGTATTTTTATAAACCCATACGATGAAGGGGGTT
>CATIXQ010000006.1:18829052-18935197 GCA_949711755.1 Leptidea juvernica
GGAAGTGCAAAGAGCGAGAGGACGATCACCCCCGATGGACGGATCTGTTCAAAGCGGTGTGCCTTGTCGTCTCCTTCCCTCAAAGGGGCGGTTCTTATAAAATGTTCGCATACAGGGGGGGGGGGGGGTCTGGCTGAGTGTGACAAGATGTGACAAGGGGGGACGGGGGGTATACGGCAACGTGACGTTCGCCGTTTATTATTTTTTGACATGAGCGCTAGCTCTGTTCCGCGACTCTAGCGGCGTTGCGATCAGTTTTGTCCGTCAGTCCACGATAAATTGGCGAGTAGAACATGTAAACATTTACATCAACAACAAAAAAGAAAGGTTGAAGTAGTACGGCGCGTACAACCAACTCGTATCGCAGCTCGGCGATCTCGAGAGCTGTTATGCATAATAGGAGATGAAAACGATGGTACGGAAGATGCACAGTGGTTAGATGACGATGAAGTGGACGGTAGTTTTGAAGATGAAGAAGATGGTGCAATATCGATTGTAGATATTTAGGCCCATTTAGAAAATCCTTGTACTTCTGAATAATAGAAATATTATTTATTTAGTATTTTCTTTGATTAACGCGAGTGTTACACATTTAAATAAAACACTTTTATAGGATTAAAACGCGTGTAATTGTAACGGTTTTACATGACATGTTTGCGTAAAAGTTAAATTTTTATTTTAGTTAACCCGACGTTTCAAGACCTTTCCAGATCTCGATGGTGTGTACAGTAAATACCACCTTTGAGGAAATAAATGGCGCTAAACTTAAACATCATAATGACAACTATGACAAATACTATCTTTGACTCATTTCATCTGCAGTCCCTCTGAAAACGAGATCTGGAAAGGTCTTGAAACGTCGGGTTAACTAAAATAAAAATGTAACTTTTACGCAAACTGTAAAACCGTTACAATTACACGCGTTTTAATCCTTTAAAAGTGTTTTATTTAAATATAATTTATTTGTTCAATATGAAAGATATTTATGAATTTATTAAAATTTGATTATAATAACTAAATTAATATTTTTAATTTTCAGAATTTGTTTACTATCATTTCTAGGGGGGGTCACAGAAAGTGTGACACAGCGTGACAGTAGGGGGGGAGGGGGTCAAAAAAGCTGATTTTAGTGTGACGTATTTTATGAACGGCCCCTTGGCTACATCCTACTAATATTATAAATGTAAAAGTTTGTATCTCTGGATGTATGTTTGAACTTCTATATCGCAAAATCTACTGAATAGATTTTGATGAAACTTTACAATAATATAGCTTACACACCAGAATAACAAATAGGCTATAATTTATAAAACTATAGTGTGAATTATACAAAATATAAAAGAAGTGTGATTGTTGCTAATGAATACAACTAGCGCCATCTCTTATCAACTAGCAAGCAAAAGATCAATACAATTTATATGGCAAAACAACGTTTGCCGGGTCAGCTAGTGGGATATAATAAGGAAAACAGGTAGTCATAATATTAATATGATAGCTAAAAATTATATTGGCCTAATTCATTATAATGACGTTGATATAACAAATCCATTAGACATTGCAAAAACATTTAATAATTATTTTAGTGATTTGACTAAAAATTGGAATAATCAGTATAAATACAAAATAAATTCAGTAATTATAATAGTATATTTCTCTCTCCAGAACGAAGTAATAAAGATAATAAATTCTCTTAAAAATACAAAGGCAACAGGTTATGAGTATGATTTCATATCTACACATATACTCAAACATTGCAAGCACAATATCTCTCATATATTGACTCACTTAATTAATATATACTTTTCACAGGGTGTCTTTCCAGAAAGCTTAAAGTTATCTGTTTTAAGCCTTTACTTAAAAAAGGTAGGTAATAAAACCGATATCAATAATTATCGCCCAACTCTTATGTCTATTTTCTAGATATATAGATAATGGAAAAAGCAATGTATGTAAGAATAATACATTTTCTAAGTAAACATAATCTATCTATCTATATATATAAAAATGAATTGCTGTTCCTTAGTCTCGCTAAAACTCGAGAACGTCTGGACCGATTTGGCTAATTTTGGTCTTGAAATATTTGTGGAAGTCCAGGGAAGGTTTAAAAGGTTAATGAATATGAAAGTGTTTTGAAAAAAACAATTTTGTTTTTCCTTTAGGTATGTGTCCCCCGTCGTCCGATATTTGTTTTGTATGGACATATTTTCTAGAGAATTTATTGACGCACGGTTTGACAGTTCTGCTGTGAAACAATTTCATTACAACAACAGGGTGCATATTTTACGAAATAATTCTTGATGATATGAAATATTATTGACAAATTAATAAAAAACATTATTTTATTTATTATGTACAGAACAATGTCTGTCGGGTCAACTAGTATTATATATATATGATCTAAATAAAAAAAAGCGCAACAGAAAAACCATCGTATAATTGTGGAAATGACCACAGCTTTAAAAAAAGGTTTAGCAATTCAACATAAAGAATAAAATCAAACTTATGGGCAAGGGACCTTGATTTAAAGACTCAAGTGGATACTCCTATTGACACATATCCATAATTATTCCTAACGAGCATAAATCGATAAATTATAATATGACTATTAATAAAAATTTAGAAACTATATTGACATGGTTCAAAGAGAATAATTTATTCACTAATATGACAAAAACTAAATATATACAATTCTCTAATTATAAAACAATACATAAATCTCTAAATATAACACACAGTGACCAAACGATTAAAGAAACAGACAGAATAAAATTTTTAGGCCTTATATTAGACATGATACAGTGGTAGGCAAAATAAATTAGTGCGTTTTCGCTTTGAGAAGGCTCAGACAAACTGTATCCTTTAATGCTGCATTTACTGCATACCATGGTTATATTGTCAGTTTTACGGTATGGGTTAATACTATGGGGAAACTCCACTAATATTTCACATGTTTATCTGGCACAAAAAAAAATGTATAAGAGTTTTATGCAATGTCAGTCCTCTTGAATTGTGTAGACCATTATTCAAAAATTGTTAACGCTTACTGGTCTATATATATTAGAAATTTGTATATTCATTTAAAAAAATGGTGAACTTTTAAATCCAGCAAAGGACTATTCCATATTAGGATTAAGAGATCCAACTCGTCTTTTGATGCCATACTGTAGAACAGCGCTTCATCAAAATAATGCAAATTTTATGTATATTAGGGTATTTAACCAACTTCCAAAGAATGTTAGAGAGATGCCTAAAACATGAATGCATAAAAAATTTAAATTATGGCTAATAGATAATTGCTTTTATAGTTTAAATGAATTCTTTAGCCAAAAATAATAGTATTTATATGTTAATTTTTTGAGAGGTACCTACAAACTAATGTTTATTTTATATTATACTCATATTATTGAATTATAGCTATGTAATGTGTATTAATGATGTATAAATATAAAAATTGCAATATTGACAATCAAATATTTGTATGCCAATATATTGGCGAATTGTGCTGTACACCTATCAATTGTTAACAACTATGTTACCACAATTTACACAAATAAATCATTTCATTTCATCAAATTGAATTATGATATAAGATGGATAAGAATCCATCTTCAAATCTACACAACCAAAACACTCAAACAAAAAAACACCAAATAATATTATATATCAATATAATAAAATAATAGACGGTTTAATTTGTGTGCACATCATGGATATATATTTTAATAATTAAGTCTTCTAAGTTTTATTCCTTAGACACTTGGCCATAATCTAG
This sequence comes from Leptidea juvernica, assembly GCA_949711755.1. NCBI lineage: Eukaryota > Metazoa > Arthropoda > Insecta > Lepidoptera > Pieridae > Leptidea > Leptidea juvernica. The sequence goes on from CATIXQ010000006.1 coordinate 18,832,825, forward strand.
AAAAAAAAAATTCGATATCTTCATATAATATAAAGTTAATAAAGATTTAAGAAATAAAGATTTTTATAGTACTATGTGCTTAGTCATGTGTGTATGCGGACGAAGTCACAGCTAGTGTAACTTAAAATTAATAAAATATAGATATGTATAAAATTAACACAAAAAGTACAAACCAATGCCACAAGTAGATATGTTTCTCAGAAAATATATGAACTATTTTATTTCAGTTACTTGTAAAATTATATTTTATTCAAAACATTAAATTATATACACATTATCCTATATACTTAATTATGAAATAACACTTAATCATAAAATTAGCACAGTATTTACATAGAGCTCTAATTACTATTAGCAGCGGAATTTTGTAATTGCTGGATTTCTAATTCTAGTTTTAAATTTTCAAGCCTAATTTTTTCAGTTTTCGCTTGAAAATATGATGCCATAGCCAATTCCTTAGTTAATTGTGCTTTATGGAGATCAGATAGTCTTCGTCGTTTGTTCACTAAAACAAATTAAACTTATTAGTCCATAGAGTAAATTATATTTTATTTTTAATGTTACAATCACATCAAAGGTATATGCATACTAGTAATACTAAGTCAAATACCACATTTTTACTAAAGAAAATTGAAAACTATAATTGATTTGAAGAAATTCCTCTGTGAATTAGAACAAATTAGTGAGTAAATAAGAAAACAACTTACAGGAATTGTTAGGGGTGTTAAAAACAATTCGCTTGGCAGTGAAGTTTTTGCAATCAGTTTTGATTGCATCATTTTCACTTTCCACCTCCACAGTATCATCATCTCTGCTAGTACATTCAGTCTTCACATCCACAATAACACATGTATCATCTAGCATAGAAGCTACTCTGTCTAGGGCTTCATCTGGGGGGATGTACATCTTACCACCACGAGTCTGGAAATAAGAAAATGAATTACCGATTTGGAAAAGAAGTAAGTAAGTAAATAGTGTGATTGTGATTGGTTATAAAATATAATATATTTGAACCTTGAATTTGTTTTGTCGTATCATTGCGTTTCGTTTTCTTGCTGCCTTCTTAAGATTCTCCCACTTTAAACGTAATTGCTCGGGACGCCGTATTTCTCCCGCGATCTCACTAAATTCATACGCTAAGGATTTCCAAGCTTCCTCCTTCATCCGATTGTTAGTAGCATCTGTCTTCTTGGATGTTATAACTTCATGCTTATCAATCAAATCAAGCAAGCAAATAACGTCGTCTTTCGACAGAGGCCTTCCTTTAATCTGAAATAAGTATTTGGCGCCAATTATTAATCAATCTTAAATATTCAAATTAGTTCATCATAATACTCACGCTGCAATTTTGAGCCATTTTTCTGTATCGTTAAAATTAATTCACAATAATAAATTTAAATGCAACAACTGAAGGCTATATTCTTAAAAGTAGGTACACAATGTCCGTTTGTATTTAGTATTTACTGTTTATGTGTTTACAAAAGAGACGCTGGCTGGACGCACGTTTGACTAGAATGTCACCGTAAACGATACGTCAAAGTCAAAAATCCAGTTTCGTTACAAGCATGACACTAAACGACACCAAATCAATGATATAAAAATATAAACATATATTTTATTATCCATATAAACAAAGAATATTCATGCTTTGAATATTATAACATGTGAAATCTTTATTAATATTTAATAATTTCTGTGAGTCATCGATAAAATATATTATTTTGGTGACGCAATGATATCAGCCAAAGTTCTAAAACGAAACGTTTCAGAGGGACGCTTAACAAGCGATAAGCAGTTTTATCTATATAAGTACCAATGATCCGAGATAGGCGAACCCATGGCGAATAATGATATTTAAAAGTATAGATAGGTTACGTAGACAACATTCGGTGTTTGAAAATGATACACTAACGCACACATGAATAATTTAACATTGCAATAGCACACTACATTACGATTACACGTCAAAGAAGGATAGTAAATGCAATTATCGCAAGCGAAAAAGAGATAAATCTTATTTGCTAATTCCTTCGTATTTGTATAGAAAAAATACAGTTTATTCATCAGATATAATTTTTTACCGTACACCGCGATTTATGCCTAAATTACGATTCATTTATGAGTTTATGTAGTAAAAGCTATAAAGTAGTAAAACTGCATTGAAATTAGGTAGATATGTCATTGATTTTATAAGAAAATCATTTAATATTGATTATAATATATATCCACATTGATGATATTAATTATTTACACATAAAATAATAAAAAATATACAGACACCAAAACAAAACCGAAAGGTATCAACAGTAAGGGTCCCATTTTTACAATTTTTCTAACGACGGCTCCCAAAAAGTTTTAAGATTACAATTATTATTTTTTTGTATTTTATATTATTTATGAATGTCTTTTTGTTGAGGTTTTATTACAATAAGGTAATGGGAGAAGAAGAAAATGATCCATTGATTCTTCTGCAGTTAGCAAGGGATATACTGAAAAGGTCAGTGTTACTGAAAAAACTCCTACGTAAACAAATAGCACTCACTGTCTACATCCGCTATCTACCATAAAACTTGTTTTAGTAGTTTGATAGTTCAGCTACCTATATACGCACTTGTTTATTAATAATTATTACATTTCATATAACATTCACTGCAACAACGACTTTTTTACATCATTTCCTAAAATATTCTACCTCGATCATCCCGCAACAGACAGCATCAATATTTCGTCATTTCTGTACCTACGTTAATCTATGATCGGCTAGGCGGCGATCGGCGTTGTCATGGCGACATATTTATTTTGTTAGATAAATTATGAAATCAAATAAAATGTTATAATTCATGATTTCTTAACTGTGGTATGTAATTCTATGTTTTTTTTTTTACTTTCGTAATTAGTGCATCATCCCATAACACAAGACGGCATTTTAATGTTGTAGTTTGTACCTATATCAAATTGTAAGCAATTCTGTCAATAATAAACGCGTGTGTACCGTTTTCGTATCTAGAGAGATACAACGACCAAAGGAACCAATTGACTCCATTTAGGCGATTGATTTTCGGCGCGCTAGTGACATATCTACCTCTTTTAATACTATAATATCATTGATGGCGAACCAATATAAATTTATTGAGAAGGCGCATTAAGGAAATCACACAAGTAGTCGCATGGGGTCACATCTGACCCCAAAGCTATGAATAAAAATGGAGTAGAAGGAACTCATACAATAAAATATGTTATATTAAAATAATTAAATGGCTTATAGAAATCATAATAAAATTATAAAACCATAAATTTCACTCTTGTAATTTTATTATTTAACTGACAATTTAACTGTTTTCTTTGAGAGTTCAAAGAAGATGATAAAATATTGCCTATGGCCGTCTTTTAGTCCTTCTCGTGACTTTAATCCTTAGCGGATAGTTTATCATTGCAGTCGACACCTCCTTTGGTATTATTTGGTACTTTAGATCATTTCACTCTTGGTCCATTTCCTTGAGTATGTCTAGATAGAAAATAGTTACCCTCCGATGATCCAGAAACATTTTGGCTATTTTCGGACTCTTGGATCTCAGTTACTGATTAATGGACACTATGTACAGGATATAATTTCCAATTTTATCTTACGAGACAGAACCAATCCAATAACTCTTACAGCCATTGCCGTATTTGTCTTTCTTGATTCATAATGACAACTAAAAGAGAAAAAATACATAAATTAATTTATGTAAGACAAATTTACACTATAATAAGTCAAAATAATAAATATATAATTGTAAAAACACAAAAATTTAAACTAACCTATTGACAAAAATGTTACGTAATTGGTCGCATGGGGTCAGAACCCAAGAGAACAGCGACATGTGCATAGGGGTAGGTATTCTGTTCGCAGCTGATTTGCGTACGCCGTGGGGAGGTAGGAAGCTAGAAAGAGCTCTGTCGCCGTCTAAGCACTCAAACATATTTTTTTTTTCGATTAGAAATTGTTTTGACCCCATGCGCCTAATTAAGGGTTAAACCCCCTTATTCATAATAGTCTGCTAACTTAAAGCATTGCTAATTCTCACTCTGTCTTCTTCTATTGACCTAAGTAAGAATGAGAAAAAACACTCCTAAGCGGCTGTTTAAAGTTAGAGGACCATTATGAATAAGGGGGAAAGAGTTTACACTTAACCGTTTGTCTTGGACAGCTATCTGCGTTTTACTGTAAGTAAATTATTGAGACCGGCCGTGAGTTATGTTAATTTAAATAATACAATTTGGTTTTACTCCTTAAGTGATATTTTATTCTTACTAAACAGTAATTAAACCTCAGATTAAGGATTGGTCTCCGCTGCGCTCAAACTAGATACCGCACTACCTAAGAACAATAGCTTTTTTGTGGGCGTGGCATCTTGACACTCAATGGCATCTTTAAAATTTTAACATACCCTTCGCGATATTTTACATTGAAATTAATAAAATACAAAATACTTGCTGTACGATAAGTGACCCCAGTGTCTTTGTTATTTCTTGTAGTGTTATTTTTACAAAGTTTAACCTACTAACGAAAGTTTGTCCCTCCAAGCTTACGCATATTACCCGTCCAACGATTTAAAAAGGATCTTTTAACATGGCTTACAGATAAATGTTTTTATTCCATAAATGAAATGTTGACACTTTAGATTAAATTAAATTGACTTTAAAATATAATATATTAATACTAGTCTTTAAATAATGACATTTAAAAATAAAAATTATAATATAAATAGACCTAAGTGCTTAAATTTAGAGTTTGTTAATGTTAAATCAATTATAATAATAACTAGAATTTTGTTAATAATAATTTTGCACGCCAGAAATGGCCGATAACATTGATACATTAAAACTATTTACACCCATTGTTACATGTTTTCTAGCAAAATAAAGGATTTATTATTTATTTATTTATAACTCGGCATTTTAGTTCCAATTATTAGAAATGTTTAACAGAACATATTGCACATTTTTCGAGACTGGCTCGAGTATACTTTGACGTAGCATTAGTTGGTGCACTTTACGACTACGCCTGCGGTATCTAGTTGGAGCGCAGCGGAGACCAATCCTTATTGTAAGAATTAAAGAATATAGTCTAATAATATAGTCTAACTAATAACCAGTACAGCGCATGCGCTAAATACCTATCGATTTACAAAAAACTCCCCTCAATGACATTCAGTTGCAAAGATGCTTCCTCAAATAATACTTCTCTTATCGATCAGCTTCTGCAGTGCAAATCTAGAGGGACCCTTTCTCTTCTTCGGCCCAAAGTCCCTCCATAAATATAAAAGACCAGCGCTTAAGTCCTTGGACCAAGATGAATTGATGAAGATATACAGTGAACCGTCAGCAATTGTTGTTTTTAATAACCAGGATTCAGTGCCACTTTCCAGTGGTAACTTTCCTAGGTTGAGGAAGATGCTGGAAGGGCAGACGGTATTGGTTCTTCCACAAGATTTCCTGGATGTGCATCCAGATTATATCAGTAACGAGACTCAGGTGAATATTTAATAATTTTATTAATTTAAGTCTTTTATTAAAAAAATGGCTATGTCGTAAATACTACTACTCCGCAGCTGAATATCTAAGTGATCGGACAGCCTGAGACAAGATTATAATTATCTTATAGCAATAGAAATGACTGTACAACATTCTATATTTTATTAAAAATAGCGCAAAAAAAGAATGCGAGGAGAGTTTCTTGCGCCGCTTCTTCTCTCTCAGAGCGCCAATTGTTTCCGAAGTGGTACTTGGTAGTTGACACGTAGAATCCAAGCCGATTTTTTGGGTGAGTGTAAGCGTTTTTGAGGGTTTTGTATCTACAATTTAATTAAAAAATAGGTACTTAATAACATTTTTAGTTATTTTTTATGTTTATTTCCAGATGCTGACTCTTCAAGGTCCATGGTCTGAACGAGATGCCCAGATGACGGAAACTTTCGACAGGTTACAAGATATTTATGGCAGAGGAAAAGTGTTAGGAATTCTCGGTATAAAATATTTAACGCCTGATTAATTTATGATAGCAATGTTTAACACAGCATATTAGGAAATTTATTATCATTACCAAAAACTGGGTAGAATAATATTTGTGATTTTAACTTCATTTAGAGCTATTCCGATATTTTGATGAGTTTCTAAATAGAGCGGTGTTCTACTGAGTCTCTACAGAGTTTGATAGGAGCCAAGATACAAAGTGCCCATGTTGTTAGATAAACGTTTAGCGCCATCTGTTATCTAGGAGGTGGTTCTTTCTTTCGATTTTTATTTAATAGAAGTGTCTCTTTGACCTTATTTAGTATGTTCAATTTAAGGTTCTAATTTGGCAATTATTAGGCTGGATTTCATCAAATTAGCTTTTATATGTAAGGTTTAAGTTAAATTTATCATTAACAGTAACGCTGACGTTAACATAGACTGTTAAAAAGTGAAATTTGAAGTCAATAACGAATATTTATTTAAAACAATTGACAGGTCGCTATTTAGCTATTTAATATTAACAATAGGTTTATCCGGGGAGGATTGGACGGATACGCTTAACAGCAAAAGCTATTACGTCATCTAAAAATTATTAAATGTGGCAACAAATTTTTTGCTTAACCGGACCTTTAACATGTTTGTTACTGTTAAAGTTAGTTGATGCAACTCAGCCAAGACTCCAAGTGTTAATTATACGTATATATTTACCCCCTTTTTCATAATAGTCTGCTAACTTAAAGCATTGCTAATTCTCACTCTGTCTTCGTCTATAGACCTAAGTCAGAATGAGAAACAACAGCCTAAGCGGCTGTTTAAAGTTAGCGGACCATTATGAATAAGGGGGTTAATGTTTATTTTCCTTCTAGGTAACTCGGTATCTCAATCACAGTCAGTTGACTACGATGGTGAGTGGTCGCGGGTTCGACGTCAGGCCGAGGACGGTACTACCACCGTCACCACCACCACCGAGGAGGAGAAACCAGCTCGTGTATTGCCGAAATATGCTTTATATAATGCAACAGGTACCAATCCACTAATGGTTCTGGTAGGTAGTAGATATTTATCAAATACATATACTAAAAAGGCCAGTAACGCTCCTGTGATTCCTCTTGTGTTACAGGAGGATAGGGTGATCACTTAACATCAGGTGACCTCTTCGATATAAAATAAATACAAAAATAGTTTAAAAAAATGAGAAATACGTTGAAAAGATAATGGTTGAAATTTAAAATGAATATCAAAACATACCTTATCGAGGATTGATGAAAAAATTTCATAAATTACCAAAGTTCTTGTTTTGCAAATTGAAAAATGGAATAATTTTATCAAATTAATGTATTATCATCGGTCCTCGATCAATCTACGAAGTTTCAACGCAATCTGGCTGTTTAAAGTTGGTCAAAATCGCTCCCAAATGAGTCGGTTAGAAACAAACATACATACAGGTGAAGCTAATAAAAAGCGTGCTATAACAGGAATAGAACCTTGTTTAATTTGACATCTACGTAAAATGAAGAAAGAAATGTGAAAGGTGCAGTGGAATCCTTAACGAAATTAAAAAAAAAACGCCCCTGAAGGGTTCCGTAGCAGTAAGAAACATAAGTAATAAAGAAAAGAAAATCATATTAAATGATTTAAATGGAAAAGGCAAAAAAACTATTTTTTAGCTCTCAGCATTTCTACGTATTAAAAAAAACTACTTACTAGATCTCATTGAAACCAATTTAAGTTTGCATGGTAATATAAATCATATATTTTTTTTAGTTTTATCTTTCTCTTATTTTAGAAGTTACAGGGGGGGGGGGGACCTGACGTTTCATGTCCGTATCATTGTTGTGTTGGTAAAAACAAATTGTTTCTGCTATAGTGATGTCACAAAGTGGTGGTCGACGTTTTCAGTCACGTGACATACAAACAATAAAACTGTGATTCTAATTTTAATATATAAGTCAATCTCATGTTTTTTAAAACAAATTAGTATCGAATTCGTATTTGTTATAGTAAAAACTCTATAAATACCAAACTTTCATAATTTAATTTTGATAGGTGAAACTGACATATTCTAGGACCAGCGGGAAAGGCTGCGTTACTGTACTCCACCGGTTGGCCAGAACTTCAGTGGGAGGATGGTACGACTACCGTACTGGACACTCCCGTGGGAGAACCCACCGTCAAACCCACAAGGCTGTATACCATCTTGGTCGTGAGGTTTGCTGATGGAGACAATACAAGGGACAAGGTATTTACATTTTTACTGTAGTATTCTATTTTTGAATAATTTATATGTCTATTTTAGTATGTGGGCTAATGATAGAGCTGTCTAGCAGATACTGTGAACTGTGTTTTGTACTTTCTGATGGATGTATATTTTTATCTCAGCTCTCTTCAGCTGCAATATTCGTATCTTTGTGAGAGAAAGCTTTTATAAATTCCGTTATATTGTAACAAACAGTCCTAGTAGCTGGTTCCTTTTGGTGTGGAGCCAACACACTTCTTTCTGCAGTAGTAGTAGAACTAACAGTATTTGCAGTGTTTGCCCGGGGCAGTTCTGCCACCACACTTATTTCTGCATTAGTGGCAGAATTAACAGTATTTGCCGTGTGAGCTCGGGGCAGTTCTACCACCACACTTATTCCTGCAGTAGCAGTATAAGTAACACTATTTGCTCTTATTTCTGCATTAGTGGTAGAACTAACAGTATTTGAAGTGTTAGCCCGGGGCAGTTTTGCCACCACACTTATTCCTGCAGTAGCAGTAGAACTAACAGTACTTGCAGTGTTAGTTCGGGGCAATTATGCCACCACACTTATTTCTGCATTAGTGGTAGAACTAACAGTTTTCCAGTGTTAGCCCGGGGCAGTTCTGCCACCAAACTTAATCCTGCAGTAGCAGTAGAACTAACAGTATTTGCAGCGTTAGCCCGGGCCAGTTCTGCCACCACACTTACTCCTATAAAAGCTGTAGAACTAACAATATAATATGAACTGATCGTTCATGAATTGTGCGTGAACTTTTGTGTTTCGGTTTGAAGATGTGCGCCACATGAGGCATTCCAACTTCAGTTGATCTGATAGGAGTCGTCGTATTAGGCTTCGGATTAAGTCGTTCTATGGTGTGAAACCCTTAAGATCATACTGCTGCGTGGATTGCGTATTTCATCTGCTCGTTTCGTCGTTATTTATAAATAATAAAAGGTAAAGATCAACCATTTTGAGGATCATCTAAGTTTTTTCTGTGTTTTGGTTTACTATTTATCACTGTTGATTTTGTCACTATATGGCCTATTTAATTTAAACTTGAATTCTGTTCCAGATAACTCTGGAGTTCAGCTTTAAGCAGTCAGGTGGCTGGTGGACTGCTGTGGGTGTGGAAGTAAAGCGAGGATTGGCCACGGCTGGCCTGAACATGCAAGCTCCTGCTCCTCCGAACGCACCTTCAGCAGTTCTGGGGAAGGCGTACCACTGCTCCCTACCGCTTGTCTACGCTTCCGACGAGGCATCGCTGACTTTCCCTAACATTAGAGTGAGCTCAAAAATTGCAATAAGTTTCTCTTCACTATTTCTTACAGCTCAACTTTACCATTAAGAGCGGTCATGAATAGTCAAATATCTTCCAATATATAAAATGAACAACTAATCTGTAGATACATCATAATTAGATGTTTGATTGGGTTTTCGTAACTTATAATCTCTAAAGGAACTATATTTTTAGAATTAAAAGTACCGCCTATTTCAATTACATACCATCAATCAAGCTCTCTTGATATTAACCTATTCGTCAAGAGTTTTCAAATTTTGAACTATAACCTTTCGTAATAGCGACTGTCGCTTGATTGTCGCAATGGGTATGAAGTCGCTTCTCGCCTTGCGCATTATTTTGAGGTACAGAGCATGCAGCTGTTGCCATGCATCTTATTTGTAGCTCCTTCGATCGGTGAAGTTGTTGTCCAGTTAAAACCAGCAGTAGAAAAGGTTCGCCATGTCGAAATAGACAATTTGTGATTTGCATGAAACTCTTGCGTCGCAAAGTCAGTTTATGGAATTAACTGCCAACGAACTGATACGACTTAGGGATCTTTAAGCTCAGAGCATGCACTTGATTTAATTGAGACCTACTCTCAACGGTACGCGAATGAAGCCCTATCATTGAACAGGAAAAATCTATACATAGGTACTTAATAAGATACTAACTGGGCACTGTCGGCAAACAGGCACCTCAGTGTGGTCGGAATCAAAGACGACAAAACTTGCAGATTTTGCCATGAGGCTGATGAAACGCCTCTTCATCTCAATTGCCATTGCGGCCCACTAATGCATAAGCGTAACACCATCCTTGGTGACTACAACCTGATCCCAGGTACTGTGGGAGGCTCCTTTGCACGGATGCCGGCTAGATAATGGGTACCACAACGGTGCCTATTTCTGCTGTGAAGCAGTAATGTGTAAGCATTATTGTTTCGGCTTGAAGGGCGCCGTAGCTAGTGAAATTACTGGGCAAATGAGACTTAACATCGTAATGAAATGAAATTTGAAATGAAATGAAATTTATTTGCAGGAAACATTGTACTTAAGGTGTTAACAATATAATGGATAATCCAATATGTTTCGTCAATTGACATGCAAAATATGTTACAAAATTGTCTAAACACTAATCGTACTGTTATATTGAAACATGTCGGATTTCACAATGATATCAATAATATTTATAAAATGAAATTTTAATATTTATATAATATTATAATATGAGACGTAAATAACTTAATAATTCATTTAGTACCTATGTATAATATTAACAAATTCAATGTCATAAAAGTATATTAATTTACATATATTATTATCAAATAGACTAATTCATTTTGTATTGAAAAATTCATTTAAACTATAGAAGCACTTATTTGTTAACCACTGATGCAATGTATGTCTCAAGGTGACGAACGCAATTGTAGTGTTGCTCAGAATTCTCGTCGTCTCGTCCCTTACTGTCATAAAAAAACTGTTTGTAATACTCGCGTCAAGAAGACACTGCGGTTCGTAAAGGCGACAGGGCTTGATGACGGGCTATAAGTATGAGTGGCGAACAGAATAGTTCAATTCTGGACGCTTAGTAACACTAGGACTCATTAGGACTAGACACATAGCCACCCTCTCCAAATAAATAAAACATACTCTCAACCAACTAATGTCCGTTCGTCCCCATTTACTCGGTTCTATATTTTCTACTGGGATTTAAAATAATACAATGGATCGTTAAATAAACTTTACTTGCCGGCAGATGCAACCGTTTATGGAAACGAGCGATACATTTGCGGACGCCTTCGATTGTATCGGGTTTACGACAGTGCCAATATGGTGAGTGTTCAATTGATGTCAGATGTCACCAAACTATTTGCTCAAAATTGTGCGATAATTGCGTGAAAGCGTTATTTACAATGTCGTTAGTTTTTGTGAATGGGTTTAATGTTATTACCTCCTTTTTGAATTGACTCATATGACAATTATTATCTCTAAGGGCGCAATTGTATCTACAACATGTTGTTCTATAGTTATGACTTCAGTTCGTCATGTACCTAAGCAAATTAGGATATCATCTGAACGTGTGGAGAAACCACAGTGCGGTTTTCAAGGAGCGTTCCTCCACGCACTACAAAGCTGTGGAATGAGCTTCCTTGTGCGGTGTTTCGTGACGATACCTACCTTCAAAAAAGCGCGTAAACCTTCCTTAAAGGCCGGAAACGCTCCTCCTAATTTTGTCGTTCGTCGTTCAGTTACTTTAAAGTAAGCTGTTTATAACACTAAGATTTATTTTAGAAAATTTATTGAGGTAGGCGTTACTTTGCGGAAATCCATAATTATACAAATGATTTAAGTTTTCTTTAGTGTTAATTCCGCCAATATTTGTTTTATACAATTCGACACGTGTTTCGCCTCTACACGAGGCATCCTCAGGACGTGTTGTCTCGCCAAAATCTGGCACGAGACTCAAGATTTATTTTGTTTAGGGCTGGGCACTAACTTAAAAAAGTTATCAATAGGTAGCACATATAAATAATAGTATTTTATTAATATTAAAGGTAAAGGTTTGCAGGTGTATTAATTTAAATTTTTAGTTATTGTATATCTTTTAGCTTTTAATGTCAGTTTTTTTAAACGTATTTTTTTTTATTAATGTTTATGTTGTATGATGTGATATAACATCTGTCTATGTCTGTTTCAGGTCAGGTCTGATGGTATCATTTATAATGCTGATAGCTCTGTCAATATCCATCACAATGATAATGGATATCAAGACCATGGATCGCTTCGAGACGAGTCGTAGTAAGCAGCTTACCATCACCGTCAATGAATAAGAATCTACAGACCAAATACCAACTTAATTTATAAAAACTTACAGTATTTAACTATTGGAGACGGCATACGGCCGCTTTCTAGAACCCACCTCTACTTTAGAATTATTTATAAATTATTTATCAACAATTCTGAAACTGTATTTCAATATTTAAAAGTCATCCAAAAGAAAGTCGAAAAATTCTAATACGTTACTAAATGGCTTAGATTAAAGATTGGTCTCCGCTGCGCTCCAACTAGATACCGCAGGCGAACAAGCCCAAGTGGGCGTACTCGAGCTGGTCTCGAATTATGTGTGATGTTGACGTGCCACATGTTCTGTTAAGCTTTGCAAATATTTGAAACTAAAATTTCGGGTGGCGGAACAATACTGCAAGAAACGGGAAAGACACTGGGATAAAACGCTATTATTCTTAGGTAGTGCGGTATCTAGTTGGAGCGCGCAGCGGAGACCAATTCTTAATCTTAACTTTTGATATCCATAAGTCAAAAGTTAAAAACATCACTTTATTCATCTAGACCAAGGAAATGACGCTTTATATGTAAAAAGTTTATTTTTCTTATTACATTTAACACCAAAAGGTTGAAGTTTAAGTACCATGAAACTCATTGCCACTCTTTAAAAATCAAGATTTACAGCATTCATTTATTTATACGAACAATCCTTTAAAGAGGACCTAAATTAGCTTACGAGGTAGTGAACTCCGGTAACACCAAATTCAAATTCAAATATTTTTATTCAAAATAGGATGTGAAATCACTTATTGAAAGTCAAAAAACTACCACTCATTCCAAAATGAATGCCTCAGGCCTGAGAAGAATGGGCGCAACAAACTCAGCGGGCTTTTTTTTTCATCAAAAATATGTTTTACAATTAAAGTAACATTTACAAAGTAACATTGTACAATTAAACTTATTATTTAATAGCCTGAGGGCGGTCGCTCCATTCCCAATCTGTGGCATCATTAAGAAAGTCATTTATGTTATAGTACCTTTACCACACAACACCGGCCTTAAAGTCCAAGTACGGGCTTTTTTGAAGTCTTTAAAATGTACGGAAGGCGGCTTAAAAATATTATTATTATTTCGTACATTAAATTATACAATGAATTATCATATCCTTGAATACAGCTAACGTCTTCCGAAATCTATATATATACATATATAAATGAATTGCTGTTCGTTAGTCTCGCTAAAACTCGAGAACGGCTGGACCGATTTGGCTAATTTTTGTGTTGAATTATTTGTAGAAGTCCAGGGAAGGTTTAAAAGGTGAATAAATATGAAAATACTCGGAATTAAATAAAACCAACAATTTTTTTTTCCTTTGATGTGTTTCAGAAATCAAATAAAAATAAAAGTTTAAAATGAATAACTAATTAGAATTTTTATATCTTTCTAACTTAAAACACGGGTAAATAACACTTAAAAAAGGATTCCTTTTGTTTGTTTTAAGTTTATTTTATACAAAAGTTTAGGTCTTTTATTTACCGATTGAGGCAGTACGAAGTCTGCCGGGTCAGCTAGTATTTAATAAATACATCTTATTAATTTCTACATTCTGTTATAATATGGTCAAGTTGATCTATATCATACGTCTAGTATCGAGCTAATATGAATGTAGGTGATGAACCTCCGCTTAAGGCGACACTAAATGCCAGCGACCTTGAGCGATATGAGTTCACGGCTGCCGGCCCGCCATCTATGTAACAAAGTCAATATTTTCAAAATTCTTGTGTGTAAAACAGTTTATATCCTTACAATCCTCGTTATTCACTACTAATCTGAATAAATGAACCTACACAAAAAAGTACAAGCTATAAGAATAACTTTTCTGAGAGAAGTATAAAAAAAATGCGTCACGCCATGCCAAAAAACTTGTTTAACTTCAAAGAAAAGTGGTAGTTCAAAAAGGCTCGGCAGTGTTAACTATAACCAACAGCAAGCATTAGCAACCAACAAATAAGACTTAAGGATATGTGTAATAGGATTAAGTAGCGTTCATAACTCGAAATGCTATATTTTCACCACAAAACTTGTCTAAAAACACAATGTTTGCGTGTTTTCTGCTTACTCTTTGCCTTAACAGGTTAATGATGACGTCACTTCGTCGCTTTGGTACTGTGTGCAAAACAAGCTTCACTAATTAATACTCTAATATTATTTATTGATTAATAATGTACAATCAATTTGGTCTGTATTATTGATCGATGTAAAGTTGTTATATTGTGATGCTGATTATTATAATTATAATGATGAAAAATCAATGAAATAATCTGGGATAAGTAAAAAAAGTATTTATTTTTCTATTATAATACGACACAAAGCAATAGAACTACAGAACTATTAACGACAAAAGTCAAAATGTAAATGAAATATTCAAACACAAAGCAATGATAGCACAAAAATATCACGGACATGTACCTAACGGTAATGAAACTGCAAGCCGTACTGACGCAACAGGACGAGCGCGAGGGGGTGAAAGGGAAAGGGAGAGAGCATTACGTCCCAGAGAGGTCCAGACATAATGTGGCCGTATAGTATCTATGTAGAAACATTTACCATTAAGTAGCTCCATAAAAGGTCTATTATTTGTGTAGTAATGGCATCCGGAAATAAATATTAATTTATTTTACATATTACAATAATTCCTAACATACCTACATAATAAAACGAAATAAGCAAAGGCCAAACACAGCAATGTTTTGTAAGTTAAAATAGTTTGTAAAATTAAAATTATTTTATTATATTGTGCTAGAAATAGTACGGTTTTATAGTAGTATCATATGTGTATTGAATACAATTAATAATGCTTCTAATCCTTTGTTCTGCCGCCATCAGAAAATATCATGCAATGCATATTTAAAAAAGTGCTAATTTGGTAATAAAGTTCATTAAGTAAGTAGCTAAGTCGTTTTGTAGCACCATAATACTTAACACGTGCGTGTACGTGAGTACTGATTTGCAGTGGACTGAATCGGTACTACCGCAGACCGCGTGGGCAGAAGCGGGACGCCACGGCGCCCACTATCAATGCTTTCTGTAATGGCCGGCGCTGAGTCAATATATTTTGTAATATGACACATATGGTAGAAAGATTAGCTCTCTGATAAAAATAAATAATGTGGTGTTTGTTAAGATTTAAATATGAAGTTAAATTTGTAGAAAGTTGCTAAGAGACGATTATCTAATATAGACATATCACTAACATGTGTTTTATTTAAGCCTGTAAATAGCCTAAGAAGATGTAGATGGAGTCTCGCTACTATTTTTGTTCTAATGCCTTGTCCACATATAAAGAATGCAGGCGATTGAAAACCAAGTCCCCCTTCAATTTGAAGACTTTGGATGGAAAATATACTTTCGGTACTTGTAACTCTTGCCTGCCGTAAAAATGCTATCATGTTATATGTAATGCTATATGTAATCTTTGAAGTTATACTTCTTTAGGTGCATCATAAAAAAATGAGGAGAGTGAAATTTTAAGATGCGCGCCCATCACTGTAACATAAAGTAACAGGTTGGTTCCTAAAATTTTGTGACGTTTGTATCATTCATAATTTCCTTTTGGTTTTTTCGTCCATTATTAGGACAGGCCTTTGCCTGTTCAAGCCCATACTGCCGTATTCATTATTTTATAATTAAGTTGTCAAAGCCATCTTTGCAAGATTTTTACAAAATTCTTCTTTCTAAAAACGTAGAATAGCACGAGGAATAAATCATTTTAATGATTTTTGCATCGTTAGGCCAAAGAAGTATAACTTTTTGTGTACATACATAAGTACACACGCACTTTTTTTTAAACAGAACCGAAGAAGGGAACTAAGGGATTCATGCATATCTGCTCACATATCCCTGATGAGTTGGGTAGAAACGACAAAACAGTCTCCACTTCATCCAAATTATTAAGAAAGCTACTTTTTAATACGAATATTAATGAGGGTCTTTTTATCGATCTTGTGAGAACTAATCTCTAAATGAACGCACTGTTGGTAAGCCACTTATGATATTTTGCTATACTAGTAAAATTTACCAGCTTTTTTCAGCTAGTGCATACGAAAAAAGAGCGGAATTTTGGAAAAGAGCATTTCTTTTCCAAAAAGATTTCCTTTTCCAAATATTGAATATTTATGGTGCCAATTAATTACGTCATAAACAAATGTTATAAAATTATAGATTCCTCCAAAATTAGTTGTCTGTAAGGTCGGTATACGGATGGTAATTTTACGTGATACAAAAACAGCTTTTTATACGATCAGATATGAGTCATAATAATTTCTTATTCAAAATTGTAACTTAACTTATTATTACTGCACTTGTCGACCGATGATACTTTTAAGGGCAAAAACGGAACCCTTATGGATTCGTTATGTCTGTCGGTCTGTACGTCCGTATGTCACAGCCACTTTTTCTGAAATTATAAGAATTAAACTATTGAAATTTGTTAAATAGATGTATTCTGTAAGCTGCATTAAGATTTTCACACAAAAATGGAAAAAATAAATTTTAGGGTTTGCCCATACTTAGAACTAAAACTCAAAAGTTCTTTTCATCAAACACATACATACCTGTATATATAAATAGGTCTTCAAAAATGATATTGAGGTTTCTAATATAATTTTTTTCTAAACTGAATAGTTTGCGCGAGGGACACTTCCAAAGTGATCAAATGTGAAAGATGACAATATAGTGAGTCCAAACGCTCTGTCTAAAAAATGCATAGTCAACGTAACTTCTAGCTTCATTGAATAAAATAACTTTCGCTCAATTAGATATAATATGTAATATTTATTTATGTCTCGTAATATTTGTGTCAGTGATGATTTTCTCCATGCTTAGGTCAATGACTTTACATAGGCCAGACGTGCGTGGGTGTTATGTTACCGATGATAACTTCAACTCAAAACTAGAACTGGTGACCCTGTAAAGGAACATCTGGAATTTTATTGGAAATTATAAATTTATACAAACAAAACAAATCTTATAACTATATTTACAATACTATGACTACATAAAATTAAAACTATCATTACGTGGAAGCGTACCAAGAATACTGGCAGCATTACCGCGTTGGATAGCTAGACTGATCCGTTGACCGAAATAGCTGCCAGCGCTTGGAGTTTCCAGTAGCCTTATTGAGGCGCGAAGATAGTATTTTCCACATTCTTCGCGCCTATGGGCCCTACGGGCCAAGTATATTATCTTACCTTATATTAGTTTACCAGTGGAAGGCTCCTTGCACAGTATGCCGGCTAGATTATGGGTACGATAATTACACACTGTACAGTAATGTGTTTCGCTGTGAAGGGCGCCGTAGCTAGTGTCGCCTTTATCCACTTGTGTGTGGGCGAAGCAAACTTCCGCTCAAACACAAAGTGACGCTGTACAAAACCATCGTACGGCCCATACTGTCATACGCAAGCGTCGTTTTCGCGCACACCCGACCGAGCTACTTACGTCGTTTGCAAGTAGTTCAAAATAAATTCACGCGCATGGCAACCGGAGCCCCGTGGTTCATCCGAAACGTTGACCTTCACCGCGACCTAGAGCTTCCGACGATAGCTCAACACTTTAAAGAGATCTCGCGACGCTTCTTTGACAAGGCGCCTAACCATCCCAACATCTTGGTTAGGAAGGCATGCGGGTACACCCCCCTTCACCATAGTCTCAATCCAATAAGACGTCCCAGACATGTAACGGTAGACCCGGATGACGACATCACCATCGCGAACGCGACACCCACACAAACACCGACACAGACACGCACACACCGCCTTCGCAGGCGTAGGCGCGGTCAACCACCGCAAACCACTGGCACTCGTCACTCTGACGATGGCCAGCGGCCCGCACCCTAGATACACCACACATTGTTTTGATACCCGACGAGACGTTAGTCCTCGTCCTGTAATCGCTTCACTACACTCACTCACACACGGACTGACTGACGGACTGACTTACACCACTTACACAATCACAAACACACTCCACAAACAAACACAAACATACATGCACACTAACATTTACACTACTTACACAGATACAAACATACATACATACAATCATAAACACATACACACACACTTACATACATTACACTAAACATCACCACACTCGGCGGCGAGTGTGTTCTTTTCATCTTCATTTTCATTTTCATTCTCTCTCCTTCCCACAAGCACACAGCCGGTCTGAGGTTCGAGTCTCCTTAGGAGACGCCCCGCGACTGTTGTTGCGTAGTCTTTGCGGCCTCCACGGCCCACGTCCTACTTCGCTGTGAAAGCCAGGGCTGCTAACAGCACAGAGGAGGTTTTAGTCGGTATGGGGCGTCCGCTTACGCGGCCACTCGAGTCCGACATATTACGCCCCGTTCCGGGGCGTAAATACGTAACAGTATTTCCTCCTCTCAAAAAAAAAAAAAAGCCGTAGCTAGTGAAATTACTGGGAAAATGAGACTTTACATCTTATGTCTCAAGGTGAAGAGCGCAATTGTGCCGCTCAGAATTTTGAGTTATTCAAGAATCCTGAGCGGCACTACATTTTAATGGACAGGGTATCAATTACCATCAGCTGAACGTCTTGATCGTCTTGTCCCTTATTTTCATTAAAAGAAAATGCTTTAGAGATACACATATGACTTTTCTATAGACCTGTATGAGATACACAATTTCACCATGCATTATATTGTTATATCTCAAAGGGTTCAGACAGCGTTTTCGTCGAAAGCTCCCAGGCGGCAAATTTTTTTCCAACACCTACAACAAATATCGTAAATGTATAGAAAATTTAACAAATTATATACTAAAACCTTCCTCGAGAACCACACCATACATTGGCAAAAAAAGCGTGAAAATCGGTGCGGCAGTTTTTGAGTTTATTGCGAATAGACAGACGCGGCGGAGGAGTTTGCTTTATAATATGTAGTGATATGGGTTTCAGTAAATGATTGCGAAACCAAAATGGACGTTATGTATTCAAATGTAATAAATCAGCAAATAATTACGACGCGTTGATTAGGTTAAAATAGGATGCGATAATTGGCCGGGAGAAGAGCTACTTTACTCTGGCTTGGCTGTTTACGCATTTAGGCCTCTTGTGTTGGCTATTGCACGTAAAAATTCATACCAGTAGTAGAAAGACGTTGTGTTGGTAGACCCCACACAAGATGGACCGAGGATCTGGTCAAGATCGCTGGAATAGGATGGATGAGGGCAGCGCAGGACCGATCGTGATGGAGATCTTTGAGGGAGGCCTTTATCCAACAGTGGCCGTCTTCCGGATGAAATGATGATGATGATGATGACTCCAATACTCAAAGGTCATGCCAGAATATTAGCAGATTTGTGCCAGATGAAAGTTCATGCTCTTGTATTCTGTCAGCACCAAGCGGGGCGTGCCTTCTTTCTACGTGCATCATTTGCCTTAAAAGTTAGCTGTCACACTTATGGTAAGAGGTATAAGGCTTGTAAGTTATATTTTTTACATATGGTGATTATATTTACAACTTTATGAAACGAATTTTATCCTCATGGATATATAAGTTTAAATTTTAACATATAAACCTTTCACGAGCATGAAGTATGAAGTCATCACCTCCCTCGACCACATTTCAGAGAAGATTATAACAATCAGATTTCTTCGCGAAAAATAGAACTTTTTTTTATGACACTAAGGGACAAGAGGGGCAGGACGTTCAGCTGATGGTAATTGATACGTCCTGCCCATTACAATGCAGTGCCAAGACGATTCTTGAAAAACCCAAAAATAACACTCTTATTGCGCTCGTCACCTTGAACTGAAGATGTTAAGCCACATTTGCCCAGTAATTTCACTATCAACAGTGCTCTTTAGACCGAAACACAACAATGATTACACATTACTGCTTCACGGCAGAAATAGGCGCCTTAGTGGTACCTATAATCTTGCCGGCATCTTGTGCAAAGGAGCCTCCCATTGGTGAATGTCCTTAGTCGTTTCTTACGACACCCTAGGGCCTGGGGCTTCCCTATTATTTTTCTGCCCCGGGGAAGCACTTCATCTACAGGATCTACTTTACAGTTGATAACCTTCTCAAACCCAATATTTGCAAATAAGGAAATTGCCTTGAGATGTCGCTCTTTGAAATCTAATCAATTTGTTACTTTAAAAATAACCCACCGAGAGCCGCGGGTTCGAATCCCGCATCGTCCATGTATATTTAATCCCAGAAGTGAGGAATACCACTTAAAAAGAACAAAATGTTAAAATGGTTACTAATATGCATATTTGGCTAATACCGTGATAAAATTCGTTTCATCAGTAACGTTTTCTATTAAAACCCCGGACTTAAATTTGCAAGAAGCATCAATAAATGCAGATACAGAATTTCTAACAGAAATCTATACTAAAGCAACTTTCTCTTGTTGATGAATGTAGATGATATTTGTAATTAAGTGAATATGTTTATTATACAACTACTAACCTACTGTCACGGGATTAATAATTCTTTGTTTTTTTATAGTTGCGTATCCGAAGTATTACCAAAATTAACTATTCTAGTAAGATTCCGAAGAAGCTAAGCGTAGTAACCACACATAAAAAAATGATTGTTTACAAAAGTAGTAAGGAGTCTTGTGCTATCGTAAGAGGAAACTAAGAGCATTTACGGACTGGGTTTGCCCGGGGCATAAAAACAATAGGGAACCCCAGGCTCGAGGGTGACTTTTTCACCAATGGGAGGATTCTTTGCACAGGATGCTAAGGCTAAGGCTAGATTATGCGTTCCACAACGGCGCCGCTTTTTTGCTGGTTCCATATTTCTGCTGTGAAGGAGTAATGTGTAAGCATTATTGTGTTTCGGTCTGAAGGGTGCTGTAGATAGTGAAATTACTGGGCAAATTAGACGTAACATCTAATGTCTCAAGGTGACAAGCGCAATTGTAGTGCCACTCACAATTTTTGGGTTTTTCAACGTCCTGCTAGTCTCAATCCATATTGACATAAACATGACCCGCCCCAGGACGCGGTCGCGAGCAGTGTATTGTCACTGCTATTAGCAGATGATGCGATAAAAAGTAATATACCACACTATATTTGGGCTCGTCGTATCTTCACAATATATCACCATAAATTTCAAAAGAATGATGCTACATACACCCAATATGGCCGCAGAATGCTGGATCCCTTTCACCCGATATTTAAAATAATTAATTGGCTGCACTTTCACTGCTTGTCAGTCAGTAACCTGTTCTAGTCAAAATTACGAGGAACGAATTGTCGGAATGTCTTGAAGTCGTGATGGGATTAATTTCCGCTGAAGTTTTTTGTATTTTTTTAAACAATAGTGTGAAAGGAGATTCGCCTTAAAGTGCGACTATATCCAAGTATATAAGTTGCCTGCCATTCAAATTCAAATTCAAATATTTTTATTTAAAATAGGATGTGAAATCACTTATTGAAAGTCAAAAAAAACTACCATTCATTACAAAATGAATGCCTCAGGCTTGAGAAGAATGGGCGCAACAAACTCAGCGGGCTTTTTTTTTTCATCAAAAATATGTTTTACAATTAAAGTAACATTTACAAAGTAACAAAGTATCACTGTACAATTAAACTTATTATTTAATAGCCTGAGGGCGGTCGCTCCATTCCCAATCTGTGGTATCATTAAGAAGTCATTTATGTAATAGTAACCACACAAACGTTTCTTAACAATTCTTTTGAATAACGTAATACTTTTGTTTTGACCATTTTATGGGATCCTGTTGTAAAAGCATATACATCGCCCCACAAAAGACTTGTTAACCTAAGAGTTCCCGATCGGTCTACAAGGAAATACCGCATTGAGGTTATATGTACTAAGTACACATAGTACAAGTAATAGAACAGAAGCATAACTTTTTTTATGGAAACGGAGGACATACTCATGTCGTATCGACCTGGAAACACCGCACAAGGAAGTTCATTCCACAGCTTTTTAGTACGTGGAAGAAAGCTCCTTGAAAACCGCATTGTGGAGGACCACCACACATCCAGATGGTGGGAATGAAATCCTAACTTGTGGCGTGTCGTGCGAAGGTGAAATTCAGCGGCATAAATCAGGTAAAACACTTTTCGGAACACTCCCCGTGATAAATGCGGTAGAAGACGCTCAATGAAGCGACGTCTCTACGCAACGCCATGTGACAGAGAACTGAGTCTCCGACAGTTCGAGCTACTCTGCGTTGCACGCGGTCAAATGGATCGAGCTGATTCTGGGGTGCGCCAGACGAGAGATGACAGCAATATTCTATATATGGCAGGACCTGCGCTTTGTAGAGCGCTAGAATGTGGGCCGGCTTGAAGCATAGCCGTGCTCTATTTATGACGCCCAGCTTCATCGAAGCCAATTTGAAAAACTCAAAAAAAAAAAAACAAATTTAGGGTTACAAACAGATTGACGAGGCGGACAGTGCGGTGCAGCTAATTTAACTCGGACAGCGACCAGTCTCTGCGGCCTACGGTGTGGCATTCAATAGTTCTGTCTCCCCAAGATTGCTTAGCAGCCATGTAAATCGTGTGTATGTGTGCGTGTGTCTATTCAGGTGCTCTAGTTTGAAGTTAAATTACTGTTCTATTCACAGAACAGTTAAAAGACATACCTGTAAAAATGTGTAGATTTATGGATGTATGTTTCATCAGAAAAAAACTACGTTTAAAAGAACCGACCTCAAAAACTAAAAAGTATAAAAAAAACTTAAAAGAGATTTAATTTAAAACACCCCTTATGCAGACCTTCACCTTTAATATTAATGAAATACTATTATTTATATGTGCTAACTTATTTTTACTTTTTATTCTACTCACAAAAATAGAAAAACATTGCCACGATAATAACCAGGAAAGGATTTACTGTAAAAGCGTTTTTATCTATTATGTTTTTCAAACTAGAATCATTTAATAATAATTGAACAATGTAATTTTGCTGCATTATAATGTAAAGTTACTGAACACACTGCAGCAAAACTCCACCACGTTGAGATAACTAAAATAAGGGTCGAGTCCAGCAGGACATTCAGCTGATGGTAATTCATACGCTCTACCCATTACAATGCAGTGCCGCTCAGGATTATTGAAAAATCCAAAAATTCTGAGCGGCACAACAATTGCGCTTGTCACCTTGAGACATAAGATGTTAAATCCCATTTGCCCAGTAATTTTACTAGCACCGTAGCTAGTGAAATTACTTAAAAGTACTTAAACTGCACTGACTAGGGCTTCATTATATACGAATCTCTGCGCTTTGAAAATAATCCTTCACCCTTGGAAAAAGATAGAAATCAGCTGATGTAACAGGGATTAACATCAATTTTTTTTATGAAAATAAGTGACAAGACGAGCAGGACGTTTAGTTGATGGATCAATAACCATTACAATGCAATGCCGCTCAGAATTCTTGAAAAACCCAATACTTCTGAGCGGCACAACAATTCCGCTCGTCACCTTGAGACATAAGATGGTAAGTCTCATTTGCCCAGTAATTTCATTAGCTACGGCGCCCTTCAGACTGAAACACAGTAATGTTTACACATTACTGCTTCACAGCAGAAATAGGCGCCGATGTGGTACCCATAATCTAGCCGGTTTCCTGTGCAAAGGAGCCTCCCACTGGTATTACAACATTTCAACAAATGAAAAATGAAATGTCAAATATTTTGATGGTATAAGTTTACCAATGACCAACATTTTTTTCATAGATTACAGAAACCGACATGAGCACATCCATGCGGCATTAAAAATGAAAGTTGTTAGCGAATGGAACCGGCGACCGGTTCCAATAATGATTTATTGACTTCCACGGCGGAAAACTTTGATCTGCCCGGTACTTCTCAAGTGAATGGTGGACGGGCAAAAAGTAGTAATAAAATTGGGTCAGTATGTTTTCAAGCAATCCATGACGAGATATGTGATATTATATAACCATGGGCGTAGGTAGGATTCTGTAAAGACGGGGGCAGATAGAGAAAATCCTACCTTATTTTGTTTTGATTGAAGTTTTCTAACATGTAAGAGTCTCACATTAGTTTTTTCTTATGACAGTAAGGACGAAACGAGCAGGACGTTCTCAAAAACTCTGAGCGGCACTACAATTGCGCTTGTCACCTTGAGACAAAGTCTCATTTGCCCAGTAATTTCATAAGCCCAACAGACCGAAACACAATGCTTGCACATTACTGTTTCACGGCAGAATTAGGCACCGTTCCGTAATCTAGCTGGCATCCTGTGCAAAGGAGCGCCCCACTGAAAAATAAATCGTCCCACGGTAAAATGAGAAGATGTTATATACATGGACGTAGCGAAGTACCGACAGAGAGAGGGGAGGGGGAGGGGCAGCTCTCCCCCCCCCCCCCCTTGCTGCCCTTAATAATAGTCATATAAACGCGCCCTAACGCCATAGGAGCGGGATGACTAAGCCAATGTCAATCTCACTTCGCAGTGCTCTGCTTGGGAAGACCGCCCGTTTTGTGAATCTAGATTGTCAATTTGATATTGAAAATTGTCTAAGAAATAAATAGAAGTTAAAAAAACACAGCCAGCGAAGTGGTTCTATGAAGTTTCAACATAATAATACGATTATTGTTATTAAACTAACTATCCTAACTAGAATTAGATTAATTAATTAGATTGTATAAAAATACGCAATTATTTTTATACTTTTTAGTGCATATTATATCTATTGTTCTGGAATAGTGTGTTTGAAGTCGGTTGTATTTAAAATTAGCGAATCTTAAGTACACTAACTAATGTAAGAGATAGGTACTAAATTTTGCAATGCAGCAATGAACGTAAGCGCATTGCAAATCGATTACATACAGATAGAAATTCTGCCACAGATCGCACACTTACTGTAAGTCGTTAAGGAGTTCCATTGACCATCATATTCGACTACGACAATTACTTGACCATCACGACGTTACGACGTAGGTGATTGTCAGATGTGAACCAAATTGCAATGAGACCACACGGGAAGCACCAGCTTTTTAAATAAAAAAAGAATTATCAAAATCGGTTCACCCAGTCGAAAGTTCTGAGGTAACAAACATAAAAAACATACCAACGAACTGAGAACCTCCTCCCTTTTTGTAGTCGGTTAAAAAGGTGTCTCGAACCATAAAAAGCATCGAATAAACGAACATATTATGAATTCGAATACCGATAAAACATTGGTATTGATAGAACCGGGGTCATTGAAGCGAGAGTCAACGATTTATATGTGATTCCAATATTTGTTTTTTTGTTTTTGTAAAAGGAGGACAAAAAAGCGTACGGGTTACCTGGTGTTAAGTAATCACCGCCGCCCATATTCTCTTGCAACACCAGAGGAATCACAGGAGCGTTGCCGGCCTTTAAGGAAGGTGTACGCGCTTTTTTTGCAGGTACCCATGTATTGATACTGATATTAAGACATATATTAAGATATTGTAATATTACAGAGTTTCATAACCCTAAGGTATTAAATTGCAACGAGCTGTCGCCTCAATTAAACTGAAATTCATCTGAATTTTATTTTTTTATCGTGACCATTCGGATCATCGTTAAATGGACCATTTGCTTGGCCCATCACTTTCATAATCATATGAGTGATATAAATGATAGTCCTCCGTGAAAGCTATTCCGTTAAAAGTAAAAAAGGAAACAATTTAAAAGTATAATGATATAACGCGTCAATTGGATATTGAATGCTTAGATTAATTATTGTGATGTTGAAACTGTATACTGCGATAATTCATATAGTACAAGAGATGCCGAATCATTTGATAAGTATGTATCCACAAATTGTTATTCGACGTTTGCCTCTGATCCCCTAAAGTTTTGTTTATTTCATCGCGCTTCCTTAGTCGAGTCGAGATGGCTTTACTTTGCTTTTTTTTTGGAGAGGAGGAAAATACATTTACGTATTGAAGACCACAAAACCGGGCCCATATGTCGGACTCAGGTGTCAGCGTAAGGGACACCCCCTACTGACTAAGAACCTCCACTATGCTGTCAGAACTGAAGGCTTTTACAGCGACATAGGAGGAGGCCGCAAAGACTACGCAACAACAGTTGTGGGGCGTCTTCTAAGGAGACTCGACCCTCGGACCGGCTGTGTACTTACTTACTAGATGAAACCGGCATTTCCTATGCCTAACCTTTAGAAGAAAATCCGAAAAAAACTCAAAGATCCAAGTCTCTTATGTACATAAGTTAAATATAAAACAAAAGATATAGTAATAAATCACATAATAATAATAATTAGGTATTATAGAGAGTATACCATGTCAATCATATTGGAAATAGGAGCAACTTAGTTCCAAGCACTGTCATCATTTAATATAATCTATGACTCTGTGGCCTTTACTACAGATTTTTAACCGACTTCAAAAAAGAAGAAGGTTCTCAATTCGTCAGTATTTTTTTATGTTACCTCAAAAGTTTCGACTGGGTGATATAATTATTTTTTTATTTGTAAGCTAATGCTTCCCATGTGGTCCCATTGTAATTTGGTCCAGATCTAATAATGGAATCCATGAGAAAACCATAAAAGTCTTAAATTTGTTATACATACCTATAGCAAAATGGATGATAAATTTATGAATAACTCAATATCGCGATTTTGTTGATTCTTTGGTTACGTTTTGATTACGGAATCCATGACAAAGTAACGGAACTCTTCAATTCATTGGAGCAAATTAACGATATTCGGCCGAATCTTTTTTATGCTATCTGAATATTTAAGTCATCTACCATAACATAGTAATGGTCAAGTAATTGTCGTAGTCGAATATGATGATCAATGGGACTCCTTAACGACTTACAGTAAGGGTGCGATCTGTGGCTGAATTTATATCTGTATGTTATCGATTTGCAATGCGCTTACGTTCATTGCTGTATTGCAAAATTTAGTACCTATATCTTACATTAGTTAGTGTACTTAAGATTCGCAAATTTTAAATACAACCGACATCAAAAAAAAATTCCAGAACAATAGATATAATATGCACTTAAAAGTATAAAAATAATTGCGTATTTTTATACAATCTAATTCCAGTTACGATTATTGTAATTTTTGGAGTCGGTGTCAGTCTAGATAGGTTTGTAACTACATACATAGTTATATAGGTGAGATGTGCTTGAGTCGTGAGGAGGCGAGAGGCGGGAGCGGGTCGTGGCGGACGGACACCGATTCCAAAAATAACAATAATCGTAACTAGAAATAGATTTATCAATTATATTGTATAAAAATACGCAATTATTTTTATACTTTTTAATGAAAATTATATCTATTGTTTTGGAATAGCGTTTTTGAAGTCGGTTGTTTTTTTGTTATTTTTTTTTAAATATTATTTCGTACATAAATACGATTTTTGTATATACATTGAAATGCAACAGTCATGATATTATCAACTCCTTCAAATTTATCGCTCAGTGAATCTCTGACCCGTAGGATATAAATTGCTCGAAAACCTCTGTATCTGACTGCAAAACGAATATAGTTTATGTGTCGGTTGAATTACTTCACAGTAAAATACCGTACGACCAAACACTAAGGAAATAACAATAAGGTTTCAATGTCAGTTAATTGACGAATTTTATAAATATAAGTAATGCAGTCTTATCCAATACCCTAAAAAATAAAATGCACGTGCCTAAAAGAGTTTTCACTTCAGTTATGTGATTCACTTCTTAATTTTTATCTACCATCTCCTACACTCGCAAGGTCATTGCTCCCGCCACATTAGCAATCTCCTTGCAAATGAATATTCACATCTTTGTATATTACGCTTCAATTGTTTTTAACATCAGCCTGTTAGATGCAATTTACATAAATAAATAAAATGTCTACGTCTCAGGAAAGAATGGGGTCTTTACTGCAAACGATGCACCAATGCATAGAAACATTGTATTCTAAGTTTAGGTGTCGCAAGCTAAGCTTTGGGTTAAGTTTTTTTTATCGAAAAAGGACAAATGAGCGTACGGCTCACCTGGTGTTAAGTGATCACCGCCGCCCACATTCTCTTGCAACACCAGAAGAATCACAGGAGCGTTGTCGGCCTTTAAGGAAGGTGTACGCGCTTTTTTGAAGGTACCCATGTCGTATCGTCCCGGAAACACCGCACAAGGAAGCTCATTCCACAGTTTTGTAGTACGTGGAAGAAAGCTCCTTGAAAAGCGCACAGTGAAGGACCGCCACACATCCAGATGCTGGGGATGATATAGATGGATCCTAATTTATGGCGTGTCGTGCGAAGATGGAATACGGCGGCAGTAATCAGGAGAAACAGCTCTTCAGAACACTCCCCGTGATAAATGTGGTAGAAGACACACAATGAAGCGACGTCTCTACACAACGCCATGTGATGATGTAAGTCTAGTCTGGTCTATTGTCAAGGCGAACATGGTCAGATAACATTGAACGAAAAATAGTGTGCAGAAATTTTATAAAACATCACGGGAAGGTGTTCCGAAGAGTTTCACCTGATTCCTGCCACCGATTTCCATCTTTACACGATACGCCACAAATTAGAATATCATGCCCACCATCTGGATGTGTGGCATTCATCGATAGTGCAGTTTTCATGGAACTTTCTTCCACGTTCAACTAAGCTGTCGATTGAGTTATCTTGCGCGTACACAATCCTTTAAGTGCCGCTCCTGTGATTCCTCTAGTGATCACTTAACAGCAGGTGACGCGTACGTATGATCTCCTCCATAAAAAAATAAATAAACATTTAACGTTTTATTATACCGTATTGGGAATCAAGATTATTGAAACATAGTCTATTTGTGTATCTATATGCTTCTACAGTCAAGCTGAGCTTGATATATTAATCCAACGCCTGCTCTTGGCATTTCAAATCACTACGTAATGAAATTTTTTAAACTTCTTGATATATTTATATTTTAAGGTTGTTATTTGTATGAATAGCATATGCTATGGAGAGATGTATTCTGAACGTGAAAAGATCAGACAGACTAAAAAACCGCGTCATCAGAAGTCAAACAAAAGTCATAGATGTCAAATCCAAAATAAGAAGACTCAAATGGAGATGGGCGGGGCACATGGTAAGAGGACATGACAAATGGAGTAATAAAGTGACAAGATGGAATCCCAGGGAAGGGCAAAGGAAAAGAGGTAGACCCCAGAAAAGATGGGATGACGATATCAGGGAAATGGCAGGAGTAACGTGGAATAGAGTGGCTCAAGAAAGATACGAATGGAAACGGTTGGAGAGGCCTTCGCCGATAGGCAAACAGTTCCACAAAAAATAAAAAAAAATACAAATACTAGAATAACTTATTTTGTTTTTAATGTTTTATGTTTGTTTTAGTTATCTATGTTAGTTAAGATCTAGACAGACGTTGTTCTGTGCATAATAAAAAAATAATGATTTTTTTATGCTGTCAATAATATTTCATAACTATTATTAATTTGTAAAATATGCAAGGACGTTCTATATTATATTTAGAACGTCATTGCTCCCTGTTGTTAACTATAATAAAATTGGTTCACAGCAGAACTGTCAAACCGTGCCTCAATAAATTCTCTCATAGATAATATGTCCATACAAAACAAATATTAGAATTAAAAATAATTATGGGTCTCAAATCGAAATAAAAACTATCCTATCTCTCAAGTTGGACTAAACTGCATTCGATGAATTAATCCCCATTTAAATCCGTTCATAAGCTTAGGAGTCCATCGCGGACAAACAACGTGTCACGTTATTTATATATATTAAGATAATATTATAAATAACGTGACAAGTATGAAAGTGACATAAGCTGAGTGCATGTTTTCTATATAATATGGATTTGGAATTAATTGATTGAACC
Organism: Leptidea juvernica; assembly: GCA_949711755.1. Taxonomy (NCBI): domain Eukaryota; kingdom Metazoa; phylum Arthropoda; class Insecta; order Lepidoptera; family Pieridae; genus Leptidea; species Leptidea juvernica. Next base: position 18,862,995 of record CATIXQ010000006.1, read on the forward strand.
TTTATTACCTTTTTATGTCCCAAATACATTATAATTTATTTGAATTGAAATATTTATTTTTTCACCTTATTTTGACTCAAATATCGGAAAAGAACCCTTATTTTCAATCGAAAACTCACCCGTCAAATTATCAGCTTTTTTTCAAAAAGTTTGTATGCTTTTTATGTGTTGAAATCTTTACTTTCAGATGATGTAAAAAAAATTTACATTAAAATGGTAAGTGTTGGGAAAATTTAAGCCCATCAAAAGGCATTTCATAAAGAATTTATTCCTGTTATTTCGTAGCAGGAAAAATATGGATTACAATTAATTTTGAAAAAAGCTGATACTTTGACGGGTGAATTTTCGATTGAAAATAAGGGTTATTTTCCGATATATGAGTTAAAATAAGGTGAAAAAAAAATCAATTCAAATAAATTACACTGTATTTGGGACATAAAAAGGGACTTACTTACTTATTACAATATTTCGTGAAAAATTTTTTTTTGTAAAGATCAAAATAAAAATCCGAAAACTTGGTTTTTTAATTTTTCACATAAGCTTTGAGGTTATGTGAAAGAAAAAGTTGTTAAATTTACTTTATTTAAAACTTTAACTCTTATTAATGGTATTGATGTAAAATCAATACCTGTACACTGTATGTTTCCTATGAAATTTTAAGGAAATCTTTAGAATATCCCAGTGAGAGTGCTCTTTTGGAGTTTTGTAGCAATCAGATCCACGGACTTAGATTAAGGCGACACTAAATGCCAGCGACCTTGAGCGATATGAGTTCACAGCTGCCGGCCTGCCATCTTTGTAACAAAGCCAATATTTTCAAAATTCTTGGGTGGAAAACAGTTTATATGCTACAATCCTCGTTATTCACTACTAATCTGAATAAATGAACCTACACAAAAAAGTACAAGCTATAAGAATAACTTTTCTGAGAGAAGTACCAAACAAATGCGTCACGCCATGCCAAAAAACTTGTTTGACTCCAAAGAAAACTGGTATTTCATAATAGCTCTGAAGTATTAACTTTAACCAACAGCAAGCATTAGCAACCTACAAGTAAGACTTAAGGGTATGTGTAACAGGATAAAGTAGTGTTCATAGCTCCAAATGCTATATTTTCACCACAAAACTTGTCTAAAAACACCTTGTTTGCTTTTTTTTCTGTTTACCCTTCGCCTTTAATAAAGGATTTGGTCTCCACTCAATTCAATTGCAATTTATTTACTTGTACGCACTACAGGTCTCCACTGCGCTCCAACTAGATACCTAAGAACAATATTTATTTTATTACGGCAACTATTAGATGCTAGTTTGCGTGGCATCTTGATACTCATGGCCAAATTGTTTAACATACGCTTCGTGTTATTTTACATCGAAATTAATAAAATACAAAATACTTACTGATGACATGTGAACTCAGTGTCTCCGTTTAGTTTCAATTATTAGCAAAGTTTAACAGAACATGTGGCACGTCAACGTCACACATTGTGCGAGACTGTCTCGAGTACGCCCGCGTAGGCGTAGTATTAGTTGCAACACTGCGACTGCGTTCGCGGTATCTAGTTAGAGCGCAGCGGAGATCAATCCTTAATCATAAGTTCACAGAATTATTTAGGATTTTGTCAGGAAACTAGTATACTATAACTGTCTTATTAATAAAAGCAGTGTAAAATTACTTTATCTGACCTTTGTCTCTACAGAATTACATGACAGGGAGAAGTAATTTTAAACACGGAGTAACCTTACACTGCGTTTATTATTAAGACAGTAGAGTTCACCCACTATACCACTATCCTCCCTTACAATATTTTATGAACGATGCGGGACTCGAACCTTCGCGTTCTGTGCGAGTGCTCTTCCAACCGTTCGAGTGACGTACCGTCATAACATCTAGTATGCTTTGTTCAACTCTCAGGTTGTGGCTTCATGTACAGGATCTACTTTACAGTTGATAACCAGCTCAACCCCTGTGCTTGCAAATTAGGAAATTGACTTGATGTCGCTCTTACAAATCTAAACAATTTGTTATGCTTTTAAAGCGATAACCCTCACTTCTAGGATTAATACACAAATAAAATTGTCATTTTGTTTTTTCATTTCAGTGAGGGTTAACACTTTAAAAACAAATTGTTTATCCTTGAACCATTAAGGTTTACCTAAACATACAATTATTTGTAAGTACTGACTACGAAGTTTAAACAAAACATAAAAACAAACCTTACTTAATTCAAAGCAAGCGGACACGCATTGACTATGAAACTTTAGATGGAGCGTTGATTAGATTGTGTGATAATAATCTATAAGTTTTGCTAGCTCTGTGCTTCACCGGTCGGTAAAAAAGGAATCATAGGCCTAAGTTATCGGTAGGCGGCTAAGGGCTTTTCGAAGTGGGAGAGTTAAGCTGCCGTCCTATGATCACAGCAGGAACTTGATGCGCCCTGCCCATTACAATGCAGTGCCGCTCAGGATTCTTGAAATACCCAAAGATTCTGAGCAGCACTACAACTGTGCTCGTCACCTTGAGAAATAAGATGTTAAGTCTCATTTGCCTAGTAATTTCACTAGACTTGACCGCGCTATTACGACATTTGCACACAATCAGCTTACTGCTTAATGCCGCTATGTTTCATGTAGGTAGGTGTAGAGAACCAGCGCGTACCCCCCATCCGTCCACCACAATATGACAGCTGCCTTTAAAGATAAGATTTACCCCAGGACTGTACCTTTGGCTTTGAAAGAGTGGGGGAATGCGTTTCCGAGTATTTTCGTTCGGGCCACCCGTCGTAATGTTGACTTTTGTTACATTAGGCAATCCAATACAGCATAGACACCATCCACCTTGATACTGCAACCTTTTTATTCCTTACATAGACAAAAGAATCTCGACCAAACGACACGTCATACATATCTCGGCTACAAAAATTTCTCATTTTATTTTCTCTTATGCCTTTTGACAAATTCATTTGACAAGGTGTCACATAATGCTCACTTTCTGGATGTATGGCGTTTATCTACAATGCGGTATCCAAAGAACTTTCCAAACTTAAGAATTTTCTTCCAAGACGATACGACATAGGTACCTTAAAATTGGATTAAACTGGGCGGCCGTGATCAGTTAACATAGGTAATCCGTACGCTCGTTTGTTCTCCTCTCCATAAAAAAAAATAAAAGGAACGATTACTACACTGCGCCAGTCATGGCTTTGGATGTTTTATCGATGAGACATAATTTATTTTTGTATAAAACCAGTTAAAACTTCATCAGACTTCTTCAACAGACTATCTTAGATCGTGTTTTGAAAGCTTATTAAAATAAATTGTGGATTTTCCAGAAAGACTGTGCACCTACTAACAAGCTTAGCTCGAAATAATTCATCTCAACCGGCTCAAAGTTGTCCCGGACATTATACAAGTTGAATACTCGCCCAAATCTAACCCAAAATTGATAGATATGAGCTCTTTTTGCCTCAAATTACGGTGATAATTGTGGATATGGTATTAAGAAATTTCTAAAGTTAGCATTACATAGTTACCTAATTACTTGATAATAGTGCGGTAGTAGAAAACTTGAACATGTGTGTGCAATTTTGAATATTTTGGAATGGTTAGGGAATAATTTCACATGAATTGCTTTATTTATCAGTATAAAAGTCTCGTGTGGTTAAATACATTTTTTTTATGGAATAGGAGGATAAACGAGCGTACGGGTCACCTGGTGTTAAGTGATCACCGCCGCCCACATTCTCTTGCAACACCAGAGGAATCACAAGAGCGTTGCCGGCCTTTAAGGAAGGTGTACGCGCTTTTTTTGAAGTTACCCATGTCGTATCGTCCCGGAAACACCGCACAAGGAAGCTCATTCCACAGCTTCGTAGTACGAGGAAGAAAGCTCCTTGAAAACCGCACTGTGGAGGACCACCACACATCCAGATGTTGGGTATGATATCCTAACTTGTGGCGTGTCGTGCGAAGTCGGAATTTATTGCGCTATCGTACACATAAATGACAATTTATATTACATAAAATAAATTAACACTTCAGAACGATTACAATTATTTTACATTAAAAAGTTCGTCTCCCAGAAAAATTAACTTGTATTCATAATTTCAACGTCTCTCCCATCATCTTCATTACCAGCATAATGAAAAAAAAAATATAAAAAAATAATACAAGTATAACTTAGGGAGAGTCTTCGCTAATAACAAAAGTTATGAACCAAATAATTTGTCAAATAATTTGTCAAATTAGGTGTAAACTTCGCAATAAACCTCTAGTCAAATGATCGTATGATCAGTAAGTTGAAATAGTCGAACTATAATAAGTAAGAAGTGTAAATCATTCATACATCATTTCAACGACTGTTTTACGAATTTTCGATCAGGTCACGTGTCCTGACGTGTGTTTATCATTTTATACCCATCGCAAGAAAGGTGCTCAACGCCGCTAAGGAAGTTTTCAATTCCAAAACAAAAGAAGACATGTCACATTTAGCTCACCTAGTTTAGTAGAATATTGAAAGTTTTTTATTAAAAATACTATATGTAGCAGTCTATGTGTTTCTAGATCTATGAACGTGAAGTAAATTATCGTAATATAAAATTATAACAAGAACCATCTGATTATGTGTGGCCTTGCGTTGAGGACGGTGTGTGATTTATGAATCCGGTCGACTTTATATACAATTATTTAAAAATTACACTTTTATTTGACTCTAAGTCGGACAGTGCTATATGGATGAGTTAGTTTAGAGGACAGTCAAAACAACTGTGTTAGACCTTCGCCGCTATGCAGCTTTGACAGGATGAGCCCGTCATGGCACGGCTACTGTTCGAGAGCAGGATTACGGTTTCATTCCCATTTCTTCTTGTATGTTCTGTTATTATTAATTACCTATCTAGTATATTCGCGTTATTTATAACCTAGGTTCTAAATAATCATTGAGAGCAAAATTAAAAGAAATTAACATCTTGACTGTTGCTTCTCAATATATTCATGATAATGTAATGTATGTTCAAAGGCACATAAATGAATTTGCTAAAAACTGTCGTAACCATAATATTAACACCAGGAACAGACATAAACTTATAATGCCTTTTACAGCAAGATCCCAGAAAATGTTCAAAACAAAAGTGTTTTGATATTAAAAAAATAGTTGTTAAGATACGTTGGTGCGGTAAAGGTTCCTATAGCATAAATGGCTTTCTTTATAATGCCACAGATTGGAAATGGAGCGACAGCCCTCAGGCTATTAAATAAAAAGAAAATAATTTAATTGTACAATACATATATTACTTTGTAAACATATTTTTTTGATGAAAAAAAAAGCCCGCCGAGTTTGTTGCGCCCGTTCTTCTCAGGTCTGAGGCATTCTTTTTGGAATGGGTGGTAGTTTTTGACTTTCAATAAATAATGTCACATCCTATTTTGAATAAAAATATTTGAATTTTGAAGGTATAAATTATTCGTTGTAACTATGATTTATGTTTAAATAAGTTAGCTTAAATTTAAGTCAAGTCTCTATCGCAGTGGGTTACTCTGTAAGAATAGGGGCTTTATTGGTTAAATAAATAGTCGTTTAGCTTGCTCAGTAGTTACCCACTAAAATTGCAGCCGACAGTGTCCAGGTGATATGGAACAATAAGCTTTAGAGTTGCCAATGTTTCTCTGTCGATGCAGTATAGCCGTATATTTTATCTGCAAAGCCATTGGGCTTACTTGACTCCAAAGTCGGTTAAGTGATTATCACGTAGGCTATTGCAGAGCAAAAGACGCAGAACCTTTCTCGTAGCTTAACCAAATACAGTTTCAGTTTCCACCATATGGAAAAATCCTCGGCTTTATAGACGGAAGTTCCTATTTGCGAAGAGCATGACGGTCACTGAATTTTTGGCTTCAGTGCAGCATGCAACATCTAACTAGTAAGTTAAAGAGCTATTAATTATTATTTGCTGTTATATTGGCTTCGAACAAGCTGGGCGTCATAAATAGAGCACGACAATACTTCGAACCGGCCCACATTCTAGCACTCTTCAAAGCGTAGGTCCGGCCACACATGGAGTATTGCTGTTATCTCTGGTCTGGCGCACCCCTGTATCAGCTCGATCCATTTGATCGCGTGCAACGCAGAGCAGCTTGAATTGTCGGGGACCCAGTGCTCTGTGAACGGCTGGATCACTTGGCGTTGCGTAAACCGTCGCTTCATTCCGTGTCTTCTACTGAGCTGTTTCACCTGATTCCTGCCGCCGAATTCCACCTTCGCACGACACGCCACAAATTAGGATATCGCCCCCACCATCTGGATGTGTGGCGGTCCTCCACAGTGCGGTTTTCAAGGAGCTTTATACGTAGGTGATACCTACAATAAAGCGCGTACACCTTCCTTAAAGGCCGGCAACGCTCCTGTGATTTCACTGGTGTTGTAAGAGAATGTGAACGTACGATCATTTAAAAAAAATATTGGAAAAACATTGCAACGGACATTTTTGTCCAGGTTTCTCGAAGTACGCGCTCCTTAATGAAATATTATAGTGTGTGTTAAAGATTTAGGGTTAACTTTTCACAGAATATATTTATTTTTATAGAAATGTATATTTTTAGATGGACACGGATTTATAAAAAATCGTTACTATGTATAAAGTTTTGTTTTCCTAAAATTATCCCATTATTTGAGAAATGCCACTCATTGAGAAAAAGCTTTCCCATATCTTTCACGAATGCGCCTCTTCATTGGGTAGTACATGATAAATGATTATTTACATTCATCTGTTCATTTTATTGTTTAAATCTTTCCGGGTGGCCATTAGTGTAGTAAGGGAGTCCCAATTGACCTGGAGTAAGAGGAGACAAGTAGCACTGCTTTGTATAAAATCTCTTGTTGTGCTTGAGTGAATGACGAATCACTCGGAAGTCGTAAAGACCTGTTGGTTGAGCGCTTTATGCAAAAGTGTGACAATTTGTACAATAATAAAAGTACTATGTGTTCTATGTTTGATTGACACTAGTGAGACTCGAAATCGAGAGGGACATTGCAATATTTTTTATTTTTTTAACGATTGATTTTTATTAAAGTAAAGGGATAAAAGCAATTATTTTCTCAAAATTGTTTCCTTTAGAATTCTTGTTGACATCATTTCTAATATACTAGATACTTCTAACGCTTCGAAAACAAATGGCGTTCTAAGAGAGAAGAAGCGACGCAAGAAGCGCTCACCCAGCATTATTATCAGCATGTTATATTTTTGGGTATTTGTATTCGATGGCGGTTATTAAGTGTCATTCTCAAATTAGGATTTGTCAATTGTCATTCAAGATTGCGTGTGTTTTTGTATTTTTTAATCGTTTCTTTATTGTATGTGTATATGGGAGAATAAATTCCAATTTTTGTTCAGTAACAGAAGATTTGTTTTGTATGTTGTAACGTGAGGTGGAAGACGTTCATTTGATATTTAAATTCAAATTCAAATATTTTTATTCAAAATAGGATTCAAAATCACTTATTGAACGTTAAGAACTACCACCCATTCAAAAGAAACTGCCTCAGGCCTGAGAAGAAAGGGCAAGAAACTAAGCGGGTTTTTTTTAAATAAAAATATGGATTACAATGTGATAATATCGTACAATAAACATGTATGATTAAAGAGCCTGAGGGTGTTCGCTTTATTCCCAGTAAATATAATAAGTAATATTCCACTTCACTGCAGTGTCGCTCATAATTCTTAAGAAAAACCAAAATTATGAGCGGCATCGTATATCGAGACACTGACCATGACATGGTATTATATTTAGATTGAGAATGTTTTCAGATTAAACTCTTTACTCTCTTTTTTTTTAATTACTGCAGAGCAATTTTGTAAGGTATTCATTAACAAAAAAACTAAAAAATATTGTTGAGCACAATGAAATCTAAAAAAAATCAATGGCCTAACGTTTGGATTTTTTTAAATTTAATTAATTATATAAAATACATACTCAAATTATCATATAACACATATATGAGGAAAATAATAATATACATCATCAATCTATCAAATTCTACCCAAACGAAGTCTGTGTGAGCTATCTTCTGTTCTTGTGTAGTCTCTCTGCTGTTATCCAAGAACGATAACAAAAAATTTTTTGACGAAAATTATTTCTACATAAGTCATATATTATAGCCCTTTTTTAAATCCTAGGTCATCGGTGGACAACCTGAAAAATAAGGATAGGACTGGACATAATATAATGAGGGCGGACAAAGGAAAATGGACAAAGGACGTAAGGGGTACCCTAGAAATAGGAAAAGACAAAAAGGACGTCAAATACAATAAAATACGATGTTTATCCTGTTGGATGGAGAGGGTTAGCTCAAGATAGAGATAAGTGGAAGTAACTGGGAGAGGCCTATGTCGGAAGACAATCTGACCAACAATGTGGTTGTTGAACATTGATATTTAATTTAATTTTACATAAATAATATAACTGTACTTTAGTACAGTTATATTGTTTAGTTTACTAAAAACAATAGTTTAAATTATTATACCAACGTTAGCAATTTTCTTTTCTTAGCACAAACACATACACACACATCCATACATACACACACTTCCATACACACATACACGCAAATTTATTTTATTTTTATTTTGTACCATTATAGGGGAAGAGACTGGACCTCACGACATAGGGAATCCTAGTGTGAGGCCAGAATACTTGTAAAATAAAAGTTACTTACTTTAAACCAACGTATACTTTGTAACAGATATTTTGTAAATCTATGTAACTAATATGGTACTGCAATAAATTATTCTTATTCTTATTCTTATAAGCATTTACGAAAACATGTTTTATAAACTTCATATATATGTTACAATGTAGTATGATCAGCGAATAAAGGCTATTATTATTATTATATAAATCCTAATACATCACATTTTTCTTTGGCATTATGAAAAAAATTATACCGACTGTCGGGTCCGCAACATAAATAAATATTTGAACGAGTTATTGAATGAACCGTCCGTTAGCCTTCACGAGCATCGGAACTACAGCTTGTTCACAACTGATCTGCCGGCATATTCGGTCCGGTAGCTTAACTCGAAGCACGTGCGTAACGAACACATTCACAAAAAGAAGAACTATAATAAAAACCTTTACCACAGATTAACAATTAAAAAGTAATTACTGAAAAAATTACCTTTGCCTATACTTATTTAAAAAAAATATCACCGACCATTGCCACTAGTTGATTAAAAAAAAAGTGTTTTGTGTGAACTCAGTGACTTTAGTGAAGCAAGTTTTTGGATTTTTGTTTATTATTGAGGTGAGATTTATTTAACTTTTTTTTAAATATTAGAATTAATTTACTTAGCAATAAAAACCGTTACCTTTTCATTGAGAATCACAATGTTATGTTGATTATGAATGGAGTTTGTGTTTGTTTGCAATATCAACACAGAACCCTTACCGGTTCGACTGAAGAACTAGCATTCATGGTCATGAAATAAATTAAGAAAAAAACCCTTTAACTCTCTTCTCATTTATTTTAATATTTGTCTTTGAAGTGGGACCTTTGATCAAGGATTGGTCACCGGTGGCGATGGCGAACCCCCAAAAACTGTTATTTTTTCTATTTTTGTGTTAAAATGTTAATGCGGTTCACAGAATAAATCGACTTATCAAGTTTCAACAGACAGACATGACGATGAGTTCCGTTTTTGCCATTTGGCTACGGAATCCTAAAAACTAAAACAAAGAGTTGATAACGCGATACGACACGAACTGGAAACTCAATGCGACCGTTAATATGAGACAAAGAGCAAGTCAATATAATGCAGAACACCTGAGTATGACATAAGTGTGTAAATTGTACCTAAATTATTTAAGAAATTTCATTTTAGTAGTTGTTAATTCAAGTTTATTTATTTATAACTAGCTGAACCGACAGACGTTGTTCTGTATATAATAAATAAAATAATGTTTTTATATGAATTTGTCAATAATATATCATAACATCACAAATTACTTCGTAAAATATGCACCCTGCTGTCGTAATGAAATTGTTTCACAGCAGAACTGTCAAACTGTGCGTCAATAAATTCTCTCATAGAAGTTATGTATGGACACATCAAAGGAAAAACAAATTTGTTGTTTTTATTTAATTTAGCAGCATTTTCCTATTTATTCACCTTTCAAACCTTCTCTGGACTTCCACAAATAATTCAAGACCTAAATTAGTCAAATCGGTCCAGCCGTTCGCGAGACTAACGAACAGCAATTCATTTTTATATATATAGATTAATATTACACCTCATACCATAAACTTAGTATACTAGCGTAATAGACGAACACTCTCCTTATTACGGCGAGACTAAATTTAAAATGTTTATTTGTGATAGTTTTACAGATGTATTTGTGAGTTGGTGAAGTATGTAGTATTTTGCTTTTGGTCAATCCCTATGACCTAACATCATTGATACGTCTAGATAGACTATGACAGTTGTGAAAAAAATAGACGTTAGAACTAACCCCTATTTTGAGCAATTCACGCATACCAACACAAAAAATATATAAAATTAGCCTTTATTGCAGCAGCTACATTACATTTAAATATATTGCACATCTTAATTATTAAAAAACTTTTCTTGCTGCGTGTCCCTCGACATAAGCCTCCTATAAATTTATCCAAGTCGTTCTATCTCTGGCTAGACGAGTCCACATGCTTCCGACCAAGTTTCGGATGTCTTCCTCCCATCTTTTGGATTGCCTGCCTCTTTTTCCGTTTCTGGGGTACCACTCCGTCACTTTTTTCGTCCATTTTCCAGAATTGTCTCTGATCATATGGCCTGTCCATCGCCATTTTTGCTGTTTAATAATTTTGCTTACATTTTTAAATTTTATTTTTTCTTTTATGTCCTGCAGCTTCATTCTGTCTCTCAATCTAACACCTAGGACGCTTCTTTCCATAGAATTTTGGCAAGTTCTTAGAGTTGTTAGATTTTTCTCGGTTAGGGCCCATGTTTGTGATCCGTAAGTTAAACATGGTAGTATGCAAGCATTAAAAACCTAAACAAATAATACCAACAAAAAGTGTCATACAAATCGCGAGTGTAAGACGTAGCTTATCACACACACACTAAACTAATATTCCTGGCCTGTTTTTATCGGTTGTCTAACAGCAAGAGTCTCTGTCTAGACGTATAAATTATCTAAGCCTATGACAAATATTGATAAACGGCGTCATATTCACGTATACAATATTTTATTATGCAACACATATTTTTTTCAATTAATATAATCTTTAGAAAATAGAGTGTTTATTGAGTATATAAAATGCTATACAAAATATTTTAGTGCATATGTTTTTTTTTATGGAATAGGAGGACAAACGAGCGTACGGGTCACCTGGTGTTAATTGATCACCGCCGCCCACATTCTCTTGCAACACCAGAGGAATCACAAGAGCGTTGCCGGCCTTTAAGGAAGGTGTACGCGCTTTTTTTGAAGGTACCCATGTCGTATCGTCCGGGAAACACCGCACAAGGAAGCTCATTCCACAGCTTTGTAGTTCTACGAAAATAAAAGCACCACGAAAGCAATATATGTAGAAGAATCAGTATTTACCTGTGATTTTTTTTTATTTGGATTGTAGCTGTAGATAACAACACAATGTAATACAGTACACGACACCATTATATTTTCTAATTAATACCCGTTAAAACACGTTACAATAACGATAAAAACACTAAAATTAAAACGCGGTCCAATTTGACAGGAGACTAATGGACACTTACTGTCTATTCATAATGACATAGCGGAGATTTAAAACATCGCTAATATACGCTTGTTAAAAAATGGTATTCATAATCGCATATTAGCGCTAATACGCTCATTATCTCATCGATAAAGCTGACGTGAGATAAACCCCCTTATTCATAATAGTCTGCTAACTTAAAGCATTGGTTATTCTCACTCTGTCTTCTTCTATTGACCTAAGTCAGAATGAGAAAAAACACTCCTTAACGGCTGTTTAAAGTTACCGGACCATTATGAATAAGGGGGAAAGTAGCTAGGACCTTTTTTGGACCATTTTAAGCACACGAACGCAAAAAAACATGGCCGACATCGATCAGCTGTTCGTTAAATAATGTGATAAATAGCTTCCCGCTCAAAGTTGTTGGATATCCGTCATAGATTGACAACCGACAGACTTCAAAACTTAGATTTTTGAAGTTTGTAATTATTCTGACATTGACAACTGACAAACCATTAACATTGAAAAGATGTCTGTTTCCATTGACAGTTCCTCAATAAATTAGTTGAAATCATGTTTTTTTGTACGAAATGGCAACATTGCGTACTATAGGGACGTATTAGTTACGGGAGATTTCTCTAACAAATATGAATAAGGAATTTTATCGAACGTTCGATAGGCTTAAAACACGTTTTAACTAATATAGCTTTATACCTTAGAAAAGCGTTTTATTATGAATAAGGTAGGTAATTGTTACAAAACGGTTTCATGGTCTTCATCTATTCCGTCTCTTTCTCACACCTAGGTTTTTATGTAAGTATAGTTATCTCACTCTAACACAGGGTTCGTCTATTACGCTTTAAGTTTATGCGTAATACATAGGTACTTAATTAATATAACTAATAATTGTTTAAACATTGCAATATATGAGTAGATTGAGTGTAATGTGAGCAGCCTTTTAAGAGGATTCATAAATTAGAATATGATTTTTTAAATTTACATATTTTTATGACTTTGTCAGTTCAAATTCAAATTTAAATATTTTAATTAAATTGAAAATAGTGTAAAAAAATTATTTTATTGTAAAAAAAATCGTGGGGTGTAGAAGAATTATTATTTTAATAATATCTTAAAAAGCATAAAATATAATTTATATTTTTACACTATTTTCAATTTAAATTTATTTTCTATTTTTTAGTTGAATTTTATATAAAGCGTGCTTTTTAGTTTTTTTTTAACTATTATTTATTTTTCATTTTTTAGTTAAATTTTCTTTAAAAGCGTATTTTTAAAACTATTAAGTACTTTAACATTTATTCCTGCCTTATCTATAGATGAAAATCATATAAATAATCAAAAATCATATTTTGCAATTTAAAAATTTGTATAATTTTATCAAATTAGTGTAATGTCATCGGTCCTCGATAAAAAAAAACAAAGTTTGAACGAAATCCAGCCGTTTAAAGTGGGTCAAAATTGCGCCCAAAGAAGGCGGTTACAAACATACAGGTGAAGCTAATATAAAGCGTATAAAAAAAAATAGGATGTGACGTCACTTATTGAAAGTCAAAAACTACGATCCATTCTAAGAAATATGCCTCAGACCTGAGAAGAACGGGTGCAACAAAGTCAGTGGGCTTCTTTTTTTATAAAAATATGGTTACAATGTAAAATCGTACAATAAAATTTAGTATTAACCTGTGGGCAGTCACTCCATTCCTTAAATACACAAACGTTTTTTGCAATTCTATTGACTTTCGTAATACATTTGTTTTGAACATTATCTGGGATCTTGTTGTAAAAGAATATACATCGCCCCACAAAAGACTTACTTACTCGAGATAGCCAAGTAGTAGGCATTATAAGTTTATGTCTATTCCAGGTGTTAACATTCTGGTTGTGACAGTTTCTAGCAAATTCACAAATATTAGAACAATAAATAATACTGTAAATTTCAATTCCTGTTTCAATGTTTATTATAGTTGTGTTTTTTGTTACATATTATGTGCTTCATACTTAAATTTGTGTTTATTAAGTTTAAATTAAAGAGCTATCCAGGCGTCTAACCGATTTAACAGGTGACCCAAGATCTGGTACGTACCTCTGTCAAAGGATAAGTTTGGCTATACAAAGAGGTAACGTTGCCAGCTTCACGGGCACCTGACCTGCCGATAGCGATCTTAATGATATTTTCTATTTGTAATTAATTAATTTTATTAGTTTATTTAAGTTTTGTTTTATTATTTTTTATATAAATAGCGTAATTAATTATTAAGTCATATTATTATAAATATAATATTATTTTTTAATAATTAAGTTTAAATGATAATATTAAAAATGGTTATAAGGATTGTTTTGTTGCGAATAAATATAAACCTGTTCAGTTAAACTTTAATTTATCTTGTAAACGTGACTATAATTAACTCTTACTTTGTTAAATTAAACAAATGTTTTATAAATACATGTTATTACTTCATATCGAAAAGAAACTAGTTCATAATGTGCAATAGATTTCGTAATGCTGTAGTGACATACCAACGGAAGACCCCTTTGATAATTGACTGGTATTCTCGCATGCGCTCCGAACAGATGATTTGTTCCTGTTTCGCCCCGAGTTTTTGCCCACATTCCTGTTTCGTCCCACGTTGACTTTTATTCCTGTTTCGTCCCACTTTTTAAAATGTTATTTTTGTACAGCCAGAAAAAAATGTGAATTACAACAATATTCTAGATATATATAAGAGCAATAGTTTACCCGAGACCAAACGATGGCATGAAAGGTGTTCATAAACCTATTACAGGATATTATGTTCTTGCAGATTGTGGGACAGCTGTCATGGGTTGTCTCAAAAGTATAACGATAAAACTTGGCACAAAAATATCATAAACGGACTAAGTACATAGTAAAATTATCTTGATTCCGAAGTCCATGCATCAAGATGAAGGTGGAGAAAGCGGTAAGATAAAAATTTTAAGCCATAAACTTACTTGTTTAGCGGGCACACGTAGTACACTTTTTTTTAAAGATATTGAGATTTTAATTTGAAAAACAACAAAATTTTATGAACGTTGCGGGACTCGAACCCACGACCTCCGGCGTTCCGTGCCGGTGCTCTAACCAACGGTAACCGTTATTTGTGTATTAATCCTAGAAGTAAGGGTTATCACTTTAAAAATATAATAAATTGTTGAGTTTCTAAACCAATTTATATAACAATTTGAATAAGTAAAATTTTAATTAGTTAAAAGGCTCCTGTTTCCATTAATTGATTTCTTGTATTGAATACTAACTTTTTGAGTTCATTAATAATATTTATCGTCAAAAATATGATTTTTAAAATATTTTGTATGCAGTCCGTACAAAACATGTTGTAAAACACATAAATTACTACCCGGGGCGAATAAAGAACAAAAAGTGGGGCAAAACCAGAATAAAATAATAAATTATTCATTATTCTAATTATTATTTTCGAGACGAAACAGGAATAAAATCTGGGGCGAAACAAGAACTTTTTGTATGGGGCGACACTTTGCGGGGCGAAACAGGAACAAATCGAACAGATACAGCTGGCGTAGGAACTTGTAAAAAGCGTAAAAGGCATTTATTTTCTCAAAATTTTGAATTCTTTTTGATGTCATTTCTGACATAAGGTGCTAAGTCTCATTTGCCCAGTAGTTTCACTATCTACGGCGCCCTTCAGACCGAAACACAATAATGCTAACTCATTACTGCTTCACAGCTGAAATAAGCGCCGTTGTGGTTGTGGTGGTTGACCTATAATCTAGCCAGCATCCTGTGCAAAGGAGCCTCCCACTGGTAAAATTGTAAAGCATGTTGCAAATGTCAATCATAATACTAACTTCCTGCCAAAAAGTGAATGCCTTTCAAGTTTTCAAAGTCAAATTAATCGGTACTTCCAACTTTAAAAACTAGATGGCCCAACATACTAATAATAATATTGACACACTCTTACACAAATTATCTTGCCCCAAACTAGGCATAGCCTGTACTATGGGTACAAGACAACAATATATTTAATATGATATACTTACTTAAACATACAGTACCCGGACGACCGAGCCTTGCTCGGATTTTTAAGAAGATACAAAACTTGAACTAAAATACTAATAGGACATCTGGATTCGAATCGGGGTCTGCTGCTTTCCGGATCATCCAATGTCCCATCTGAGCTATTATAGTCTTGTATATAGTGGCATAATTTACCTTTGTATTCTAATGTTATTGTATCTGTTTCTCATTAAAACACGGAAAAAACTAAAATTGCAACCTAGCTAGATCGAATTCTCGCCCCCGAAACTGCCCGTTTACTAAATTTCATGAAAATCTTTGGGAGCCGTTTTGGGATTCAGATTATATATATAATAATAAATATATTGTATACATTAATCCATTCAATATAATAATAATAAATATATATTATATGGAGTATATTTATGTAAATGCATACTTCCAGTTTATACACCGCGGGGGTAATTACCCATACACTTCCGACAAACCGGTCCCATAACTTTCTACAACAACATCCATAAGTTTTTATCTTATGTTAATAATTCACTTTCATCAGTAATATGTCGTTGCATATTGATTTATCTTTTACTTTGCACAAGCGATTGCCCGCGACTATATCTGAGTAGATTTTTTTTAAAAGAAAAGGAGGACAATTGAGCGTACGGGTCACTTGGTGTTAAGTGATCATCGCCGCCCACATTCTCTTGCAACATCAGAGCGAATCACAGGAGCGTTGCCGGTCTTTAAGGAAGGTGTACGCGCTTTTTTTGAAGGTACCCACCCACGTTGTATCGTCCCGGAAACACCACACATGGAATCTCATTCCACAGCTTTGTAGCACGTGGTACAAAGCACATTGAAAACCATACTGTGGAGGACCGCCACACATCCAGATGGTGGGGATGATGAAAAGACTTCAGATTAGTACATTTTGTTTACATGGTGATCTGACCATTGGTCGGATTTTGTTTACAATGACAACTACATTAAAATGTAACCAAGGTACTTTCGGAGTGTTCCGTGTATTAATTAATTTTATTACAAATGAATGCACTGGTTTTAAACTTTAAGGGTTCCGTAGCCAAATGGCAAAAAACGGAACTGTCTGTCCGTATATGTCACAGCCACTTTTTTCCGGCTTGCACCGAGTGACCTTGAGCAAAGAATTTTTGCCTTTTCCATTAAAATAATTTAATATCGTTTTCCTATCTATATAACATTCATATTAAGTTACTTGCTGCTACGGAACCCTTCATGGGCGAGTCCGACTCGCACTTGGCCGCTTTTTTTGTCCGTATCTAGTAAGGTCTTATTTAATAACAGTAGATGTCTCCTCAATTACACGCTTCGAACCTTTCTTATATGACCTGCAAAATGATGAACTCAAAAAATAATTCTCACAGATAAAAAAGATATAGAAAGACATCAACTCAATAGACAAGACATCATTAATATTTCCTACTGTGAAGTAATTTAAGTTTGGTTTGGTGCAAGTTATACGACTCAATTTATGAGAGCGTCAGTGAATAAATTAATATTTGTCACAAATGAATGAATTTAATTTATTACAATTTCGGTAACTTATTATTATTTATTTGGAAAGCTTAAAATCATAATTTACAATGCAATTATCATATAAGTAAGTGGGAGGCTCCTTTGCACACTATGACGGCTAGATTATGGGTGCCACACCGGCGCCTATTTCTGCAGTGAAGCAATAATGTGTATGCATTATTGTGTTTCAGTCAGTAGGGCGCCGTGGCTATTAAAATTACTGGACAACGAGACTTAACATCTGAAGGGGACGAGCACAATTGTAGTGCTGTTCATAATTTCTGGGTCTTTCAATTATCCTGAGCAGCGATGAATTATAATGGGCAGGGCATATCAATTATTATCAACTGAACGTCCTGCTCGTCTCGTCCCTTATTGACAAAAAATAATAACTTAAGGCCAGTTACCGCATATGGCAATAATTATTTCTTGCTATATCTATAGTTATCAAATTTAAACTTAACAAATTTAAATTATAGTCCTCAACATGCTATTTACTGAGTGTGTGCTTGGTACTTTCTTTTTTACCAGCAGATAACTCAGATAGTTGTCATGTTACATAATCTGAACTTCGAAACAAAACGCTGTTTGTCCGGTAATCAGCTTGTTAGTATGCGATGTGAAACATTGGTGATTTTCTGAACGTACTATAATTCCTAGAACAATTTTTATTAGGAAGCTGATGTCAGCTAGATTAGGCATTCATGAAATATACTGAAATGAAGTTCCAAAAAAACGTGGTATTAAATTTGTGTATCAAACATTGGGTTTTTGTATGCTTTCGATTTTGTTACTATATCAAACCTTAATTTGTGTGGTTCAGATTAGTTTTATACATTACACGGTTTTATGGTCATATAATAATATAACAGTGATTTATTTTCGGAAAATGAAATTTGGTCAAATTAAATTGAAATGTATTTAAAAAAAGTGTGTGTGTCAGCTCCGACGCACACACAACTGAAAAGTGAAATGATGCGTACCAAAAAGGTTCTACTGTCCATATTTTTCTCATACGCCTTATTTGAAAATCGATTCTTAAGGAGTAAACTCCAAAAAATATTTATTTACTTAATTATAAGCCGAAAGTGACGTACTTCTATTTCTTATAAAATATTTTAGAAAAAATGATATTTATTAAAATCAATAATTTCTTATATAACATGTATATTAGCCAAAAAAATATGTGTATTATATTAGTAACTTAAAAAAGTATGATAAAATAAATTATTTGTACGGACGCAAAGCGCTCATCACTTGGACCATATTTCATCTGCAAATCTAACTGTACACTTGATTACGAATCAAACGACAGAAAGAGTTGGTAACGTTTTATAATTCGTTCGTAAGTTTAAGCAAGTCACTGTCGCGGCCATTAGTAGGTCATGGGGGTAAAAACCTGTTAAAATGACTATTAAATCAAATATAAACAAGAATAGTCTGTATTAGGACGATTTCCAATAAATCACTGTTATGTAATGACAATAGCCCTTGATGTTTTCATGGACACATATTATTGTTATGAGAAAATAAGAGGAGAGGAAGCAGGGGTTCATATGATGGGGGGTGATATGCCCAACCATTACAGTGCACATTAAGTAAATCGTTTTTAATACCACCGTTGTTGTATTTATAACCTAGGTCCCAGATAATCATTAAAAAAATATTAGGAAAATTGTTGATTCTAAATCATCTAATCATTCTAAGCCATCCCTGCAACTTCCCGCTAATTCCATACCTAAACGCTTCATATTGTATGCTTATGACGATTTTGAAATCTTCGAGCTGTAGAATTGTAATCTCATAGCAAAATTATTAAAAACTTCAAGTTAGTTACACTATTTTGTTGTATTCAAAGCGCGGTCGAAACACAACTGAACGAAAACTCCACCTAATAGACGCGTAGGCAGAGTTTTGCTTCTTACATTTTCTATGCGCGATTATGACTCTAGTGGGAGGCTCCTTTGCACAGGATGCCGGCTAGGTTATGGGTACCACAACGGCGCCTATTTCTGCCGTGAAGCAGTAATGTGTGAACATTACTGTGTTTCGGTCTGAAGGGCGCCGTAGCTAGTGAAATTACTGGGCAAATGAGACTTAACATCTTATGTCTCAAGGTGACGAGCGCAATTGTTATGCCGCTCAGAATTTTTGGGTTTTTCAAGAATCCTGAGTGGCACTATATTGTAATGGGCAGGGCGTATCAATTTCCATCAGCTGAACGTCATGCTCGTCTCGTCCCTTTTTTCATAAAAAAAAAAATAGTTGTTTATTGTACATCAATGATCGCAGAACAACGTTTGCCGGGTAAGTATTTGTTTGTAATAAAAAAGTAAAATAGCCTGAAACCCTAACAGCAATTATCAAGCCTAGAGAAGTAACTATAAAGTTGCTGGCTCGACTTTTCTAACCTACACGAAACACAATGCACTGAAAAGAGGCAAACGTATCTCACCTTGTCTGTCTTGAAATGTAAAACAATAACTTGAAGCCATTTTATTTCATTTTGATCACCAGTCTGGTGACCAATGTTGTTTAGTGCAAATTGTTTAGTACAGAGTATTCCATCGGCCAAATTTTTTATGTGTTTATGAGTCTAGTATATTTTACGTCACTGGATCTAACTTAAAAATTTTGAGTTCTTCAAGATTTCCAAGCGACACTCCTTTGCGGCCACGCACCGAAAAAATCTGCAAGCATTCATAATAACTGTTTCTTTGAACATGCTAATTGTAGGTAAATGCAAGTTTACTGTACATTGATAAGACAATGTCATGATGATAATTATCAGTAAACCGCTACGTTTATGTATCACATGGGAGTGTAACGGTGTTAGATGGTTGCAGGCTTTGTTTGATATTGTGCCTCTGTTGTCAAAGGTGTTGGTGGGCTAACGGGGTCGGAATTCTTAGTGAAATGGAAAAAAAGGATTGTGTAGTTTTATGAAACCACGGTAAAAGTGGAGCATTTTTTCACATTATAGACATTAAGTAAAAATTTTTGGAATGATATTCCATTAAGGGTATAAAAATCGCTTTATCAATCTTAATTTTGTACTTGGAAAATTGGAATGATAATGGGCAATAATAAAAGTAGACTACGTCTCCAACTAATATTTTAATTGAACTCTGTGTATTAGCCATCTACACTCTACAGGATCTACTTAACAGTAGATAACCTGCTCAACCCAAATATTGGCATATTAGGAAATTTAATTTTCAAATTAATCCCAGAAGTGAGGGTTATCACTTAAAAAAAACAAATTGTATAAGGGCATTTATCAGTGGGAGGCTTTCTATCTTTGCACCGGATGTCGCCAAGATTATGAGTATTGTGTTACTCATAATCTAGGCGCCTTTTCGGTCTCGCTAGGCGTAGCTAGTGAAATAAATTGGCAAATGAGAGAGTTTTTGGGTTTTTCAAGAATCCTGAGCGGCACTGCATTGTAACGTCCTGCTCGTCTCGTCCCTTACTGTCATAAAAAATAGTGGAATAAGATACTAATCATAAATATCTCAGAATGATAAAATTTATCGTAAATTCAAATCTTTGTTTCAGACAAAGAATGGGCTAGCACTAACTAAAAATGAACGAAAGCCGCGATCGAATCCGTCGGGAGCGCGAGCGAGAGAAGAACACATACACCTCTCCTCGTCACGCACTCCGTCGAGTGCTGCTATTGGCTGAAGGTCGCCAGTTCCGCGAAGCAGCGGCTGTCGTATCTCGACTGGGACCCGGAGTGCTGCAGAGCGTCGCTGCAGAGTTGCCGATAGATCTGCTGATTGAGTCGTTGCCGCATTCTTCGCACTTGATTGAAACGCTTCTAAATCGGTACGTATTATACATTTTTTATCAAACAATAACCTTTTTTTTTCATAAATTGCTTGTTATGTATTTCGTCATTTATTTATTACTGACTAGATTAGACCCCTTGTAAATAGCTAAAAAATGATATTATTCGGGAATAATGGAACCTAAAGCCATAGGAAATGTGCAAAAGTTAATGAGTTAAAAATGTAATTATAACGTATTTAAATATAAAAATAATTTCAATAAAAAACAACCGACTTCAAAAATTCTATTCCAAAACAATAGATATAATATGCACTAAAAAGTATAAAAATAATTGCGTATTTTTATACAATCTAATTAATTAATCTAATTCTAGTTAAGATTATTGTTATTTTTGGAATCGGTGTCCTTCGGCCGCGACCCGCTCTCGCCTCTCGCCTCCTCTCGCCTCCTCACGACTCAAGCACATCTCACCAATAACTTCTTATGTAGTTACTAACCTATCTTGGATGACACCGACTCGCATTGATCATCATTTTCTACTTCGCCAATTACTTGACCATAATTACGTTATGGTTTTCGCATGGATGCCATTTTCAGATTTGGACTAATTACAATGGCACCACACGAGAAGCACCAGCTTTCAAATAAAAAAAGAATTATCAAAATCGGTTCACCCAGTCGAAACTTTTGAGGTAACAAACATAAAAAAAATACCGACGAATTGAGAACCTCCTTTTTTTGAAGTCGGTTAAAAATATGCTAACAATCTAATATCGTACAATAAAAATTGATTATTAAATAGTCTGAGGGTATCCGCTTG
Source organism: Leptidea juvernica (assembly GCA_949711755.1). Classification (NCBI taxonomy): domain Eukaryota; kingdom Metazoa; phylum Arthropoda; class Insecta; order Lepidoptera; family Pieridae; genus Leptidea; species Leptidea juvernica. Next base: position 18,884,919 of record CATIXQ010000006.1, read on the forward strand.
ATTCCCAGTTTATGGTATCATTAATGAAAATCATTAATGAAAATCATTAATTTAATAAATTAATCTACTAAATCTTAGATTTTACGATGGCTTTCGACAAGTTCTTAAAAACAGCAATTCTTTTATCATGGAAAGAATAAGTATTGTAACATTTTAATTAAATTGGTCACGTTAGATTCATAAATGTCTATATCACTCAAGGAAGTTGGCAAGTTAAAAAGAAACGCAATCGAGATTACTATTTCATTAAGTTGCGTAAAATAGATCTCAACGGAAAAATGATTGTAGGCTAGATTATTTTCTAAATCTAAATTTTAACTTACTCTTAATAAATACTAGCTGATGCCCGCAACTTCATCCGCGTATATAAAGATTGAATTGAAGATTTTGTCATGTCCTATTCCAGTTCCAGTTTCCGTTCTCGCTCCTGGGAACTATGGCTTTTTTCCGGAATAAAATGAGGCCTATATGCTTTCCTAAGCTCTAGGCTATCGCTGTACCAAATTTCATTAAAATCGATTCCGTAGCTCCTGCGTAAAAGCATAACAAACAAACTTACATTCACATTTATAATATTAGTAGGGATGATCAGTTAAGACATTAAACATGACAACAAACGCGGAGCTATAGCTGTTCTGTTGAAGAACTGGCTCTATGAGACCATACAGCACAAATTTTCAGCTTTACTGTTAAAAAATTTAGTCGGATAGAATACTGTTTTTTTTTAAGAAGAGACAGTAGCGAAGAAAACTTGAGTAAATTTAAGGAATACCTATGTAGTATTACATTTTCGGATGTTTATGAAACATCTGAACCAAATGAAGCATACAATAGATTTTTCGCAATGTTCTCACTTCTTTACTATCTCTGCTTTCCTTACATTAAAATAAAAATACAGTCAATTAGAAAAACAAAGTGGATATCAAAAGGAATAAGACAATGTTGCAAAAGGAAACGATAGTTATTATGGAAATATAGAAAAAAACCCAATAATAAAAATAAACAAAATTACAAAGTGTATGGAAAGCGTTTAAAAAATATCATCAAACTAACACAAAAATCCCAAAATGATTATAAAATAAGAAATTCGCATAACAAATCTAAGACTACATGGGACATAATAAATGAAAAAAGATTAAAACTCAATAATTACAAAATTGAACGTATTAAAAAAGGCAACGAAATAATAAGTGACCCCTTAGAGATTGCACAAGCTTTTAAGAAAATCTTAGTCGTAAAATTTAATAAATAAATAAAGAGCAAACACTAACTGGAACAAGCCGATTTCAATTTTTATGAAACCATCATCGCCTACTCAAATAAATAATATCATAAAAACACTAAAAAATACAAATAGCACGGGGTTTGATGAAATTTGTACCAAAGCAGTAAAATATGTATCTGATATAATATCGCCAGTTTTGTGTCATATTACAAATCCATGTGTAGAGAATGGTGTATATCTAGATAATTTAAAAACTTCAATTGTGAAGCCACTCTTTAAAAAACAAGATAGAGAAGACATGGACTGTTATAGACCAGTTACACTTATACCAATTTTCTCAAAAATAATAGAAAAGTATATTTGTAATAACTTAAACGATTATTTTGAAAAGAATGAAATTTTAACCGAAAAGCAAAAAGGCTTTAGAAAAAATAAATCAATTAATTTAGCAATATATAATTTCTTGAAGGAAGTCATTACTAATGTAGATAAAAGAAAGCATGTATGCGTACTTTATATGGACCTCACTAAGGCATTTGACTATGTTGACCATCAAATATTATTGGATAAGCTAAGCGTGTACGGGGTTAGAGGAAACAGCTTATCCCTTCTAAAATCATATCTAACGAGGAGGCAACAAATCACACAAATAGCGAGGTTAGTACGGCATGATAAGACAGAAACACTATATGTATCGGAGTCAAAAACCGTAACCACTGGAGTACCGCAGGGAAGTATATTAGGTCCATTGTTGTTCATAACATATATAAACGATTTCCCTACGGTAACCAACCATGAGATGATTTTATTTGCTGACGACAGCACAGTGATATTTATAGGTGAAAATTTAAATTCTTTTGAAAGTGACATTAATAATACTATAGGCAATATTATAAACTGGTTGACATGTAACAATTTAATCATAAAATCTTGACAAAACTAGCATAATGACATTTGTAAATAGACGCAATAAGATAGCATTGAACATTAATTATCTAAGTAAAAAAATATCTGAAATAACACAAACAAAATTTTTAGGCCTACATCAATATGTAATCATCAATATGATTGCCTAAATTGGAAAACCCATATTGAAAATTTGTGCATGAAGCTAAATAGATTTTCATTTGCATTGCACATGCTGTCTAAAGTAGTAAACCAGTACGCAGTGCTAGTAGCTTTTAACGCATATGTCACATCAAATATTCGGTACGGGATCATATTTTGGGGAAATTCCACAGATAAGGATAGAGTCTTTAAATGTCACAAAAAATGTGTAAGAGCTATATTTCATTTGAGCCCTACTGATTCCTGTAAACCATATTTTGATAAATTTAAAATACTTACTTTCCCGTGCCTATATATATATATATATGAAGTGCTAGTATTCATTACAACAAATGATCAACTATATAGTTACTCTGATAGTAAACACAAAAAAAAGAAAAAATAAAATATGTTTCACGCAGCATACAACGGCACTTTTTGGTAATAGTATATTTAATATAGCTCCTCAGCTATATAATAAACTACCAGCATCATTAGCGGACCAAAACTTAAATATTAACTCTTTTAAAAATAAAATTAAGGAATTTTTAATGACGAAGAAATATTATTCAGTTAAAGAATATTTAACAGACATGAATGTATAGTCATCAGAATAAGTTAAGTCAGATATTTAAAAATTTTATTTTTCACATTTTTATAATATTATGGTGACTTTTATGAATAATTTGGTTTTTATGTTGTATGTTTTTCACGGTAAACTTAGAGTAAGAATTGTAATATATTATTTTTGCATGCCTACCTGGCAGATTGTTAGCACCTATGATTTTGATGTAACACCAATGTACCCACTCAATCTATGCAATTAAATGACTTGATTTGATTTGATTTTAGATTGCCGAAATTGATGAACTGTAATGTTCATATATAATAATAATATATAATAATATATAATAATATTGACACACTTTTCACACAAATTATCTTGCCCCAAATTAAGCATATATAGCCTGTGTTATGGGTTACAAGACAATGATATATTTAATACAATATACTTACTTAAACATACATAAATACATTTAAACATCCAAGACTCGGAAACAAACAAACTAGCAGGATTCGAACCCGGGACCTCTAGCTTAGTAGGTAGGATCGCTAACCACTCGGCTATACAGGTCGTCATATGATTAATTAATATTTATGCAAGGGTCTTCACAACTAGGCCGCACTAAAGACCGGTTAGTAAGTAATATGTTGTGTTAGCTCGACCGTCTAGCATGGCGTTAACTTTCTCAATCACATATTAAAATATCTGCATTTATACACTCAATCTCAAAACAAATATGTTATATTTTAATTAGTTGGCGCCCGCGACTTAGTCTGCGTAGGTATAGTTGTAAAGAAATACTAAATATTACCCCATTCTTATCAATTTAGTCGGTTCTGAGATAAGCGTGCACAAAACTTTGATGAATATTTAAGAAAAACTGGTAATAATAATAATAATAATTTATTTCTCTTAAAAACATAGGTTTACAGCAGCTAGTGGCCGCAGTCACCTTTTAGGCAAATAATGCATGTACCAGGTGTAACATGAACATCTATCTGTGCATAGTGTTTTCTTTGACGAACGCGAGTGTTACACATTCAAATAAAACACTTTTAAATGATTAAAACGCGTGTGATTGTAACTGTGATTTTACATTAGATTTTTTGCGTAAAAGTTACATTTTTATTTTTATTTTGGGTTAACCCGACGCGTCAAGACCTTTCCAGATCTCGTTTTCAGGGGGACTGTAAAAATGTAACTTTTACGCAAAAATCTAATGTATAATAGTTATTTATGCAACTGTTGTGTAATAAGGGGTATTAAAACACGAATGTAGATTTAATAATAGTATCACATGACTGTTTTAATACCTAATTATCAACAGTTGCATACAAGGCTTTATCTACACCCAGAAAATGAATCCTCTAAAAGATTATGTAACTGTTAGCTTACTGCTAACATTAAAACAGCCAGTCCTAGTAGTAACCATCCATTACTGATTATATACAAATAAACTAAGTATTAATGAAAGAATTATTTATTTTAGTAGTAATTTACATTTTTTATAGTGCAATAATTAAAATTCACTTGAATATTATGTCCTTTTGCAGCGTTTAAATTGAATCGCACATTTTTTGTAAACAAAACAATAAAAATATCGAAAAAAAATGGCGGGCATTCGAATAACCTACTTTTTTTACGGCGCGCGACGTTCTGGTAGAGTGGAACGCGCGTAAACGAAAATGTTCTTTTTTTAAAATTCATACAGATACCACGCATCGAGCAATAAGAATGTGGCTGTCTGTTAAAACTCTTTGAGCATGAAGGTATTGAAATGAAAAAAAAATAGGAGTGTTGTTATGAAATTCAGTACAACATTACAACACTCTTTTGGATGATGTAATGGTTATTAGAACATTGGGTGTTTTAATGATGGCAATAAGTTAACTGTTTCAGAATCTTTAATAGAGGAACTAAAGCATGGGTGTAGATAAACACAGCAATAATTACACGTGTTTTAATCCTTTAAAAGTGTTTTATTTAAATATCCACCTACAGATGTTGATTCCAGCAGCTTAATCCCACCACCAGATATGACCGTCAAAATTTACCTACTACGTACCACCCGCATCACGTTAACGTCTGACATTCGGCAAACTTTCTTGCCTGTCACTTTGTGTAATCAATAACCAGTTGCAGTTTTCCTGAACCAATAAGACTTAAGGATCTTCAACATTAACCTTCCGAAATCGGCAAGTACCGTACGGCACACTATTCCCTCACAAAGTTCTGACCTTTAGTTTGATTTTAAGATGGTTTATTTTGCATGGTCTTATAGCTTGTTTCAATAGCTTTCAGATACAATCACTCAAATCATCCTAATTATAAGCAATCTATTAATACACGTAAAATAATACGCATTGACACAATTCTGCGCGCGCGATAAAGTATACCTACTCCCAACTCAGATGCCTGACCTCTGGTTTTGTGGATGTCCATTCGCGGTTGCCTCACAACCTTCCAGCGTGCAAGTCTCTTGTCCGTTACCGTTTTTATTAAAGAAAAATACATAGGACAGGAAATATATCTTTTTATAGATTAACCGCCGGCTCGCTCGTCACTAAGAGCCTTAACAGAGGTGTTAACTTCAACTTTATTAATAATGTTTCCGCAATTATAAACACTCGTAGATATATTTTATATTGCGGTCGACAAACAGGCATTAAGTTTCTTGAGCTAAGGGGGTCACCTTAAGTCGAATGTAGGTTAGCTAATTTTACATTATTTTGCATTTCGATCTTGGAGTATTTATTCAACCGGAAATAGCTTTTAATAAGCAAGAGAATGAATCAAATGACTTATAAATGTTGATCTAAATGCATAAGCACTTTATTTTATTGAGTAATGAATGAGAATGAGCAATCATGTTCAGATAGTATAAGCTCGTTTGGGTACAGTCGGCTTAGTTACAAAATAGCGAAGCGCGATAAGTCATAACAACATTTACCAGTGACCAAATTTATACACAATTACAATTATGTATATTGTAAATGTTATTGTTTTACAAAGATAGAACAATATTTGAATTTTTATTATTACTCTTTTTTTATGACAGTAAGGGACGAGACGAGCAGGACGTAATACGCCCTGCCCATTACAATGTAGTACTCAGGATTCTTGAATATGTTAAAAATTCTGATCGGCATTACAATAACGCTCTTCTACTTCAGACATAAGATGTTGTCTCATTTGCCGAATTTTGCATTTCAGACCGAAACACAATAATGCTTACACATTACTGCTTCACGGCAGAAATAGGCGCCATTGTGGTGCACATAATCTGGCCGGCATCCTGGCAAAGGAGCCTCCCACTGCTAAAACTCGCCTAAATGAAGAATTGACTTCTATCGCATGAAAAATCTACAGTATATTTATACAAAGTGTATTGCTAAGAGGTTTCGCAACACGATCTAAGACGTTTTCTAGATACGCTTGAAAATACAGCTATTGTGTATACAGTGACTAAAAAGTGACTTCTTGATAAGACGCTCTCCCAAACCATGTTCACGAAGCATCCTTACACAAACGATGAATTCAAGCTCTAAAGGTTGATGCATCCAATATACGATAATTTATATTTACACTATACTAGCTGACCCGACAGACGTTGTTCTGTATATAATAAATAAAATAATGTTTTTATATGAATTTGTCAATAATATATCATAACATCAAAAATTACTTCGTAAAATATGCACCCTGCTGTCGTAATGAAATTGTTTCACAGCAGAACTGTCAAACCGTGCATCAATAAATTCTCTCATAGAAATTATGTATGGACACATCAAAGGAAAAACAAATTTGTTGTTTTTATTTAATTTAGCAGCATTTTGCTATTTATTCACCTTTTAAACCTTCTCTGGACTTCCACAAATAATTCAAGACCAAAATTAGCCAAATCGGTCCAGCCGTTCGCGAGTTTTAGCGAGACTAACGAACAGCAATTCATTTTTATATATATATAGATTTGATATTATTTAAACATGATTCATGATATATCAGATGCAGCACCTAACAAACTAATTTGTTATGTATATTACAGCCATTGGAAAATTATCTATTAAAAATAGTGGCCGCTTAGTTTCTTGTGTGTTCTTCTCACGAGCTGAACTTTTTCCGAACATATGGTGGATTCAGTAATTTAAAAGAAATATTTATAGTGACGATTCAAAAGTTTAAGCCCAATTGAATAAATTTTATTTGACTTTGATTTTGAAACCATGACTGACGAAGGATGATAACCACGTACATCTTTTTTGACCATATGTGAAGCTTATTTGGAGCTATGAGGGTTCACTTTTAACTGTAAATATTTTTTTTATGAAAATAACGGACGAGATGAGCCGCACATTCAGCTGATGGTAATTGATACGCCCTGCCCATTACAATGCAGTGCCGCTCAGGATTCTTGAAAAAACCCAAAAATTCTGAGCGGCAGTACAATTGCCAATCTGTATGGCAGTGGTATAATTGAGAAAGTCATTTATGTTATAATGTAACCTTTACCACACAAACTTTTTTTAACAATTCTTTTGAATAACGTAATACTTTTGTTTTGAACATTTTCTGGGATCTTGTTGTAAAAGCAATATTTATCTATATCGAAGCACCAAGCTCTATCAGATCTTCTTACATGATACGCGGAAGAGCCCTAGCGAGAATCGTCATTAGTTGCGACAAATTTTCTTGCCTGTTGCCTCTATTTTTTAATGGTCTTCGACATAGGATTTTTTTATTAAGATTTGAATTAAAATACTCTTCAAACTCAGGATCTACTGTGCCCCCTGCTTGCGTTAGCGCAACTGCCCTCAACATTCTGTATTTTAAAAATGAGATGTGGAAAATCGAGGCTACTAGCTAGGAACCGATTGTGCCGATGTTTCAATTATATCCTCAAGAACATTGACGTTCTTGACCATTTTTGGGCCCAGCTGTTACAGAAATAAGTATAGCGTAAAAAAATCTTTATTTTATTATGAACCAAAATCACCAAAAATTTATAAAATGTACAGTTGCTAAGTTAAAATTAAGAAGAATACTAGTATCTGAGATATTTTTTTATACATCTAGATAGACAGTGACTCTGTTTTCAACAACGCACGCACACAAAAACCGCGTAAATCATTAAAACTGCCTAACTAATCGTGAGTGTAAGAAGTAGCTGTCACGCACACATAAGTAATAAGTCGGGCCTGTTGTCATGCGTTGCCTAGCGTATAAATTATCTAATCATAATATGATATCCATGATTATGAACATAATAGCCTAATACATATATGTATAGCTTTTGCTCTAATAATACTAGGTAATAGCTTAAAAAACTAAAAAAAAAACACGCCTTTTATAGAATACCGAACTAAAAAATGAAAAAAGGAAAGATGAAAATTATATAAATGAACAAAAATCTTAATTTACAAATTGAAAAATGGAATAATTTTATCAAATTAGTGTATTGTCATCGGTACTCGATAAATCTATGAAGTTTGAACGAAATCTGGCCATTTAATGTGGCTCAAAATTGCGCCCAAATGAGTCGGTTATAAACAAATATACATACAGGTGAAGCTAATATAAAGGGTGTAAAATGAAAGTAAAAAGAAGTGTATACAGTAAAGTGCAAATGGTCTCACTCGATTCCAAGATATTAATTAAGTTTGTTTAATACGCATATCATTTTCTTCTGCTAAATACTCCAAGATTTCAATTAATATCACGAGACATTTATTACACGTTATGAGACACTTTCTTCACAAATATTAATGAAATTTATTTAAACATTGGACAGGGTGTAAAATTATGTTCAGAATTCGAATTCTGTGAGGCTGATTATATTTATATGACCAATATTATAGTTTTAGCGAGCGGGTAACTGCGACATTTCTCGCGTACATATTCAAAAAACAAAACTTTACTTTTTTATACACGCTTTTTATTAGCTTCACCTGTATGTATGTTTGTTTGTAACCGACTCATTTGGGCGCGATTTCGACCCACTTGAAACGGCCAGATTTCGTTAAATTTTCGTAGATTTATCGAGGACCGATGCCATTAATTTGATTAAATTATTCCATTTTTCAATTTGCAAAATAAGATTTTTGTTACTTTATATAATTTTCGTCTATCGTCGATAAGGCAGGAATTGATGTTAATTTTAAATTTCAACCATTATCTTTAACCGATTTATCTAATATTAGGAATATTTCGAATACCAAAGAGCAGACAAGACAGAACAGAGCGTGCTCGTCTTTTGGCCGTGACACAAAATGAGTCGGGCTGTTGGTTACAAGCCTTGCCTTCTGCGTCGATTGGAACGCTGATTTTTGTTTTAGTGCCAAACGGTATTAACCGCTGCGATGGCAAGCGACCTGATGGAATGAAGCTGGTGGCTTAGGCACGGGGAAGGGCTTTGGTGTGGGGACGCGACTTACGTCGACACTCTGGCTCCTTCTCATGTCCAAGTTACGTCAGTTGATGCTGGGACTGCTGCTTCGACTGCTGAAGACAGCAAGTGTCGCAAATATATCTGTCTCAGTGAGACTTGCATCTCTGTGCCGTTTGGTGTCGAGACACTTGGCCCAGGGGCGGCCCATAGGCGCGGAAAACTTTACTTTTGAGTCAACTCATCATTTCTTGATCACGCGCCTAAAGAAGCATAACTTCAAAAACTTGCGGTGATGCTGACACTATAAATGTCACACAAAACCAGTTGTGTCTATTATTTTCACACAGGTTTAGTTCACGGATAGCTTATAGTCTGGATTGATGATATACAGGGTCGTTCAATTCTTGAAAATTACATGAATATCAACAATTATCCACTCTGGAGTCCACGCAGGCAACATCGCAAGCAGATGTATTTATATTATATTATTAATGTACCAGACATACCGTCGCCGTTGAAATAAAACGAAATTAAAATTGAGGATATTCTTTCACTTTCATAATGTTATATGAATTTCGTCACACTGTCAACATATTCGATATAAAAACACCTGTTGAACCTCCGGAGGTTTCGGAGAAAGTATCGGCGCTCCCAGACCGGTGCGACCAGTTGCTATACGTAATGCGTCCGGTGTGAAGACTTAGGAAACATATAGACTGACACGATGCATGTATTAATACTTTTGTTGAAATGCTTTAAACTTTATGTCCTTAAAAGTGAACACTTATTTTCTTATTCAAATTCAAATACTTTTATTCCAAATTGGATATAAAATCAGTTAAAGTAAAAGTCAAATAAACTTTAGGCTTAACGTCATTATAAATATTTCTTTTAAAATCTGAACTATCTGTTGTAATCACAACATAATTATGTTATACTCTATGGTAACCACCACGAGTTTTGTAATCTGTGTTACTTCCTGTCACATGAAGAAAAAGTATAGGTTAAACTATAAGGGGTGTTGAGTAAATTGTTAAAAGTACAGTGTTTTTTTATTCAATATATTTAAGTGACAATCAGACTTCTCCCACACGATTCTACAATCAGCCATTCTCCATTCATCGAACGTCAAACACTACCATATGTTCGAAAAAAGTTGAGCTCGTGAGAAGAACATACAAGAAACTCAACGGCCACTCTTTCGAATCATATAAGAGTATTATCATCGTAAATGGGAATCCTTTAGAGCTTGAATTCACTGCTAGGTTATAGATGTGAAGGATCTGAAAAGAACGGGCGCAAGTAATTCGGCGAGCTTTTCTTTTTTTAAATAGTCTGTGTTGTGCTCTATTTTCAATGTATGGTATTATTAAGAAAGTATTTTGTCTTATTGTAACATTTATCACAAAAACATATAAAATTCTTCTGAATACACACATTTAATTAGTAATTTTTTGGGAAAGCATTTACATCGCTCAAAAAAGACTTACAAATTCAACTTAATCAAGTTATAAAAACAAGTTTATAAGTTGTTCCTAATTGGTTGGTTGGTTGTTGGTCTTAACATTATAGTTATATGGCAACATTTTAATTTAAATCAGTCTGCATTTACGGCAACAAGTCTTTGACATTCGTATAGTCAAAATAACAAACAATATTACGAACTGGAACACAAGAATTAATTAAATTGACGGCAAAATTATAAAGTTTTCAATTTTGTAAAATTAAATGAATACAACTATTTAAAATATGCGAGGCTCCGTCTATGTGTATAACGGTCTACCGATGCCACTGAAATACTTTATTACTTACTAATTGCCAAGTGAAAGGTTAACCATTTGGATTCGGTAATTTTGTATTGACTGTTAACTATTTACGCAATTGTATGTTAACTACATAATTTGAATCGTGCGTGAAATGAGTATTACAAGAAAGTTTGCTGAGAATTATTTTATACGCAGTTATAATAATCAAATAACGTTCAATGATTGGACGTAATTCCAGAAAAACGTTCCAAGCCACAATCATGTCGAAATTGAGTTAAGAACACAAAACTAGTCACGTGATTCATATTAACGGTCTGACAAAAAATGGCAGCCCTACTGTCACTCTTTAAATGCAATCATGACTTAGTAGCCCAACCCACATGTATGGAATACACTAATAGTGATTAAACTTTAAACACGAATTCCTTAAAATGTAGTGAATGTGGCTTGGAACGTTTATCAGAAACTACGTCCAATTAAGAATGTGAAAGTTTCTATAAAAATTTTAATTTTAGGGCTGTCTGCAACAGCCCTGTGCTTCCCAGGGGCATAAAAATAATAGGCAGGTCCCAGGCCCATGGGTGTCATAAGAGACGCCTATGGGCAATTACCAGTGGGATGATTCTTTGCTCAGGATGACGGCTAGATTATGGGTACAACGATGCCTTTTTCTGCCGTGAAGCAGTAATGTAATATGCATTATTGTGTTTCAATCAGAAAGGCGCCGTAGCTAGTGAAATTACTGGGAAACTGGGAAACAAATGGAACTAAACATCTTACGTCTCAAAGTGACCAACGTAATTGTAGTGCTGCTCAGAATTTTAAGGTTTTTCTAGAATTCTGGGTAGCACTGCATAGCAATGGGCAGGGCGTATCAATCGTCATATATAACCAACTTGGTTAAAATTTGCTTAAGCTCTGTGAGTATCAAACCCGCAACCCGCTACTTAAGAAGCTGACAATTATACCACTAAACCAACTGACCTGTTCCATACCTTCTAAACAATAGCAGTAAAGTTCACAGCGTTTTATGAGAGCGTTCATAATGAAACCAAATCGTATTCACCGGTGATGAAACGTTTTTATGATGCATTGTCATTATCATGGGAGAGTTGCTATCGGTCTCCTAAAAGTGTTCACTTGTGATACGTTTTACGTAATCATAACTACATAAGTGAATTTGCTAGAAACTGTCATAACCATAAGAACACCAGGAACATACATAAACTTATAATGCCTACTACTCGGCTAACGGCCGTTCCCAATATACTATCTACAGATAGAGAGAAAATACTACTTTCTACTGTGAGTAATAAGCTGTCAATAATCTGAAGCTATCCCAAAATACTCGATAAGTCATTCTTATCGCCTTATATTGGGACGCGTGAATTGAACTTCCATACAAATTTCTATCGCTGGTAAGCTATACGTCGTCCCATTGACAGACAGCGTGTACGGATAAGGTGAGTTACCGTCGATAAGTTTATTGGGACAGAAAAGAAAACGATAGTAACGATTTTTATCTCAAGTAAGAGATAGACTGAATACTGGGAACGGCCGTTAGTCGAGTAAGTAAGTCTTTTGTTGGGGCGATGTATATACTTTTACAACAAGATCCCAGAAAATGTTCAAAACAAATGTTTGTGTGGTACAGGTTACTATAACATAAATTACTTTCTGAATGTTACCACAGATTTATTTGTTTTTTGACTTTCAATAAGAGACGTCATATCCTATTTTGAATAAAAATATTTGAATTTGAATATATTCTTCAGTTCTCAACGCTCGAAGATTATCATATATGTATAAGTTGATTACTACCCATGGCATCGCTAATAATACGCCTTCGATCATTTTTTTAAAACATCGATAAAAAATGATAATGTGCACTTGCCCTAAAATTTAAATATTTTTATTTAAAATAGTAAACAATTTGTTATGTGTTTAAAGTGATAACTCTCACTTCTGAAAATTAATACACAAATAAAATTTTAACACAAAATTTTATGAACGATGTGGGACTCGAACCCACGACCTGTCGCGTTCCGTGCGAGTGCTCTTCCAACTGAGCTTACCGTTTGAGTGACGTACCGTCATAAAATCTCGTATGTTTTACTCACTTATTCAAAGGTTATTGATAAGTAAAACTGTATGAGAAAAAAGAAATATGAACTCAAATAATTAATCCTCAACAGGCTTCTTACGCTGGAGATACTGCCGCGGCCAGAGTTACAATGCGATGCTGTCGCATGGAGGCTGGTTGGTTTGCTGGGTGGAGACCAAGGTGCCAACCTGAAGGGCAGAACCAGCAGGCTGTCCTCAGCACTAGTACAGTACTCGCCTGATGCCAGAGATGCTGTGGACAGCAGGAGAAGACAGCTTGATGCTGCTGTTCAAGGTATGTTCAGAAAGGAGCATGTTCTACTCAGTTTTTTTGAACGGAAATTTGTTGAGCCAGTTATGTTGGCTAGTAATGTATTTATATTATGTGATGTGCCGAAGTGCTTGTATTAGGCATACTAGAAAAAAGACTTCAAAGCCACATTCAGTTAGATAAGAAATTTCTAAGTGATGATGAAGCAGAAAGTATGAATTTGAGAACAAAATTTATGAACGATGCGGGACTCAAACCCGCGACCTCTTGCGTTCCGTGCGAGTGCTCTTTCCACTGAGTCAACCGTTCGAGTGACGTATCGGTGATAAATCTTGTATGTCAATTCTCAGGTTGTGGCTTCATCTACAGGAGCTACCCTACAGGCGATAACTTGCTCAACCCCACTATTTGCATTATCTATTAGGGAATTGATTTAAGATGTCGCTCTTTCAAATCTAAACAATTTGTTATTTCCGTTGATGTCATCAGACGTGTCATAATAATATAATGAGACATTGGTGGCTTGTAAAACTTCAATCGCACTTTTGGGACTCTGTTATTTACCAATCGAGCAACACCGATTTTAAAAATGTGGGGAAATTACTGTTTACCATTTAATTTCGATGGAGCAACGAACCAACAACCATCTTTTTATTGTACTTTCCAGATGTTTTTCGGTTACTAGAACCGATGGAGACCGATAAACAACATTGTAATGGGCGAGGTTGATCACCGATAGTCAAGTGTACCCCGTGCTTGTGCGTTGATGAACGACATTGTTTCTATTATCTGAATGTAACTGGAATTCCAACTAACCTTCTCATTAAAGGAGAATTGAAATGTGTATAATCTGCTTGTATGAGTTTAGGGATTCTGTTTACTCTAGGAGCAGCAGCTTAGCGAAAGAAAAAACCAATAAGTTCAGAAAGGATATAACCAAAAGCCCCAATACCAAGGTTGCTCGGGCCGGGCAGTGCACAGTAACTGGCTGAGCAGCTAATATTTACATAATAACAACGGAATCAAAAAATATCATCATCACCATCAACAGCCAGAAGACGCCCACTGCTGGACAAAGGCCTCCTCCAAAGATTTCCACGACGATCGGTAATGCGCTGCCCTCTTACGTATTCCGGTGATCTTGACAAAATTGTGGGTCCTTCTTGTACGGCCTACCAACACTGCACCTTTAAAAAAAAATGGGTGTGTACTAAATGTATGCACGCAAGAGGCTTTATTTCTTTGGCCTAACAAAAATCATTAAAATGATTTATTCCTCTTGCTATTCTACGTTTTTAGAAAGAACAATTTTGTAAAGATAAATCTTGCTAATATGGCTTTGACAATTAATTATTATTTAATGAATACGGCTGGATGGGCTTGGACCCTTTGCCTGTCCTATAATAGACGAAGAAACCAAAAAAAAAACGAATGACGCGCGCATCTTAAAATTTTACTCACATATTTTTTTCATAACGCGCCTAAAGAAGTATAACTTCAAAATATTATAATGTAAAATACTTAAAATTCTTTTAGTATCAGCTTCTAGCATTCCTTTCTCAATTCTAGTCGCACCTTGGATGTGCAACAGCCACATGATTACAAAATAATTTTATTATATTGCAAACTTACATTGTTAATTATTGCCATATTTATCCAAGGCTGGGATTACATTACAAGATTAGTTCACTTGTATTATTGTGTGCGGAATTTAGTTTCATTATTTATCTATTACTAAACTTAAGCAAGACATTCAAAAGCGAGTGAGTTCTCATATTACTGTGTTTTCGTTATCATTATTATCTCGGAATGAGTATGATGCTAAAATATAAGCGTACTAGCTGTCCCGACAGACGTTGTTCTAAATCTATATATATATAAATGAATTACTGTTCGTTAGTCTCGCTAAAACTCGAGAACGGCTGGACCGATTTGGCTAATTTTGGTCTTGAATTATTTGTGGAAGTCCAGAGAAGGTTTAAAATGTGAATAAATAGGAAAATGTTGCTAAATTAAATAAAAACAACAAATTTCTTTTTCCTTTGATGTGTCCATACCTAATTTCGATTTTGATGTTATGATATATTATTGACAAATTCATTAAAAACATTATTTTATTTATTATAATATACAGAACAACGTCTGTAGGGTCAGCTAGTATTTAATAAAATTTCTAATTTTTTTTATGAATCTGTCTATAATATTTCATAGCATCAATAATTATTTCGTAAAATATGCTCCCTGTCAATGACGTTCTATACATATTATGTCTAGAACGTCATTAATCCCTGTTGTTACTACAATGAATTTGTTTCACAGCAGAACAATCAAACCGAGCGTCAATAAATTCTCTCATAGAAAATATATCCACACAAATTAAATATAAAAAATAAAAATAATTATGGGTCCCAAATCGATATAAAAACTATCCTATATCTCAAATTGGAACAAACTGCACTCCATGAAGAAATCCCCATTTAAATCCGTTCATTAGTTTAGGACTCCATCGCAGACAAACAACGTGTCACGTAATTTATACATATTAAGGTAAAGATGATGGATCCCAGAACAGAAGATTTGCTGTATAATAGAAAGTCAAGGAGCAAAGCTGATTGATAAAAGAAACTGTAGCAACACGGAAACGTTGGACTTCAGGTGGAGTCAAAGGCCATCCAATATTATAAGCTACAAAACCTCTAAGTAAAGCAAAACATACTAGGATTTAATATACTTCTTCTTCTTCTATACAAGTCTCTCCATGACTGGAGATCATGTATAGAAGAGTCAGTTTTTAAATTTCTCCTTGTTCATGGCTAGGGGGACATGTTCTTGGACTGTCTTGATGCCAGTCCACATTCCCTTTATGTTTCTGACCCAAGACTTCTCCCTTCTTCCAACACCTCTTTTACCAGCAATTTTCCTCATCAAAATAGTTTGCTGCAGGCAGTACCTATCGTTGCGCAGTGCACGACATCTCACGCTGTTTGATGGTACTTACTAACTCGATGTTCGTTTGCACTTGGACAACGTCCAACTTATGCGCAGTCATATGTCCACATCTCGAAGACTTCAAACTTTTTACGTATTCCACTAAGTTCCATGCCTCACAACCATATAAAACAACGGGACAAATGAAGCATTGCAGGAGTCTGGTACGGAGTTTCAGAGAAAGTTGACGGCTGCAAAAAACTTTCCTCATCTTCATAAAAGATGTCCGTTTCGCTTTTCCATGGGTCTGTTAGCCATGACCCAAGATATTTGTAGTTGTCAACTGTCTGTCTCAATATTCTTGGTAAGGCCAAAACATGTTATGATAAGTGTCAGGACACAGTCAAAGGCATTACATCAGTTGACTAGAAACTGAAAGGTAAAGAAAGGGGGCTTTCTGGATCCGAAATTTTAAACATTCAACAATTTCATAGTATACATTTGGTTCATGAATTAATGCATAACACATTGGTAGAAAATCAAGGGCAAATGTCACATTTTGATAATAATACTCTGAGAATTGACTCTACTTCAACAGATAGGAGTTCTTGAAATCCTAAGTTTATTGAGCTCAACGAATCCAAAGATTTAGATTCATTCGAGTATGTAAAAATCACAACGTGAGCAAATGCAGTGCGCTTCACTCAGAAGGCAGCGTCAGGAAGAATATGAACTCCAAATATTAAAACATCCGCTTTACATTAATTTAATCTTCAACCGACTCCAAAAATAGAGAAGGTGCTCAATTCGATTTTATATTTTTTGGTTTATTAACTCATATCCTGCCGTCTATGGGCTGACTTGAATATTTTTTTCGTTTGAATGTTGGAATTAAGTTCCTCGTCCTGTTTCTGTAGGTAGATGAAAAATTTCCTGTTACACCGACATATGATTGACTTTTTAGCTTTATTGAGACGTAAAATGCACAATATTACGACTGAAGCTGATAAAAACGAAGATGACAATAAAATAAGAAAGCGAGAAATTACTATTGTGACTAAATCACAAAGGATTTCTCACAAAGTCGAAGAAGCATTAGCACATGTTAGATAACATACGAAAGACGCGAATGGCTGCGTAATTTCCCATACTTATTAGGGTTGCCACGTATTACAATCTGAGATATAAAGATCCGGACGACCGAGAATTGCTCGGATTTTTAAGAATGTACAAAACTTGAACAAAAAATAAGACTAATAGGACATCCGGATTCGAACCGGGATCTTCTGCTTTCCGGATCACGCAATGTCGCATCTGAGGAATTATAGTCTTCTATATATTGACGAAATTCACCTTTGTATTCTAATGTTATTGCAGCTGTTTCTCATTAAAACACGAATAAAACAACATTTTTTATAATTAAAACCTTGCTAGATCGTTTTATCGCCCCCAAAATCCTCTGTATACAAAATTTTATGAAAAACGTTGGAGCTGTTTCCGAGATTCAGATTATATAATTATTCCTGGTTCATTAAATATAATAATTTTGAATAAGAAATTGAATATTAGATTACTAGCACATGTCAATATAATGTTAATGAATCTAGAAGAAAAAACACATGGCACCTCACAAACACAAAGTATTTCATATCTAAACAATAGAATTCAGAAGGTCGACGTAAATGGCAGGAGATCTCCTAGGACTCTCTTCAGTATGGGGGTACCACAAGGGTCTATTCTTGGACCGTTCCTCTTGCTTATCTATATAAATGATCTTCCAGTATAGTAGAAACGTCTGATAGAAAAAACATAAGGTAGTATTATTTGCGGATGACACTTCAAAGTGAAGGGAAACCAAGAATTTATATGACGAAGTAAAAAATGCATTATAACAAATAAAATATACAGTTTAAAAATACGATTTTTTATCCTTTTAGTGCATATTATATCTATTGTTTTAGAATAGTTTTCGTTGGTTGTTTTTTTGTTAATCTTTTTAAATATTTTCATTTCATCACACGGAAGTTGTTAGAACGATCTGCCAGATAAGTCATCTAGTAAATAAGTATAGCGGTGAAGTGATAGTGAAACGCAATCTGTTTTATCTGGAACTTTTATGTAGTCAGTAATTTATCTAGCCTATAACAATCTGCTAGTTTGGTTGGACATTGTGAAATAAAAGAAATAGTCCCTTACTGTGTTATTAATAAACGAAGTAAAGTTATTCCAGGTTTAAAACTTTTTGTCTTCATCTTACCTTTGTCACTACAGAATAACATGACAGGGAGAAGTAATTTTAAACTTTGAGTAACTTTACATCGCGCTTATTGATAAGACAGATACTAAATACTTAGCCGCCCATAAAGTATAACAAATATTAATTACTTGCTTTTACTCGCGACTTAACTTTGGGAAGCATTTCTTATTTTATAATATACTCACTTTGCAAATAATACACTATAAACTGCTGTGGTTAATACATTTTTATGAGCTAACAATTAAAGTTATATACTTTCATCCCCCTTTTCAATCCCTACACAGGTCTAAAATTTTAATAACGCTTGAGCAATTATTTATTTATTTATTTCTTATCAAGTGCCTAAATACAAATTTTCATGGTGTTGTCTTCGATCGACGATTCGACGAACGATAATATAATAACGATCATACAAACTTTTAACTTCCACCCCCTATTTCAACCCCGCCTAGCCTTTTATTCCCGATAAAAGGTAGCCTATGTCCTTTCCCAAGCTCTTGTCTATCTCTGTAATAAATTTCATCAAAATCAGTTCTGTGGTTTACGCGTGAAAGCGTAACAAACAAACTTACATTTATAATATTAGTAGGGATAAACACAGATATGTCCTTGCTGTGAAACGTAATATTTTAATCGGTCTTACTTAATTCATAATGGCTTGTTAATACTCTTTTCAGATAGATACAAGCAGTATGATAGTTACTGGGCCTGCTCATTCAATTCCCAGTTTATTTCAGTACAAAAACTTTAAAATACCAATAGACTAGAGCCGATAATTTTTTAAACCAAAATAATAATAGTAGGATAAAACTCATTAGAAATTGGAATTGTATAAGAAAAAAATAAAAACCAATATGTTGTTTTTTTACACGCTTTATATTATTTAATTTATCACATAAATTTTGAGGTTATGTGAAAAAAGTGTTAAATCAAAAGTTGTAGATCTTTTTATTACCTACAACTTTGTTATTTAACTATTTTCCATAGGATTTACAGTTTTGCCGGAAATCGAGGTAAACCGTTTTCACAACACCGTGGAGGGTGTTGTGAAAACGGTTTTTTCCACTTCCCGACCTCAAATCGTCCGTAATTTATTTTTCCTTTTATTTATATTATATTCTCTCCCGTTTTCAATGGGTTTAATCCTACTTTTTTTTATCTTTTTATCATTTTCAAACGCTTCAGCACTGGCCTACAAAGACTATTTCCCAGACTGACTCAATGTTGTATTACTTACGCATATTGACAAGGAATGGACAGATTTCTAATTCAGCTTTCATGTGAATTGCATATTTAATAAAACACCGGTTTAACAACTCTCTAACAAGTTCGACAAGGACAGATCTAGATACTTAGTAAGGTAGAATCACTTTGATGCTAGTTTTTTTATGGAATAGGAATAGCGTACGGGTCACCTGGTGTTAAGTGATCACCGCCGCCCACATTCTCTTGCAACACTGATGTTGAAAGGAATGGAAAATGAAAAATTCCTCGGGAGGCATCACAGGAGCGTTGCCGGCCTTTAAAGATGGTTCACGCGCTTTTTTTGAAGGCACCTATGTAGTATCGTCCCGGAAACAACGCACAAAGAAGCTCATTCCACAGTTTTGTAGTACGAAGAAGAAAGCTCCTTGAAAACCGCACTGTGGAGGACCGCCACACATTCAGATCGTGCGGATGATATCATAACTTGTAGCGTGTCGTGCGAAGGTGGAATTTGGCGGCAGGAATCAGGTTAAATAGTTCTTCGGAACACTCCCCATGTGTATGCGGTAGAAGATACACAATGAATGAAGTCTCTACGCAACGCCAAATGATCCAGCCGTTCACAGACCCATTCCGATGTAGTTGGATTTACATATATGAGTTGCAGAAAAACGGAATGCATCAACACATAAATCAAATGATTAATATCTAATGAAATTTTAATTTTTCATTTATTAGTCTATTTTTTACCTACAAAAATCCTTCAGGGCAACCCTGAAATTAATAAGAGGATACCGGTAATAAGTAACACAGGATGTTGTAAATTTAAAACTATTTCCTAAAGACGATTAAGTAATGTTTGTTTACTGACCGTTTACGGAAAACGGATGTGGTATTATTAAGTAATAGAAGTATAATTACATTCATATCTTAGACGGAATTGGAAGATTCTCATCTACTCCCGTTCGTTGTCTGGCATCCCGACTGTCAAACCCTTTCCTCATTAAATTTACCAGTGGGGGGCTCCTTTGCACAGGATGCCGGCTGGATTATGGGTACCACAACAATAGCAACGAAAAACAGTAATGTGTAAACATTACTGTGTTTCGGTCTGCAGGGCTCCGCTAGTGAAATTACTGGGCAAATGAGATCTTATGTCTCAAGGTGACGAGCGCAATTGCAGTGCCGCTCAGAATTTTTGGGTCTTTCAAGAATCCTGAGCGGCACTGCATTGTAATCGGTATTGCGTATCAATTACCATCAGCTCAAAGTGCTGCTCGTCTCGTCCCTTATTTTCATAAAAGAAAAATTGTGGAGATTGATGAGCATTAAACCTACTGCCTGCCAGTACTTCATCATCATCAGCCGGAGGACGTCCACTACTGGACAGAGGCGTCCCCCAAAGATTACCAAGACAATCGGTGCTGCGCTGCCCTCATCCAATATATTCTGGCCAGCTTGACCAGATCGTCGGTCCATCTTGTGGGGGACCTTCCAACACTTCGTCTTCGTTTGTGGTAGCGTTGCCGAACCCAGAGATTCTTAGCAAAAAATTACAAATTAGTTAAATAACCTCTCAAAAACATGACAGACACTGCCAGTACTTGAAGCTATCAATATCATCTGTTACATCCAGCTTAGAAGAGACTCGATTGATATTACGTTTTTTGTAAAAAAATGCCAAAGTGTAGTGGATTGTCTTGAACTCCTCTGCATGATTGCGTTACGAACTCCAAATCGAATATTAAAAAAGCATGATCTACTTTACATACCTGCCAGTCATTCTATTACGATTGCTAATTATGACAGTAATCACGACCATCATATTCACGAAGCATCGTATATAATGAATTCAAGCGCTAAAGGTTGATCCATCCAATATACGATAATTTATATTTATACAATTTATTATTTATTAGTTTTTATGAAATATTGGGTATTATTTAAGCACGATTCATATATTGGATCCAGCACCTTATAAACTATTTTTTTTTGTTTATTGTAAAATAAAATTGTAAAATACTCTATTTGATTGAAAAGGGTGGTTGTTGAGTTTCTTATATTATGTTCTTCTCACGAGCTCAACTTTTTTCGAACATAATATAGGAGTCAGTAATTAAAAATTACTTAAATATCTTTAATGACAGTTCATAAGCGCTTAGTTTAAGACTTTGACTTTAAGAGTTCAAAGAAGAATATACAATATAACTTGGGTCTGATTATATTCCACGTTAACCTGAAACTTAAGATGAAATTTATCAAGTGCCTGTTATTTCTCCTTTAGGTCTTGGCAGCCATGGTCTGACAGCAGACGGATCAGGAACCCTGATATCACTCCACGTCGCGATGAAGAACGAGCTCCAGAGGCACGTGGAGGTGTACAAACAGGCGCTGCATAAACTGGATGAACTGGTAAATGGAGTTTTAAATTAAAAGTTCTTAATCATACATCGCATCATGTTGACGACGGGCATTGCGCGTGTTTTGTAAGAAATTTCTTGCCTACCTGACAGCCACTTTGTGGAATAAATTACCGGATGCTGTTTTCCCGAACAGATAGTACTTAGAGACCTTTAAGAAAAGAGCATACTTACACATTAAAGGCCGACAACGCATTTCTTGACACCTATTGTTGCGAATGTCCATGGGCGGTTGCCTATCCACTCCCCATCCCGTGAGCCTCTTGCCCGTTTGGCCCCTCTTACATATAAAAAAATATGTAGATTATCTATAATACGTTTCTTCTATTTTCTACAATATGAATTCTCTTCAGAAGTACTTGTTTTTCATGGAATAGGAGGATAAACGAGCGTACCGGTCACCGCATGGTAACCTTATGGTCGCGATCACCGCTGTCCAAACTCGCTTGCAACACCAGAATATTCTTTAAGGGACTTAGATGCATGTAAATGGTTCATGGCAACACCTCGTTAGGAAGTCCATTCCATAATGCGAATGGCGAGAAAAAAGTTCCACGAAAATCGTCTGTAGAGGAACGTCTAGTTATGATCGCTAAAGGTCTACAGGCTGATGCATAGAATTAACTGTATAACATAACAATTCCACCCTAACACAGTGTATTTTATAAAACGAATATTATCGATTTTCAGTCATCAGTAACCGTCAATCAAGACCCAGCTTCATCGTCACATCAGCGCCTTCTAGCGCTGTCTCACGCAGACGTCGAACGTCGACTTATCGATAACAAGTCGCTCCTCACTATCGTCGACAAGCCAGCGCTGCGGCAGCTCCCAACACTAGTCGCGTCCTTGGCCGCTAGGGTTGACAACGACAAGGCAGTACTTGCTTGTATCGGGCAGATCAAGAGGAGTGACCCTACGTTAGACTTGAATGATACAAGGTTAGCAGAGTTCTTATTAAGTTGATTGATTGGCTCCTTTGCACAGGATGCCGGCTAGATTTTGGGTACCAAAACGGTGCCTATTTCTACCGTGAAGCAATAATGTGTAATCATTATTGTGTTTCGGCCTGAAGGGTACTGTAGCTAGTGAAATTACTGGGCCAATTGTCTCAGAATTTTCGGGATTTTCAATCATCCTGAGCAGCACTGCATTGTAATGGGCAGGGCATATCAATAACCATCAACTGAACTTCCTGCTCGTCTCGTCACTTATTTAAAAAAAAAAGTATATAACTTAGTTTTACTTTATTTATAGAACGGAGGAGTTATAACTTGAATACTTCAATTTATGGAGTAGTGAAGTAAAGTAAGCAATGATTAAAGGGGTATATTAACAAATAAAATTTGAAAAACAAAATTTTATGAACGATGCGGGATTCGAACCCACGACCTCCTCGATAACCTGCTATCGACCGAAAAGTAGATCCTGTCGATGAAGCCACAGCCTGAGAGTTGAACAAAGCAAACAGAATTTTATAACGAGGCGGTACTCGAACGGTTAGCTCAGTTGGTTAGAGCACCGGCACGGAACGCCGGAGGTCGTGGGTTCGAATCCCGCATCGTTCATAAAATTTTGTTTTTCAAATTTTATTTGTGTATTTATCCTAGAAGTGAGGGTTATCACTTTAAAAAAATAACATATTGTTGGGGTATATTAATATTACACATTATAAAAAAGGGCCCTGATGATGAATGTATGATGTAATTAGGTGACAATTTCTGTTATCCTCGTACGCTCAACTATCCTCGTATTGCATTAAAAATTGCACTCTTAAAAAGAATGTATGGCCTTTATCAAACTACTGGTGTTAGGTGTCAGCTTTCAATCGAAAGGATATTATTGTAACCACTATAGATACAGACTCCCATATCGTTGGATAGGTCTTGATGAGAAAAGCTTTAAACCGTTGAGTTTGGGTTTCTAGGCGGTCTGTACCAAAAGCTATTTAGGTTCAAACATTTCCAAAAGTGGTACATATAAGGTTTGTTCACTAGAACGTGGCACGGTAGGGACGAGCGACTCGTCGCTAGTCTTAAAATATATTGTAGTCTTCAAACATCTTACGTCGGCTGTTGTATCAAATTCACAAATTCAAAATCACTTTATTCATGTAGCTCACGGAAATGACACTTATGAATGTAAAAAAAAATTTTCCTTATTGAATCTACCGCAACTTTGTAAAGGGTTTAGCTAATGAGAAGAAGTAGCAAGAAACTCATTGCCACTCTTACAAATCATTTCAATTACAATATAGTATGTAAAGTGATGCAACAAACATACTGAAACGTCAAATAGTCAATACCTTACGAGTAAGTCAAAAAAGTAAATGTAAATTAATACAAAACAAAAGTTATTGAGTACAGTTATAGCTGCATCATCCACACACACCGTAAATAAAGGTATTCTGTGAGTATTTTATAAGGGACTAGCTAATGCCCGCGTAGATAAAGGGTTTTACAGATAATAAGCAAGTTTGGAATTGAAGATTATCACATGTCCTATTCCAGTTCCGGTTCCCGTTTTCGCTCCCGTTCTCAACATATTATATGAATCTTATTTCGAGGAAAATTGCTATGTGCAAACTATATCTACTGCTTATAGCTCATTGACGTGAATTTCAATTTTTCACAAATCCCACTTGGATTATTCCGGGATAAAATGTAGCCTATGTCCTTTCCCAAGGTCAAGTCTATCGCTGTACCAAATTTCATCAAAATCAGGTCAGTAGCTCTGGCGTAAAAGCTTAACAAACAAACTTACATTTACATTTGTAATATTAGTAGGGATTTTATATATATAATATATATATATATATATAATTTATAACGCCATATATATATATATATACCATATATATATATATATATACTAGCTGACCCAACAAACGTTGTATTGCTGATATTAAAATCGCGATACAAAGTAACTGTTGATCGTAGATGGGTGAAAATTTGAAATTATATGTATTTTTAATGCTGACTCATAATCAAACAAATTAAAAAAAAAATGTAAAAAAAATTAAAAAAAAATCGTGTGGACATTTAAAAACATTTAGGGGGATGAAAAATAGATGTTGTCTGATCATGAGAATCGGTCAAGCCGTTTCGAAGGAGTTTAACTACAAACACCGCGACATGACAATTTTATATATTAGATTTATATATAATAACTTTTAAGAATCTGAAGCCTGCCACCACAAGCAGCGCCCGTTCACGAGCATGACGCATGAGCCAGCCATCGCTCATATCTGTTCTGGTATAGATATCAAAGTGGGAAATATTCGCACGGGTCACTATGTTTAGTGATTTGTTAAGCGGATGCGACGCAAAGAGCGTGCAAACCATACCGTACCAACAACCAACCACCGTGAACTGATGTTAACGATACCAACTGTTGAGTTGCAGATGCAATTACAATAGCATATTATTTATGGCTACAAACTCTGCAACACTGATTGATCACAATCACCTTCAGCCACAGTACAACTAATAGAACAGTAGTGTAACTCAGCGATCTCCTTGTAATTTATACCTAAGTCTGGGCGGTGCGCTAGGGTTGGTACTTACAAAACTACTGAATGGATTTTTAATGAAATAAAAAAAAAACGGTTAACATATATTTTTTTAAATGAAAATAAGGGTCGAAACGAGCAGGATGTTCAGCTGATGGTAATTGATACGCCCTGCCCATTAAAATTAAGTGCCGCTCAGGATTATTGAAATACCCAAAAATTCTCAGCTGCACTACAACTGCGCTCGTCGCCTTGAGACATAAGATGTCAAGTCTTATTTGCTCAGTAATTTCACTAACTACGGCGCTCTTCCGACCGAAACACAAAAATTCTTACACATTACTGCTTCACGGCATAATTTAGTCAGCATCCTGTGCAGAGGAGCCTCCCACTGGTAAAAAAAAGGCTATAATTTATAATGATAAGTGTCGAGTAAGAAGAAAAAACCTCTGCAATCTCCGAGCTATTCATGTTTGCGCCGCAAAAAACCGTAGGAGTTTAAATATGCATCATAATAATATTATAAATGCGAAAGTTACTAGAAATGTATGGTTAGTTTGTTACTCTTTCACACAAAAACTACTGAATGGATTTTAATGAAATTTTACAATAATATAGCTTACACGTCAGAATAGCACATAGGCTATAATTGAGTACGAAATAAATCTACGTTCTGCAAATGCTCGGAGCAATTTTCAAATGAAAATTCTGTTTCTGTCGGAGGGAAAATAGTCGAACCTTAAAAATAATTTATATGGCAAATAAAAGTTTACCGGGTCAACTAGTATAATATTATATATTTATATAAAATTTTTCAAAACAACACAATGTTTTTAATTATATTAACAATATTTAAGATTATTACATTAAATTAAAACTATCATTACGGGGAAGTGTACCAAGAATACTGGCAGCATTTCAACGTTGGATAGCTAATTGAGGACAATATTCATTTATTGCGCTATCGGACACAAAAATGATAATATACTGCATAATAAATTTAACACTTCAGATTTCAATTACTTATATTACATTAAAAAGTTTATCTCTCAGAAAAATCAACTTTCATCCATTACTTCATCGACTGTCTTACGAATTTTCGATCAGGTCACGTGTCCTGACGCTCGTTTAACATTTTATACCCATCCCAAAAAGAGTGCTCAACGCAGCTAAAGAAGCATTCACTTCAAAAAATTTGTTGAATAATATGTACTAGATGTTATGACAATTTCTAGAATACGAGCCGTATCTCTGTACTAAACAATAGTTAATCTAATAAATTAACCATGATTAGTAGCAATTAGCAAGTCGGTATGAACTACGCAACAATAGTATCGCCTTATCTTTCCCATGTTTTGTAGATGAAAGTTATTGTGTAACATATATTTTATAGTAAGTGCGCTTCCGTTTACACACAATTCTTTTGAGCCGCCCGCGCCGTGCCATTTTGACAAAATTATTTTTAGCTTTACTCGTGATTTTGTCCGCGCGCAATAGTTACTTTGATATATAATAATAGGCAGCATTTTTTATTGAAGTAAAACTTCTTAAGGCGTGACTTGGGGTTAACTTAGAATATTTTCGGACGAAAGTAACGTTAGTACTTCCGGCAGAAAAAAGTCAATTGAAACAATTTTAAACCATTATAATTTAATGGTTTATAAAAAATTGTTTCTAATTGCTCAGTAATATTTTCTGAAAATCTCCAAGTGTATTTGTTCATTTATGACTACTTTGTAATAAATAAGAAATAAACGTTCTCAGTCAGACGTTTGCGACATTCGTTAATTTTTCTTCGTCCATCAGACAGGCAAAAGGTTCTAGCCCATAGAGCCATATTCGTTAATATTCAATAACAAAGTTATATTGATATGTCTGACATTGATAATTTAATTATTTTTATTCAATTATTTATTAATAACACGGCTTTAATTAATATAAGTATATATTTAATAGTATCAATTAAATCTTTTTGTCTTTCAACTTTTTAAGAATATTTGTTATATACTGGAATTCCTAGAATAGGTGGGCCAAACAAGGGCAAACGAAAAAAACATATTTTGTCTATGAGCTTTCAGATAAGCTAAAAAATATATATTGTATGTAAATTATTACATAAGTTAATTATAATTCAGTTTTACTTCAATCGCGCGTAAAGATTACACGCACACATTTTTTTAAATATACTCACTTTGCAAATAATAAATCAAAACAAATCAAAATCACTTTATTCATGCAGGTCACGGAAATGACACTTATGAATGTCAAAAAAAAATATTTTTCTTATTGAATCTACCACTACTTCGTTAAGGGTTGAGCTAATGAGAAGAAGTAGCAAGAAACTCATTGCCACTCTTTTATATCAAAATTTACATATACAGTGCAACTTAAAGAAATGACACTTGTGACACTTGACACTGCACTACACCTACGGCGCCCTTCAGACCGAAACACAATAATGCTTACACATTACTGCTTCATGGCAGAAATAGACAAAAAAAGAATGCTGGCAGAGTTTCTTGCGCCGCTTCTTCTCTCTCAGAGCGCTATTTGCTTCCGAAGCGGTAGTAGTATCTAGTAGTATAAGAAATGACATCAAAAAGAATTCTAAAGGAATCAATTTTGAGAAACTAAATGCCTTATGCCTTTAGGCGCCATGGTGGTTGGTACCCATAATCTAACCGGAATCCTGTCCAATGGAGCCTCCGACTGGATTGTGTATTCTGGTCTTCTTTGCGTGAAAATCCCTTGAGTTCAAGCTCTTTTTGAGCCTGTAGTTTTCTTTGCGTGAAACTTGATGAACGATACACTCAAGCTCTAATTTTATCATGCGTTTGTGTAAGTTTCCTCGAGTTTTTTACCGTAACCTAGGCTCAAGTGCAAGCAAAAACTTGCCAAACTTTCAACGCAATCGTTTGAACGGTATGGAAGCGCATTAAATACGGACCAAACAGACTTTAAATTTTACTTTTATTTCAATCGGGTAAATTTAATACTTATAGATAAAAATGTTATTTTAAATGTAAACGGTACAGAAATTAATGATAAAAATGAAGTAGGTCGTGTGTTTGACAAGTTCTTTGTTGACATACCGAGTAAAGTTCCACAACACCTTGACTCCAGTACAACTGAAGCTAATCAATTTCTAAAGCTAAATATCGGTGTAACTGAAGCTAATCACTTGCTAAAGCTAAATATCGGTATAACTGAAGCTGATCACTTGCTAAAGATAAATATCAGTGTTACTGGCTCTGCGTTTCAGTTTGAACATGTGACTGCCGCATTCCTAGTCTATTTTCTTGTAATCATGACTTTGAATATTACGCCCTTTATAATAAACACTTTAGTATAGATTTGTTTGTTTTACCATCTTTTTTCTTGTTTAACACCCTAACAATATCCTTGCAGACCTGTAGCCGGTGTGTTAATGAGCTACTCGCGAGGATGTGCCGCCGTGCTTTCCCAGATGAACGAGCCTCAGCCCCCAGTGGAGACCCCAAGATCACCAACAGACTCCGCTAGCGATGGATATCATTCAGACAGCGATGATTCTCACCAACATCCTGATAGGTAACATATATATGTGTGTATTTATATTATTTATGTGTGTTTTCTAGTATTCCACTCCTCCTTCAGTATCATCTTTACCGCTTCTACATACCTTTGAATACCACTCTCAGCTGAACAATACAGCCGAAGATGGACTTCTTGTATAAAAGTGGACTGAATGGAATGGAACTAGGAACGGACCAAATGAAGTTTGAACTGCCGTCAACACTTAATCCGGTCTTTGATTTAGTCCCATGGGTTTTGGCGGTTTTCCTCAATACTTTACAATTCGTTTCGGCGTGTTAATTTTTGAGTTGCGGAGCAAGCGGGTGACTTGTGCATGCATGCGCGGAGTGTCGGGGACGCGGTGAAGGGGCGAGAGAAAGGGCACAGTTCTAATAAAGCCTTCAAATTCGTTAATTAGGGAAGGTAAATCGAACGATCCCTCGTGTAGTGTGTAGTGTTTACTGAGGGACATCACCGCGCTACCAAATTATCATAGGTTTAGTTGGAGATCAGCTGGAGAAAGAACTAGCTCATCCAATAAGGAGGTACGTTGCCTTCCTTCCGCCATGTATCCTGATTTAAGTACTTACACCACCTACTTATAATTTTTGCACCAGCCATTACAGTCCACAATTCCACGCCAACACCTTTACTATAATTCCTTCCATAATTCTTCATCAAATTTAATGATATATTTAAACCGCTTTTAGCGAAAAATAGACAAATGCTTAAAATATTGAATATTTCAAAAATATGAAAAAATTAACAGTGCTAATACAGAAACTATCTACAGAATGTAGACCGCCCGCTTAAAGACGGAGGTTCAGCGAAACGTTACTATTAAGGTTATTCTTTGTTTTTTCAGCTATACTCTTTAATATATGTTTTTAAACTTTTGTCGACGATCCAATTGCATGTATCGAGGTCGCGGCGGGACTGCGGAGGCGGCGAGAAACTCTTGACACATTGATACTTGACACTAATAGTACATCAATCTGTCCACTCGGCGTCTGGTTCGTTTTGGTCTTTGATTCCCTAATTCGTGACACACACTACTGACGACGTCCATAATTTATACTCTTTAATTTAATATACCTACAGATACGTTTATTTGTTAAAAAATCTGCTAACATGAAATGGTAGAATAACAATAGTAACGAACTTACTTATTTTACACGCTTTTTATTAGCTTCACCTTTATGTACGTTTGTTTGGAACCAACCCAATTGCGTGCGATTTTGACCCACTTTTAACTACCAGATTTCGTTCAAACTTCGTAGATTTATCGAGGACCGATTACAATACAGTAATTTGATAAAATTATTCCATTTTTCAATTTGCTAGAAAATATATGAAATTAGTTAATTTATATAATTTTGATCTATCGTCTCTAAGGCAGAAATGTAATTTTAAATTTAAACCATTATCTGTAAACGATTTATGTAATATTAGGAAATTTTTGAATACCAAAGAGAATTTGTAATTCAACAATGCAAATAATACCTTAAAAAAACTAAAAATAACACTTTTATAACGAAACCAATATTTTTAGTTCAGTGCGTAAAAAACGTGTTTCTTAGTTTATTTTTAACTACTATTAATTTATATTTTAATGATTTCAGAGACAAGTTGGTATCACAGTATGCTGCAGTATGGTCCCTGGCAGCCAATGAAACATTAGCAGCTCTTAGTACGCTGGAGGAACTACGTCACACCCCGCATCTTAAATACAAGATTATATTCTCTGTGGTTGTGGTGAGTGTTGACAGTTATAAAAAATATTATCGACTTCTACAATAATTGACGGCCTGAGAAATGTTGTTTTTGAATAAAGTCCGAGTCGATTTTTAGACGTTGTCACTTATTATTGTTTTTAACCAATTTCTAAATGGAGGAGGTTGTCACATCGATTGGTATTTTTATATATGCCTGCCCTCTTGGGTTGTTTGGTTCTAGACGAAGCTATCCCGCTCAAAGTCACGCATGGCGAGTGTAGGTACCTGCTATTAGATTTGGCTTGGCACCGACTTAAACCCTATCAATAGGTAGTAGGTACATATTATAAATAATTTTATTAAAATTAAAGGTATAAGAATTGCATGAGAGGTATATTAAATTAAATCTTTAGTTATTTTATACTTTTCAGTTTTTGAAGTCGGTTTTCTTAAACGTAGTTTTTTTTTAAAGTTTAATATACAATAGCAGATTATCAAAACTATGAGCTAGCGTGGGACTAGATCATAGACTTGCAATAAGTTACTGTAACCGATTTTGATTGACAAGTTGTAAACAGTCAGCCACGCTGGACATTAGCTCTTTAGTATTTTGAATATTTAATCATTAGTTAACGCACACATAAACAAATATATTCGGACTGTCGGATCGTCTACACGCTAGTGAACTATAAGTCTATGGACAAGAATCTAGATTATGATTGTAATTTATGGTTTTAAAAAGAGTTTCTTGCACTGTTTATTTTCTTTTTTTATGACAATAGGGACGAGATAAGCAGGACGTTCAGCTGATGGTAATTGATACGCCCTGCCCATTACAATGCACTGCCGCTTAGGATTCTTGCAAAACCCAAAAATTCTGAGCGGCAATACAATTGCACTTGTCACCTTGAGATATAAGATGTTAAGTTCCATTTAGCCAGTAATTTCAGTAGCAACGACGTCCTTTAAACCGAAACACAATAATGCTTTCACATTACTGCTTCACGGCAGAAATTGCTCATAATCTGGCCGGCTTCCTGTTAAAGTTGCCATCCACTGGTAAGTTAAAATTTTCTTTCGGAGCCCTATTTGTGCCATGGTAGTGATTCAATTAAAAGAAATCTAATGGAATCTATTTTGACTAAATATATTTATATTATTTATAATCAAGTGCCTTTTATCCTTAGCCTATTCGTATGTCAATAACCAACTATCGAGCATGGTCTTAATGGTATTCGATCAACCTGTCCCGCGGTTCATATCTTATTACACAAATAAAATTTGAAAAACAAAATTTTATGAACGATGCGGTATTCGAACCCACGACCTCCAGCGTTCCGTGCCGGTACTCTAACCAACTGAGCTAACCGTTCGAGTACCGCCTCGTTAGAAAATTCAATTCAATTCAAAATTAAACGACCTCCGTCGTGGTCGTGGGCTCGAATCCCGCATCGTTCATAAAATTTTGTTTTTCAAATTTTATTTGTGTATTAATCCTAGAAGCGAGGGTTATCACTTTAAAAACATAACAAATTGTTCATATCTTATTATTTAAATCGTAAAGCTTATATCTGTATTGAGAGTTGACGCCTTCGAAAAGTTGGTGTTGGCGCCGCCTGTTCAGGATTCCTTGAACAGCTCACCGCACAAATGTCTCTGGCTCGAAAGAGCTCAGGGTTAAAAAAAATCAGCGGTTGTCTCAGATTTGCCTACAAAGAATGCTGAAATATTTCGGGCACATTGCTCGCAGAAGTGAAAATAATCTTGAAAGACTGATTGTGACTGGGAAGGTAGGGGAGAAAAGACCGAGAGGCCGAAGTCCGAAGAGATGGGTTTAAGTCGGTGCTTGCCTGCTTGGGTTGTTTTGTTTCTAGACGAAGCTATCCCGCTCAAAGTCATGCGAGGCGAGTGTAGGTACCTACTCGAACGGTTAGCTCAGTTGGAAGAGAACTCGCACGGAACTCAATTCAAGTCCTGCATCGTTAATAATTTGTTTATTTGTAGCCTTGATCAAGTTCTATCAAGCCTTCTTTTTCATGATTTACAGCTCTCATTCCGAGCGGTGATCAGTCTCCGAGACCGCCGCATCAGCGAGGTGAAGACTCTGCTCGGCTGTGAGAATGAGAACTCACCAGCCATCACCAGTTTCGTTTCATCAGCAATGAGGCTGATGAGGACAACGGCAGATACATTCCCGTTGGGTGAAGCTGAGAGGACCGTGATAAATCAGGTAAGAATTGTTCTAACATATTGCGGATATCAAACACAGACGTCACTCTAAGTCAACTGTATGTGAACACATAACAGACCGTCCTAACCGCTACTTCCGGTTCGACCAACCAAAAGTTTTGGTAAAAGAGAATAGATTTCTCCCAAGTCGAGAAGCCATTGAAATGTAAAAAAAATACCCAAATTTCAATAGAGACGACGGTCTAAAATTATCAAACACCTGGAATCCAATCATCTCTAAATTAAAAGCCACAACTACACATACAAAAAAAGAAGAGGACACTGTTAGTAAATTTTGTCAAAAACCATCTGTCTACAGCAAATAGGCAATAAATGAAACTTAATAAAACGCGAAACTTAATAATGAAAACTATGACAAATACTATAATTGACTCATTTCATCTGCAGTCCCCCTGAAAACGAGATCTGGAAAGTGAAACGTCGGGTTATCACTTTAAAAAAATAACATATTGTTTATGATGATAATAATTAGGCTGATAGCCGACCGTTCTTCCTTCACTTTAAAATCTGTCTCCTCTTCCATTGTTTCTTACAGTGACGTTCTAAACATATAGACAAATCACGTTGTATAAAAATAAAGCCGAAATATGGAACATCCCACAAATTTTACCATAAGCTTCGACTGCTATATCCTTACATTGCCGCAATTACTCCAGTTGATTAAAATATTTTTGGCAAAAAAGGAGCAATGTAAAAAAATTATTCAGTTCAGGTTTGATTCGGACTAATGAGTATTTCTATTTATTTTGAAATGATCGGGTTCCTAGCCAAAAAACAGTAAAGTTAATCGATTAAAAATATATATACTAATTTCGACATCTTTTTGTGTGGTGTACAGGACCTGCCTAGACAATAGATTCCCAGAAACCTCTCTTTTGCAGATAACGAAAACGCTGAGTGAATATCGCAGTTTATCCACTTGCGGAGCGTTACACGCCCTTGTTGCTTCAGCTTGCCGTGCGGCGTGGCCACTCTCACTTCACTCTCCGCCGCTTAGAATCGACACAGACTTCACACCAGGTACTAATGAACATAAAATTATTAATTTTCATAATCATAATTTCAGCCGGAAGACGTCTACTGCTGGACAAAGGTCTCCCCCACAGATTGCCATAACGATCGGTCCTGCGCTGCCCTCAACCAACCTGTTTTGGCAATCTTGACTAGATCGTCGTTCCATCTTGTGGGGGAACTACCAACACTACGTCTTCCGGTACCGTTCGAGGACTTTACTGCCGTTGAACAATCAGGTTTTTAACCGGTGTGTGTTGCCAGTGACGACATATGGAACGCCGACGTGGTCGCTAAGTATGAGCTTTATGAGGAAGCTCATTGTCGCGCAGAGTTCAATGGAGATGGCAATGGTCGGTGTCTCCCTGCGAGATCGAATTAGAAATGAGGAGATCCGTTGGAGAAGCAAAGTCACCGATGTAGGTAGACAGTTGGTTGCGAAACTGAAGTGGCAGTGGGCTGGACA
Source organism: Leptidea juvernica (assembly GCA_949711755.1). Taxonomy (NCBI): domain Eukaryota; kingdom Metazoa; phylum Arthropoda; class Insecta; order Lepidoptera; family Pieridae; genus Leptidea; species Leptidea juvernica. The sequence continues at coordinate 18,919,600 of CATIXQ010000006.1, forward strand.
CATAGCTCGACGGCCAGATTATTTTAACAAGGATCAAATCAAAATCACTTTATTCGTGTACTTTAGGAAATGACGAAGTTTTCGTTGCTTTTTATATTAACCGCCACTTCGGAAAAGGTTGAGCTTTGATGAGAAGAAGTGGCAAGAACCTCATTGACACTCTTAAATCAACACTCATAGCTTCATCTTTTTACAAATCATTTCAGTTACAATTTAAGTAAATAAACAAAATACGTAATAAATAGCTATAGCAGCTAGTCCTCTATATGATCTACTATGCTATAATAAGCCCGAAGGCTTACAAGAAAAAAAGAAGCTTTAGTATATTTCTTGAATGTGTGTTTTGTCTTGAATTTTATTGTAAACTTTAAGACCTATGAAGGAGCCCTTAACTCTAGCTAATATTAATAACCATGCTTTATTCCAGTGGTGATGAACCCAGACAAACATTCACGATACAACGAGAGTAGCGACAGACGTTCAGATCTCATCAAATCATTTGTGTGGCCAGCGCTGATGGATGGCAATAGGTGTGTCTTCAGAGCAGTGGTGCTGACCTGATGCTGAAGGTGCTAAGATGCTGTACTGAACATGTAAACTATATTTTTCTGAGCAAGAATATTAAGCCTTATGAGTAAATAAAGAAAAAAGCTGGTCAGAATAAAAACAAGTCTTCTGCAGTTTTTATGTGCTGATCCATCCAATGTTGATAGATAGGTATAGTACGTTACAAGAGTTTTTCTTTGTTTGATATTAAGGCCGGACCGTATTAGAGCGGCACTGCGCGGCACTGCACAGCGCAGCACAAAGCGACGAAATATTATTTCAATCATTCCGTATAGTACATGTGTCACTGGGGTGCTGCACTATGCGTCGTGGTAGAGTTACCTCTGAGAGAATATTTTGACGCGTAGCGCCTCAAGCGGCGTGTCGCTTGAGTATTGTTATTTATAGCGTCCTGTGTCCTTCTTCATATGTGAAACAAGCCTTGGATTGTGAGCTATCCATTTCTTCTATTTTTTTTCTTTTCCATACATCGTTCTTTCTCTGTGTACACCAAAGAAATTATGACCAAATTCACATCACTATCGAATGGTCTGGTATCGAAATGGTATAGATATGACGTGAGCTGCTGTTTACTGCAGTTTTAATGCGATTGGTACCGTCAAGCGACGCGAAGCTACGCGCCGCAATGCGCTTCTCTAATGTAGTCCGACCTTAATCTAAGGAAAATATTAATAATCATACTATTTAATTTACTCATGTGAGTAGTGTCCTTGTTATTATTATCTGTTTATTTTGTAACATTGTCTAATGAATAATACTTTTTCATTAGTTCCGCCACATTCAAGATTAAATTTAATATCTAATTTGCGAGGCTATTCCTTGAACCCAATAATATCACCATTAATATATTCCATAGCTTGAGGTTTTAGGATTTGTGCCTAGATCATTTATACGTTTATATAGATTATGACAGCTGTGAAGACGTCTAAAAAAATTTAATGTAGAGTTACCCTCTATTTTGAGCAATGCATGCACAATTACAGTGTTATACAAATCGCGAGTGTAAGACTGAACTCGTCACGCACACTAAACTAATATTCCTGGCTTGTTTTTATCGGTTGTCTAATAGCAATAGACTCTATCTATATGTATATATGTATAATTTATCTAAGGGATTGTGTTCTAAATTATTCTACTAAAGGAATTTAAAACAAAATTTATGAACGATGCGGGACTCGAACCCGCGATCTTTCACATTCCTTGCCAGCGCTCTTTTTACTGCGCCAAGTGTTCAAGTGACATATCGTTGATAAATCTTGTATGTCTTGTTCAACTCTAAGGTTGTGGTTTCATCCACAGTATCTACACTACGGTTGGCTCAGTGGAAAGAGCGCTCTCACGGAACGCGAAAGGTTGCGGGTTCGAGTCCCGCATCGTTTATAAATTTTGTTTTCAAATTTTATTTGTGTATTTAATCCCAGATGTGAGGGTTATCACTTTAAAGAACAACAATTTGAAAATAAATTGACTTTATTTTCTATCATATGTATCTACATTAAGAAGTTATATATACCTATATAATGTGTTACATAAATTAATCTAAATTATATCAACTCAATGCTCAAAACGTAAAACAATGAAATGGTATGGTTTTCGCTATAAACTTAGCCATTCATTTAACATAATATTATATTTGTAAAGATTAATAATTATTGTAAAATATTTTTAATAATATAAGTATTTAAGTTTGTATTGTCTTTATATTTATTCTGAAAGTTATTTATTAATAAAAATGTATTTCGTCAAATAAATAAATGTAAGGATATTAATTTTGTTTTATTATGATACCCTAAATTTGCGTCGACTTGCATAGAACATAGCATAATCTGTAGGTACATATATTATAAATGAAAAAGCGAATAACTCTGAGCGGCACTACAGTTGCGCTCGTCGCCTTGGGACATCAGATGTTAAGTCTCACTTGCCCAGTAATTTCACTAGCTACGGCGCCTAACTTCAATTGAACTTCGTTTTTCGTTGAATAGGGGTAGACCTACTTAAATATTCCGATCCGGAATTCGGAAACAAAGAGAAATTCATAATCTGAAAAGATCTGAATGTCTATGGAGCATTGGTATTGTATGGTATTCTAGGCTTTCTGAATTAATAATATGAATTCAGTTTATGAATCCAGAGCGCCATTGCCGATATGTGAAGCCAGTCTAATTCAGAATAATTCGAAACAAAATCTAATAACTTCGGGATAACATCATTTGAGCGATCTTACGGCAAATTGAAAGCAAGATGAACTGACGATCTGGTCAAGATAAAACGATGCGGGCAGCGCAGGACCGATCGTCATGGCGATCTTTGGGGGAGGCCTTTGTCCAGCAGTAGACGTCTTCGATGATGATGATGTTGGAAGCCCGAAGGACATCAATATATCGCTCTTACTTGCAATAAATGCGAAATTGTGAAACTTTTTGAAGTTATACTTCTTTAGGCGCGTTATGAAAAAATGATGAGAGTGAATTTTAAGATGCGCGCGCATCACTGTAACACAAAAGTAACAGGGGGAAGTTGGTTCCTGAAATTTTCTGACGTTTGCGTCATTCGTTATTTTTTTTGGTTTGTTCGTCCATTATTAGGACTGGCAAAGGGTTCAAACCCATACAGCCGTATTCATTACTTAATAATTAATCGTCAAAGCCATATTTGCAAGAATTTTACAAAATTGTTCTTTCTAACAACGTAGAATAGCACGAGGAATAAATCATTTTAATGAAATTTGCTTCGTTAGGCCAAAGAAGTATAACTTCTTGCGTGTAAACATAAGTACACACACACTTTCTTTAGATTAGTGGATGATTATGGCAACACTACTTCTGAAAACAAATTAAATGAGTTTTGCTGAACTTCTCTCATACTTTACGTTAACATGAATTCACAAAATTATAATAAACAACTTTTTATTTGCACAGGAAAACATCTACTGTCGAGTCTTGTAGTTCATAATATCTAATTGCACAGTCGTTTAAGTTTTAATGTGTAATTTTAGTACTGGGTTCGTGGTTTAGTAATTCGTTTATGAGGGCTCTATAGAATATTAAACGAAAATTATTATATTTTTTTAAACTTCAACCAAAAATTTAGTTCTATGAACTACATAATATAATTTAAATAATGTGTACAAAGCACTGAAACAGGATTTATTAATTTACAATGTTTTTTTCATGGTGAATAAAAAATGGAGAATATAAAATATCATATATGATAAGACTAACAAGATTATTAATACTTTATCACTACTTATAGCTTCTCTTTTTTTTAATCATTCGTTACTGTGTGCTTGTGTTGTTTTGGAAATTTTCTTTCCGCACGCGCATTACGTTTAGAGGGAGTACGGTTTATAAAATCTTATGTCATACTGGCCCCTGTGTTTATATAGAATTACGATGAATACTTATACAAAAACCTTTTCTTTTCGTATAATAAATGCAATGCAATATCAATTAGATAATAATAATAATAGTATTGACACACTTTTTACACAAAATATCTTGCCCCAAATTAAGCATTTCAGTTTTCATTAAATTATCGATAAGTTTATTAATTTTCGTACAACACTAGGTATTTTGACAGAAGTCAATCTATGGTTATAGAGTTCTTATTACTTCAAGTTTTTATATGTTATTTGGCAATTTAAGAAAAAGTTAGGAGATTAGCGGATATGTTTTAAGTTCGAAATTGATATAAATCTTTTCGTGATTGTGAATTTAGGCCTATCATAAAGAAGAAATTAGTGTGTGTATTACATACTTAATAGATAAATGTGTAAGTTTGGCGACATCGTTTTCCATAGTAAAATGACATAATGCCACTTCTACTATTTTTTTCTGTTCTGTGATTGAATTAGTAAAAAAGCTATAATTGTTCTTAGGTAGTGTAATTTTCTTGACATTAAAGCAGCTTTATTTGATAAATAAATACAAATTGTTATAATTTTTAAATAAACAAAAACTATAATTCGCCATACAACTGCGCTCGATTTCTCAGTGTCATGCGCTCATCTATATGAAAAGACATTGAATCTTCATTTTGGCATATGAATCCTTTTAATATTTCACAATGAAAAATCAGGATGACTAACAACGAAAGCAAAACATTATTTCACCTTTTCAGCAAATAGATCTATCAGCAGCTTATCGGGAATTAGTAGTTCTTGATAAATGATTCACACTTATATCGGCTTTTATCAATACAGATTAGATTGTCCGCCATCATAATCTAACATTATAAATAAGGTCTTTTACAATTAACCACAGTATCAACAGAACATTGCTAGCAAAAAGTTTTTATTACCCTGTGTTTGAAAAGTGTTAAAATGAGTTATCCACCTCACGGACCACCCCCTCCGCCATATTATGGGGGGCCACCCCCTCCATGGGGTTCTGGCAACCATCCTAGACCCCACTGGACTTATCCACCCCCAGAACACGGCCACCCTCCACAAGTACCATACCCGTACTACGTCCCCGGGACAGTCATGGTACCAGTCCCTATTATGCCAGTTCCTGCAGCTGAACCATCACAACCCACTTACGTCACAAACCACATTTACCACGGATCTGATTCGTCGAACCAAACGGACAAAGTGCAAATTGCTGAACTTTCTGGAGAGTTTAACTGGGTACCAACAACTTCTACTACAGCGGGACATTTATCTGGGAAAGCAGTTCTGGGAGGCCACGAAGGATGGGATGGAAGTCCCTTGTGGGTGATAAGAGCATGGAACTGTGGAGATCTGATTCCTGGGAAATTATCGGTCAGACATAACGCTGCGTCAGTAATGTATAATGGAAAAGAAGTTCCAGTCCAGAATATTGAGGTTCTTTGCGCAAAACCAGAAAGCTTAAGATGGGTACCATCTTCGAATGGCAATGTCCCACCTAGCGCCATACCTGGAGGAAAAACAGCAACGGGAGAAACGTTATATATTGGCAGAGCGAGACACCAGCTCTCATTGACTCCAGGGAAAGTCCATCCGAGTCATAAATGCTGTTATATCGGTTTCGCGGGCGCTGAAGTATCACATACGATCTATGATGTTTTATGCAGGTTAAGTTGAGTGGTTGGATAGGTCTAATAATAACTTACTTATGATGTTTATTCAACTAAATTCTGTACCGCGTCAAGGAAAGAAGATACTGGAGTTCCAACGAGCTGTTTTCATGATATCCCCCCTATATTAAGTATTAGATATCTTAAAGGAAGGCTTGAATACGGATTTTCATCGCTTGTTTTCAACACAATGAAAAAATGTAAAAACAAATAAGACTGTTGAATTTACATTAAGTTGTTTTTTTTTAATGACAAGGACATACCCGTATACATACATAGAGGACACCGGATGGTATGTGATTACCGCCCATATTCTCTTGTAACACCTTCGAATTCGTGCAAAATCCAGCTTCGCACAACACGACTCAAATTAGGATATCATGTTCACTATCTGGATGTTTGGCGTTCCTCCACAGTGCGATTTTGAAGGAACTTTCTTACGTACTAAAAAGCTGTGGAATGAGCACCGCACAAGGAACGACTGGTTTTTCCGGGACGATACGACATGGGTACCTCTAAACAAAGCGCGTACACCTTCCTTAAAGGCTGGCAACGCTCCTGTGATTCTTCTGGTGTTGCAAGAGAATGTGGGCGGCGGTGATCACTTAACGCCAGGTGACTGGGCATTCTGGCGATCACTTAAAATCAGTTGACCTCCTCCTTTTCCATAAAAAAATGTATCATATAAATGAGCGAGGATAGAACCGGATAATTATCGTAAAACAACCGGTTAAAGCCAGCCAGATTCTGACACCTCGAGTTTCGTTAATAAAATAAAATTCGATATGTTTTTTGTTGCTGAAAGTATTGTTATTTATTTAGTTAAAGTATTGTTATAATGGCAACCAATTACAATCATTTTATCGCTTCAAGTCTCGTGTTAAAAAGCGAGACGGATAGACACAGTGATTGGCCTTTTTTGCAGGGGCGTGCATTGGTTTTCTACCAAGGTAGGCACTGTAGAGTGTTGATCTACTTAGTGTAACGGCATACTTACTGGGTGGGTTGTTCAATAGAACTTTGGATATATTATTGACGGAACTAAATTAACTTTAATACCATTGGTGTACATTAATTTACTGACCTATATAAGGCAGGCATTGCCTAATTGCCTATATGTAAAGCATGCCCCTGCTAGTGAAAATTAAATTTTTAAACCCTTGCAAAATTTTTTGCTTATGGTTTATCTTCTAACAAGGAAAAAATGCACAATGTTTTGCACCTTATCTACAGTAAAATTTTCTGTTATCTATTGGTTCGATAACGTACGATTAAATTGCCAATATTTTAAGATTCTAATCATCAATTTTTAGTGTATTTTAGTGGTTTTTGTTTGTATTAACTTCCTTACCTTTATGTTTATCCTAGTCAGGCTTATTAATATCAAGCCTCTTAAAATCGTTTTAGAACATTTACACATGTATATGTATTTACAGATCCTCATTTCTATCGATCATAGATTCTGTTGCGTTCATATTTTGCCACAATTGAACTTGTAAGATTTGTTACAACTTCAATAGTGGCATCATCTGGAATGGCGATAAAGTTATTTTCATAAATTTATTCAAATAATCGCAGATAATTACACAGAATTGTACAATATAATATTTATTGAATAAAACCAAAATAACACGCATCCAAACAACATAAAACAAATATTCTTTAAAAAATGCTTCATTTTGTAAACATGGGTTATTGTGCGAGATCACAGTCAATATATTATTATGACATTTCTTTGTTCTATTTCTTCTTACGTTTTAAATTGGCTTCAAAGTTCACGATATAAGAATTTTTCGGTACAAGTTTGTCTATTATTAATACTTATTGAATAACAATTCTCAGAAAGTTGGAGGCACCTTAAGGGCAATTGAACTTTCTTTGAAATATTACTTGAGTTGACATCATCGTGTGGGCGGATTTTGAAGAAGAGAACTAGTATTTGATAGTGATGCCTCTTTAAATAACCGTTTTATGATTGACTGACACAAATTCTATAATGGATGTATCATATATAGGTCCTAAATCTTTGGGAATAATATATTTCCCGTCGCGTCTGTCTAGACACAACAGAACGCCACTTGCTTCTATCCTTACAAACCTCACGCGCTTCCTCTACAGTCTACATTCATTACTCTTTTCGTACATGCTCGCCAGTTGCGGGTGCTTCGGACCTTTCACACTTTTTTTATAACACTAGAGATAAGGGATTGCTTGCAACTAATTCTAGTAGGCTTCATAAGATACGTAATAGCTGTAAGGGTAAATTATAAAAAGTAAAGTGTATACAATTTTATAATAAAGTCCCAGCCACATTTATTTTCAACTTATTTATAAATAAGTTTAAATGTATTATTAAAAAATGTCTGTGTCGTAAATCCTACTACTTCACAGCTGACTATTTAAATTCCAAGTGATCGGACAGTCTGGGACTAGATTATGATTATTTTATAGCAATTGCAATGAATGTACAATATTGTATTTTTTATTAAACAGAGCGCAAAATAAAGAACGCGGGGAAAGTTTCTTGCGCCGCTTCTTCTATATTAGAAATGTATGAATATAGTAATGTATGTAGTATTATCTAGTATATTAGAAATTACATAAAAAGAAATAAATTTTGAGAAAATGAATGCGTTTTATGCCTTTTCAAAATGCATTTCTAAATCCTATTTTACCAGTGGGAGGCCCTTTGCACAGGATGCCGGCTAGAATATGGAGATTATGGGTACCACAACGGCGCCTATTTCTGCTGTGAAACAGTAATGTGTATGCATTTACAGTGTTTAGGTCTGAAAGGTGCCGTAGCGAGAGAAATTACTGGGCAAATGAGACTTAACATCTTATGTCTGAAGGTGACGAACGCAGTTGTAGTACCGCTCAGAATTTTTGATTTTTTTCAAGAATCATGAGCGGCATTGCATTGTAATGGGCAGGGCATATCAGTTACTATCAGTCTTGATCGCCTCGCCCCTTATTATCATAAAAAAAATCTGAAGTAAGCTCTTCCCTAGAATATATTGGTATCTACTTGTCGTTACAATATAACATACGTATATGTTGGAATCAATAATCTTAAGACAATCCCTGATGATTGCGAAACTGAAATGTCAGTGGACAGGGCACATAGTTCGACGGACAGATGGCCATCGGGGCAGTATAGTCCTCGAATGACCACTACGTACTGAAAGACGCAGTGTTGGTAGACCCTCAGAAGATAGATGATTTGGTCAAAGTCGCCGGAATACATTGGATGCAGCGCAAGACCAATCGTCGAGATCTTGCAAGAGGCCTTCATCCAACAGTGGAGTCCAAAGAGGATGTAAATACTTCATAATAAGGGGCGGGACTGTCTAAGTAAACAAATGAAATTTAGTTTAGTATGAAACATGCCATAATTTGACATAAGTTTGAAATAGCAGTAATTATAGTGATGCGATTGGCGACGAAGTATAATCCCGCTAAGTTTAAAAGCTAACAGTCGCTTTTAAAACGTAGTGGATCTCGGGTATCTCAGTTGTTCACAACATTATCGCATTTCTATGATAAATCTAAAGCTGCGGTATCCTGTTAGTACAAAACAGGTTAAACCTGGCAAACATTGTTTTGCCATATAAATTAAGGCGACACTAAATGCCAGCGACCTTGAGCGATTTGGGTTCACGGCTTCCGGCCCGCCATCTATGTAACAAAGCCAATATTTTCAAAATTCTTGCCTGGAAAACAGTTTATATGCTTACAATCCTCGTTATTCATTAATATCTGAATAAATATACCTACACAAAAAAGTACAAGCTATAAGAATAACTTTTCTGAGAGTTGTACTACAAAAACGCGTCATGCCACGCCAAAAAACTTGTTTAACTGCAAGGAAAAGGGGTAGTTTTAAAAAGACTCTGGAATGTTAACTATAACCCACAGCAAGCATTAGCAACCTACAAATAAGACTTAAGGATATGTGTAACAGGATAAGTAGTGTTCATAACTCGAAATGCTATATTGTCACCAAAAAACTTGTCTAAAAACACCTTGAATGCGTGTTTTCTGCTTACTCTTCGCCTTAAGTACCCATCACCCGTTCATTGACATATGTACTAATGAAATGTCATTCGCTGAATTAATTTGAATGGCGAATGTATGGGTATTTCTTAGTCAAAAAACATATAGGTGCCGGACTTAAATAATCACCAATATTAAACATACTGAAACCTTCTCCCATTCGCTATTAATTCGATCGGTTCAGTAGTTTTCGCAGAATTACAGAAACGAAAACCCGGTTAACCATTTATTAGTATAGACAGTTTAACAAGTGGGATGCTCCTTTGCACAGGATGCCCGCTAGATTATGGGTACCACCAACAACGTCTAATTCTGCGGTGAAGCAGTAATGTTTAGGCATTATTGTATTTCGGTCTGAAAGGTGCCTTAGCTAATGAAATTACTGGGCAAAGACACTTAACATTAGTTAGAAGCCAATTGGAGTATGCTTCTTCGGCATGGAACCCCTTATATTCTACCTATATTAATCAGATTGAAAAAATCCAACAAAAATTTTTAAGGACACTAAGGTACAAATTTGGTGACTCAGTGCCCGAGTTACATACTTTAGAATTAAGGCGTGAACACAGAGATCAGACGTTCTTGTACAAAATAATTAACAACTTTGTTGACTCTCCACTCCTCCTTAGTCGTATTTGCTTCAAATGTCCAATAATAGGTCATCGATCCACCGATCAAATATTTTTAGTGCCATTCTTTAGGACTAATTATTGTAAGATAAGATTTCTTATCAGAGCTTGCAGAACACACAATGACTGTTATAACCACATAGACATATTTCGATGTAATAAGTACGATTTTGTATCTTTTGTTAAAGAAATTGGTATCTGAAGGTTATATTTGTATCATTGAATTTATTGGCTCTTTAAACTTTTGTATTTTTTTTTAATTATTTTTAATAAGTCTTAAAACTTCACTATGTAATAAGCATCTTTAGGAACTATTTTGGCTAGTGTAATATTTATAGATTATCATACCTTTATGTAATATAAATAGCTGTAAGTTTCTTTATACAATTAAATAAATAAATAAAAATAAAACATCTTACGTCTCAAGGTGACGAGCACAATTGTAGTGCCGCTCAGAATTATTGGGTTTTTCAAGAATCCCGAGCGGCACTGCATTGGCAGGGCGTATCAATTACCATCACCTGAACATCCTGCTCGTCTCGTCCCTTACTATCTTAAAAAAGAAAAAATAATTGTAATACAAAGAATGATTTTTTTTTATTATATAATTTTCATAGTAAATACACATTAATTTTTCATTAGAAAAGATGATCAATTACCTATAAGCGATAAATATGATATAACTAGCTTTTACTCGCGACTTCGTCCGCGTGGAACAGTAACTTTGAGCAAAGCTATTATTGAATACTTTGCAAATGATAATACTTACACATACTGCTCCAGTTAATTATAAATTGCTTATTTTTATTCATTCTTACTTATTTTGTTTATCCATCCTTTGTTTAATCATAAGGATGTGATCAAATACGAATTCACAGCGTGAAAGCATGACTTTGCTTGGACTTATATACGAAATTTCATCCCCTATTTTTCCCCACATGTCGAAATTTCAAAAACGCTAGTACAAAAGTTTTTTTTTATTTCTAATCAAATGCCTGAATACAAAGTTTCATGGTGTCATCTTCAATAATAACGAACTTCCATACACAAACTTCCATCTCCTATTTCAACCTCTCCAACTCTTTATGTCGCGATTTAAGGTAGCCTATGTCCTTTCCAAAGCTCTATTCTGTCTGTATACTAAATTTCATCAGAATGGGTTCAGTGGATTAGGAATGAAAGCGTAACAAACAAACTTGCATTCAAATTTATAATATTACTAGCTGACCAGGCAAACTTTGTATAAAGTAATTAAAAAAAAATCAATAACAAAAAATTTGGAGGTATAAAAAATAGATGCAACCGATTCTCAGACGTACGAAATATATCGTACCTACTACAATTATTGTTTTCGATTGCTACCTTGCAACCCTATAGCGGTTTTGTGAATGGAACAGAATAATGTAAAAATAGCGATACAAAAATAGTAGAACTATTTTCGATTCGATTTATCGATCGTAGAAGGGCGAAAATTTGAAGTTGTACGTATTTGTCAATGCATTCAGCATAAAATAAAAATAAAAGAAATTGTCTATAAATAAAAAAAAAACGGTAAGGGTGAACAACCCTTATCACTTAGGGGTATGAAAAATACATAGTAGCCAATTCTCAGACCTAATGAATATCAAAATTAGTAAAGCCGTTTCGCAGGAGAAAGGTAACTAATATTATGACACGAGAATTTTATATATAAGATTCGTAGAGATTTGGCATTTGGTATATTATTACCAAGCAATATTTCACCAAGAATACCAATGACGTTCTGTACACATAATATAAGGACATACCATTCGCAGTCTGATATCGGAACGGAAAAAGTGTGCGTAAAGACAATGTAAGCACACTTTTCTTCTTAGTCGCGTGTCAACTGTCACTGTCCGAATAAAATCTGAATTGAGTAAATGTTTCACATTGCTGCTTATCGAGCAAGAATATTTTAAACAACTGGAGTAAATGCGGCAATGTATAGATATAACAGCCAAAGCTAAAGTGGTGATTTTTAAGTCTACATTTTAGATTAAGGTTTGGTCTCCGCTGCGCTCCAACTCCTCCGCAGGCGTAGTCGCAAAGTGCGTTAAATTACTATGCCCAAATGGGCGTAATCGAGCCAGTCTCGAACAATGTGTGACGTTGACGTGCCTAATGTTCTGTTAAACATTGCAAATATATTAAAATTGAAACCAAAATGCCGGGTTGCGTAGTAAACCTTTTGTAAAAATAATACTACAAGTAATAAGAAAGACACTGGGATCACGTAGCATTAGTAAGTATTTTGTATTTTATTAATTTTTATGTCGAAGCGTATCTTACAAAAGTTATAAAATGCCATTGAGTGTCAAGATGCCACGCACACAAACATAGTTGCCGTAATACAAAAGCTTTTGTTCTGAAGTAGTAAGGTATCTAGTTGGAGCGCAGCGGAGATAAGCCACAATTCATATTATTTTAAATGATGTATTTGAATGAAAAACTTAATAATATGATGAGGAAATCTCGATTCGAAAGTTTTCTATAAATATTAAAATTCTCATTCGAATTGAATGCAAATTAACATTCATCGTTCATTTATAATTGTTGTTAGGGTTGCCAGTCGTAATTGTTTATGATTATTTATTTAAACAAGCCCAGTTATACAAATCTTATTGTTGGAATAAACAACAATAGTAGCTCAATTGTATGATTTTATTGTGATTACTTTAAAGATTAGCGCCCTGACAAATAAACTTGGTATAAAGTTATACCTGAGAATATACCAAGAATATGCAAAATGAAGACTATTTCGTTGACAACACTGTCAAAACAATGATAATTCTGAAGTTTTCTGAATGCCAAGCAACCTTGCAAATAAACGCGGGAAACGTTATACGTCCGAATAAACCAATCATGACACTGAGCTCTACTATTTACCACTGGACTGGTGGCTGTCAAACTGCTTTTGTGCCTGTTTGATATTCGCCATTTTGGCGCTGTTGGCTATGTAGTGAGAGTCTGCGGTACTAAAACTAGTGATGACAACCTCAGCTAAACAAACATCGATAGGAAAACTATTTACAAAGAAAATGTGTATTTTATATCGTTGATTCCTGAAGTGCAAATAGCACGGAGAACGACCGAAATTAATTCAAAATGCAAGAATACTTCAGAGTATTGTAGGCTTCTCTCGCAGCCATTTGTATTATACGTCAAAACTAGTTCTCTGGACGCTCGCGAGTGGCGCTTCAAATAGGCACAAATAAATTGCTGTCAAACATAATACGGAACAGCCTGTCCAGTGGTATTTAAACAGGTCAGTGAATCAGTAATAATAATAATAATAATAATATTGACACACTTTATTCACAAAATATCTTGCCCCAAGTTAAGCATATATAGCCTGTGTTATGGGTTACAAGACAATGATATATTTAATACAATTTACTTACTTAAACATATATAAGTTCATATAAACATACATAAATACATTTAAACATCCATGACTCGGAAACAAACATCTATAAATAAAATTATAAATTATTAACATTCATTTTTTAGTGATAAACGCGCAAACTTCAGTGAGTCTTCTGGGGGTTGAATTTACCCCAATCCGCGACCTTCTCGAGAGAGGACTCGATAGAAGACACAAGTTTTTCCCGGCACTGGTCAACGATTTCCCGAGAGAGACCTGCATGGCTCGTGTATACCGCATCACCAGTGCTGTCGTCTGCATAGCAATGTATGTTGGAGGTGTCCAACATATCATTGATATGCAGAAGAAGCAGCGTAGGAGATAGCACACAGCCTTGGGGCACTCCAGCATTCACGGGCTTCGGGCTCGAGCAATATCCGTCGACAACGACCTGTATGCTGCGCCCATTGAGGAAACTGGAGGTCCACTTGCACAAACTCTCGGGAAGCCCAAATGATGGAAGTTTTGAGAGGAGCGCCTTGTGCCATACACGATTTGCCGCTTAAAAAATCTGGAGGATAAGAAAGGGATGGTCTCCGGTCCTCGACACTAACCTATGCGAAACATAGCGGCACTAGGCCGCTACTTTACGCCGGTATTCTGTGGGAGTGTGGTAATTAGCCCGGACGAGTCTGGCCCGATTATGCTGACGTCATAAGACGGCAGCGTGATTCTCTCACTTCTAAAAAGCCCTTAGTCGCCTCTTACGACACCCATGGGCCTGGGACTCCCCTATTCTTTTTACGCCCCGGGGAAAGTACAGGGCAAAATAAAGGCAAGTAATTTAAAAGAAATATTTGTATTGACGATTCAAAAGCGCTTAGTTGAAGGCTAATTAAATCACGTTTATTTGACTTTGATTTTGAGTAATGAATACTAAATAAATGAATAATCCATTCCTAAATATGCCTCCGACCTGAGAAAAACGGGTGCAAGAAAGTCAGAGGGCTATTAATTTTCATTTCTTTAAAAAAAAAATTAAATGGCATGCGGTCTGCGATCCAAAATTTATTACTTAAATGGCATGCCATGAGCGGATGCGCTCTGCGGCCTGCCCGCGGTTTCTCCATTCCCAGTTTGTATTATCATGAAGAAAGCATTAAATGTTATAGTAAACATTACCACATAAAGTATTCTTAAATATATTCCGTTTACTTGTAATACGCAGGTTATTTTATTATACATGTACCTACTAAAATCTTAAGTTGATTAAAATTTTCTGTTTAATATTTTTTTTATTTCATTTATCCCACCAGGCATATTTATAAATTTGCTAAAAGGTGAACTTGACAGCCCTACTATTCTGCGGGGTTAGTACGCTTAATAATATAATATTCGTCATCGTTTATTGGTCTTTCAATACGGTATTAGTCGTGGCTTCATTTCAACGTCAATTTACTTAACGAGTCTGTTACTCGGATTTCATCGATTTTGTACGCGTAGACTAAGCGCTAGAGGCGAGTTTCTTCCAGAGTATGATCTGGGGCATAATTTATACGATTTTAATACGCTTTCATTAGCTTCATACGTGTGCTAGTATGTAACGGATTCTTTGAAAACGATTTTGACCCCCTTCAAAACGTCGGATTAACTTTTTCGAAATTTGGCATGCTTATTAAGGCCCGATGACATTACAATATAACAAAAAAAAACTTAAAAAATTAAAAATAAATAATGCGTGATAATTCAGGATATTATCAAAATAACCCTTATACTCATGTTTGTTCATAAAATATTTCTAACAATTGATATGCACCCTGCGCTTTTTTTAAAATAAAATCATTTTGTCTTATTATTATATTATATTATATTATATTATATTATATTATATTATATTATA
>CATIXQ010000006.1:18940389-19002941 GCA_949711755.1 Leptidea juvernica
ATATTATATTATATTATATTATATTATATTATATTATATTATATTATTACTATACTATTAGTGTTACATTATTGGTATAAGTAAAATGTTTGTGTACCGGACTATTAAAAGGTACAATGAGACCTCCTCTGTTTGTGACAGAAAAAGATTTAGCAGTCCACGTAGTTCTCGTTCGAAATAGGTGGTCAAAGCAGTAAGGGAAAGAATTCGAAGAAATGTAAATCAGAGATGAAGATTTTTTTATGGAAAAAGGAGGATAAATGAGCGTACGGGTCACCTGGTGTTAAGTGATCACCGACGCCAACATTCTCTTAGCATAAATAGCACCTAATGAAACCGCATAACCATGTCGCATATTTTAAAAGATGACTTAGGATTTGCAGCATATAATAAACGTACTGGTAATTTCTTAACTGATAACTTAAAAAGAATTGTGTGGTAAAATTTAAACAACTACTAAGCGCGAAGGGAGGTCACAGAAAAATTTTGTTTTCGAATGAGAATTTTTTTACAATTGAGCAACATTTTAACAAACAAAATGACCGTATTTATGCTCAAAACTCTAAGGAAACTTCCCTATTAGTCAACAGAGTGCAACGTGGGCATTATCCGACTTCAGTGATGGTTTGGTGAGGTTATTAGCTATGAAGGAGTGACTGAGCCATACTTTTGTGAAAAAGGTATCAAAACATCGGCACAAGTGTATCAAGATACCATTCTTGAGAAGGTAGTGAAGCCACTTAACAATACCGCGTCCAGTAACCAAGAATAGTCCTTCCAGCAAGACACGGCGCCGGGCCATAAAGCTCGGTCTACGCATTCTTGGTTGGAAACGAACGTTTCGGACTTCATCAGAGCTGATTGGCCGTCGTCTAGTCCCGATCTTAATCCACTGGATTATGATTTATCGTCTGTTTCAGAGAGTACGGCTTGCTCTAAACGCCATGATAATTTGGAGTCCCTAAAACAATCCGTACGACTGGCAGTGAAGAATTTTCCCATGGATAGAGTTCGTGCCTGTGCTATTGATAACTGGCCTAAACGTTTAAAGGACTGTATTGCATCCAATGGTACGGTCATTGGACCAGTGGGTGAAACATTGTGATTGCGAAGCCGAAACACCACAAGATCAAGGGATCGAATCTCAGCCGTGAAATATTACAGTTTATTATGGATCAAAGTTGATTTTTCTGAGAGATAAAATTTTGTCCTGTAATCGTTTAACACCATTCACACTCACATCACAAATCACACACCTACAATAACACTACACACTAGTACTCACACACTTACATACATTAACACATATTTACAAACACACATACTCGTATATCACCGCACTCACCGGCGAGTGCGAAGCCTTTTCAAATCTGGAGTCCATTGGACTATCAGATAAATTAGATCGTTAGTGATCTTCTCTCCTTC
Source organism: Leptidea juvernica (assembly GCA_949711755.1). Taxonomy (NCBI): domain Eukaryota; kingdom Metazoa; phylum Arthropoda; class Insecta; order Lepidoptera; family Pieridae; genus Leptidea; species Leptidea juvernica. The sequence goes on from CATIXQ010000006.1 coordinate 18,941,815, forward strand.
CAGCCTAGTGTGCAGGCGGTCCGAGTTTCGAGTCTCCTTCCGAGAAGCTAAAACACTATAAGAGTGATAAATGTTATTTGCAATAGGATTTATTTTCCTTGTTTAGTATTTATGACAAGACTACTACGACGACAACTATTTAAAACAAACATAGTTTTTAAGATAAATAGTATTCGAAACCGTCACTCCATACCGAATATAATTTACGTTTTGGTTTTGCTGGAAGCTGCCACTCTGATACCAAAGAATATGTTACAGTAATTGTAGTGATACTTAAATATATCGCGTATGGAGATATAACAAAATAATATATGATGGTATTGTGTATCTTATATAGATCTACAGAAAAGTCCGGGATGGGATATGTCTATCACTTAAGGATAACATGCTTTATCCATTTTAATACTTTAAATAATTGTCAATTATTAAGCTGTAATGTTGTTGTAAAGCTGTTTACACAAATACCATTTTTTATTACTATATATTATAAAATCATTCAGAAATACGTTTTTGCTTCATTTTTAACTCAATAGTTTTGACAACATAATTCCGATGGCTTTAGACTGCATTATTCCCGAATACTTACATATATTTGAAGTTATACTACTTTAGGCGCGTTATGAAAAAATGATGAGAGTGAAAATTTAAGATGCGCGCGCAATACTGTAACACAAAAGTAACAGGGTGAAGTTGGTTCCTAAAATGTTCTGACGTTAGCGACATTCGTTTTTTTTTGGTTTCTTCGTCCATTATTAGGACAGGCAAAGCGTTCAAGTTCATACAGCCATATTCATTATTCAATAATTAATTGTCAAGGCCATCTTTGCACGATTGTTACAAAATTGTTCTTTTTAAAATCGCACGTGGAATAATTCATTTTAATGATTTTTGCTTGGTTAGGCCAAAGAAATATAACTTCTTGCGTGCATACATAAGTACACACACACTTTTTTTATAGACAGTACAGTGGCTCTCGTGTCAGCTAGTTATAACTAAGTGAAGTAAGACGATATTATGTCTCGTACACACAGAAGATCCAATTTAGTTAATTAAACCGGTCATCTCTGTGTCCATACTCTGAGCTACAGTATATCTGTGGATAGTACCATTACGTGTTGTGTCTGCTATGTGGGTTAAAAGTGTATAGAACTATCATATTCTGTGAAAAGGTGCTTGAGACTTCGCTTAACTACAATTCCACTTGGTAGAGTTAGTAAGTCCTTCGTTGGGGAAAGTATAATATTATGTTCCTTCAACAGAATCCCAAAGTCTGTAAAAATTTTTCAGATAATCTGTAATTTTAAGAGATTTGTGTATTTTTCGTCAATAGTGACAAATATAAGAATAATATGAAATTTGAATCTTAAATATGATAAGGAATTGTGATACTTGTGGCATTCGTACAAAAAACACCTTTGAGAAATAGAGAGATTTCTAAACATGTTTGTGTGGTTACTATAATCTTTATAATTAGATTAAGGATTGGTCTCCGCTGCACTCCAACTATATACCGCACTACTTAATAACAATAGCTTCATTATTATTGCGGAAATTATCTTTAAAAAATTTAACCGACTTCGAAAAGGAGGAGGTTCTCAATTCGATTGGTATTTTTTCATGTATGTACACTGATTACGCTGAGATTTATGATCCGATTTATGTAATTCTTCTTTAGTTCGATGTCTAATAGATGCCATTTCGTCCCATAAAAATTTAACATAGTTGGGCCCAGTAGTTTTCATTTTATTTATATTTTTTATTAATTTTTTTGTTTACGTGGATGATGTTATGATAGTTTATATACTGCTTGTTCAGGAGTTTTCATTTAGTTTGATTATTTATAATTATTATTAACTAATACTAATATACTAATATAATAATTATTATTATAATAAGCTCCCCAGTGACATAAAAAATACACAATCTTTACAAACCTATAAAAAACTCCTGAAACATTACATATTGAACAATTATCAAAATAATACTCCTATATTCCACTATATTCGATGTAAACCTACATATATTATTAATTAATATGTATACAATACTATAATACTAATAACAACATTATAATTTAATACTAATAACATACGCAACTATAAAAATAAATTCAAAACTTACCGAAATATACATATATATTTACTATACATATCTACTTTAAATGCTTTAATTAACATAAAATACATACACGTAATTAGTGTTATTCAAAAAAATATATATATAAAAAAATTATATCAAACTATCCTTACCCCGACGTGCCATGCCGTATCTAGTAGCTCTTAATGCATGTGTTGATCATAATGTTTACGCGGTTTTTTCATTTCTACCCACTTTGTTTTTTATAGACTCGCAGTACTACGAATAAGATACCTAATGTTTATATTGTTTTCTCATGTAAGTGAATATGTTCTGTTCTTAATGAGAATAAAGTTCTTTAACCATAATTATTATTAACCCGATTGACGATTAGTGGGTCTTAAGGCTACCTGTCATTCATAGCTAACAATCGTTCTTTACGTTATTTTTGTGTCTCACAAACGTGAACACTCACGTGAACGTGAAAAAGGGTATCTAGCCTGTGTTATGGGTTGCAAGTCAACGATATATTTAATAGAACATACTTACTTAAACATACATAAATACATATAAACATACATATTTTTGTATGTATTTACATATAAACATCCATGACTCGGAAACAAACATCCATATTCATCATATAAATGCTTGCAACTACCGGTATTCCAACCCGGGACCTCTAGCTTAGTAGGTAGGATCGCTAACCACTCGGCTATATAGGTTGTCGTTGGAGAGCAGCCAATCCTTACTCTAAGGCCTAGTATACATTATAATCAGCATAATTAATATATGCCCTTCGAGAATCATGCGCCCGATGTACTGAAGCATTTCATTACAAACGGTTTTAAATTTGATTGGTGCAACTTATGATAAGAAGGTGGATAAAATAATGATTAAAAGATAATTTGTTTGTTAAATGAATTATTTTGAGTTAGTGTAAAAGTCAAGGTCAAATAAAAAGTATTCAAATTTGAATCGTCACTGTAAATATTTCATTTAAATTATTGAATCTACCATAATATTATGCTAGGAAAAAGTTGAGCTCGTGAGAAGAACATACAAGAAACTCAACGGCCACTCTTTTCAATCAATAGAGTATTTTACAATGGCTGTAATATACATAACAGATTAGTTTGTAAGGTACTGCATCCAATATAATATGAATCATGTTTAAATAATATAAATTTTATCATAAAAAGTAAATGAAATGAAATGAAATGAAATGAAATGAAATTTTATTTGCAGGAAACATTGTTCTTAAGATGTTAACATAATATTATTGATAATCCGATAAGTTTTGTCAATTGACATGCAAAATATGTAATACGGAATTGAATGTGTAAATATAAATTATCGTATGCTGGATGCATCAACCTTTAGAGCTTGAACCCGTTGTTTGTGTAAGGATGCTTCGTGAACAGCTTGGTCGTGATTACTGTCACAATTAGTAATCGAATACAATGATTTATTAACTATAACAGGTCGACTTGGCGCCACAAGCAGCACCCGTTCACGAGTTGATACATGGACCAGCCATCGTTTCCTTCGCACATATTTGAGGGAAGGAGACGACCCGGTAAACGACTCCGCAGCAAGCAACGCATGATAACTACAAAATAAAATGCCTCACTAAGCCCACAAATGATTCTATACACGGTGAAACTTTATGGGTATACTATGCTTTGAACCTGACAGATGACATTCATAATGTTAACACGAGGAACAAACTTGAACTTGTTATGCCTACTACTCGGTTGGGTCGAGTTAGTAAGTCTTATGCGATGTATATGCTTCTACAATATGATCCCAGAAAATGTACAAAACAAATGTGTTACGAAATTTAAAAGAATTGTTAAAAAACGTTTGTGTGGGAAAGGTTATTATATCATAAGCGATTTTCTTAATAACACCACAGACTGGGAATAAAGCGAACACCCTCAGGCTCTTTAATTATAAATGTTTATTGTACGATATTACATTGAAATGCATATTTTATATAAAAAAAAGCCCGCGTAGTTTCTTGCGCCCATTCTCCTCAGGTCTGAGGCAGTCCCGTACGCTCGTTTGTCCTCCTATTCCATAAAAAAAAAAAAAAAAAAAAAAAGTCTCTTTTGAATGGGTGGTAGTTTTTGACTGCTGAAATGATTTTAAATCCTATTTTGAATAAAAATATTTGAATTTGAATTTAAAGTTGAAAACCAGACATTCCTAAGGCCATCTCTAATGACTATGTGAAGTCAGAAATGAATTAGCATTATATTTTAATACAAGATTTAATGTGCTAAGTTTTCGCAAAAATCCCATCCCGCAACCCTTATCCAGTTGATAAGGGTTGCGGGATGGGATTTTTTCTGAAGTCTCTTTGACCTAAAACAGATGAATAACGTAGATGTGACATAATATCAGATAATGCCTACTATTCATTGCAGCAGTGAGGCAAATTATGTTCTTATTGTTAGTTTTCATTTCGTATAATACAATTACAGTGGATTCTATATAAACCAAAGGACTATTTATATACAGGGTGGACTAAAAGTCCGTTTATAATTGGATTAATGTTAAAAAAAAAACTAATTACAGTAGATCAAAATTGTTTATTGTTTTCGATAGTAAACAAAAGGGGAATTTATTTCTTAAAAATCACAGCATCCATATGCAATCCTTCATTATTCTGGCATTGCTGCAATCTAGAGCGGAAATTTTCGATGACAGCTTTACATGTTTCTATTGAGATGTTTTGGATTTCTGTGCGAATACGATCCTTTAATTCGTCAAGAATTACTGGTTTGGTTGGCTGGAATGCAGGGGTTTTTGATCACCATGACATAGTGTCACTCCAATAACGAGAATTTTGTCTATTAACATGCCCATTTAGGTGGAAGTGTGCCTTGTTGAGAAAAAAAAGTTTGTAAAACTGGTGAATCGCTCTACCATTTCGTTCGCAAACTGCAACCTAGTGGCATGGTCCAGAGGCCTTAATTCCTGCACCATTTGGATTTTATAGGAATGTAGACTTAAATCTTTCTTGAGAATGCGGTTTAATACATCATTATCTTGGCACGTTAAGGACAGCAGACCGCTTTCGAGTTGATAGTCCAGGTTGGTCACAAACAGACGATTTTACTCGCTCCACGTTTTCGGGGTCCCTCGACGTTCTAGGCCGGCCAGATCGACGTAAATCCATTGTTGAACCCGTCTTCTCAAACTTGAGCACCCATTTTTTAATTAACACACCTGATGGACCTTGATTTTTGTGTCGTATCTTGTAATGATTGCAAAACTTTCGTTGAGCTAAGGTCGCAGAATCGTTGTTTCGATAGTAATCGCGTTCACAAAATGCACGTTGACTACCGCTAAACGACGCCATGGTACTAAATTCCCATTGGCCGCTCTTGCAATGCGTAACCCTTCCACCCCCCTCCGCCGCCGCTGATAGACGCGGCCACCGATTCAAATGTAAACGGACTTTTGGTCCAAGCTGTATAATATTCTTATTACATTCATAAAATCTTAATATGAAGAATTATTATTAGGTGGACCAATCATTTATTTGCCATATTTATTTATACTCTATCTAATATATAAAATTCTCATGTCGCGGTGTTTGTAGTTAAACTCCTTCGAAACGGCTTGACCGATTCTCATGAAATTTTGAGTGCATGTTGGGTAGGTCTGAGCATCGGACAACATTTATTTTTCATCCCCCTAAATGTTAAGGGTGGTCTACACGATTTTTTATTTTAAATTTTTTTGACATTTGTTTTTAATTTGTTTGATTATGAGTCAGCATTAAAAAATATACACAACTTCAAATATTCACCCATCTACGATCAACAGTTACTTTTGTATCGCTATTTTAATATCGACTTTTATATCAATACTACGTTTGCTGGGTCAGCTAGTAATCTATATATTCTTTAATCGTATAGTAGGCTTTTTGAATAAGGCGATTATTTATAGCTTTTTTAAATTTAGAATGTGTTAGACATGTAAGATGTTGTACACTTTCACGTGGGGATATATTTCCTTAATAGAAATACATTTTCATCTTTAATAAACCGATTTCATTAATTTATCTAGCTTTATACACCCACGATATTATACCTAATGCAACTATTTAATAAATCGCATTATAATGGCTAAACAGATTGGTACATCGGTACGTTATCAAAGAATATAGCTCACAATGGCGTCATTAATTAGCACTTACCATTTGATCTTTAGATGCCTAGAGTATTTAACCAACTGGGTGTGGCATGCGAAAATAACAATTATTGTTATTAAACTATAAAGTGGCTCTAGAAGTGTTCTAAATCTAATTATTTTGACAGTGTTTATTATATAGTTGACAGTTAGTTGACGCTTGAGATGTACCACAGAGCGAGCAACGTTCGGATGCGACGTTATGTCACAGAGTTACACCGAGAAAGTCGCAAATGAAAAAAGTCTTCACAAAAATATTTCAATAATGTTTATTAGACTATTGTTGGGACTGCTACGAGGTCCCAGAGTGGCTCAAGCGGAAGATCGGCGCTGGACATACTTAATATGAGTGTCAGCATATGCCGAGCTTGTGCCTATTTGCAGCTGATGTTAATGTATTTTTAGTTTATTATGTTTTAATATATTATATATTTAATCAAAACAAATCTTATAACTATATTTACAATACTACGACTACATAAAATTAAAACTATCATTACGTGGAAGCGTACCAAGAATACTGGCAGCATTACCCCGTTGGATAGCAAGGCTGATCCGTTGACCGAAATAGCTGCCAGCGCTTGGGTTTCCAGTAGCCTTATTGAGGCGCGAAGATAGTATTTTGAACATTCTCCGCGCCTCTGGGCCCCACGGGCCAAGTGTCTCGACACCAAACGGCACAAAGATGTATGACTCACTGAGACCAACATATTATGTTTTATGTTTTATATTTATCTTTAGTAAGTATTATTGTATTTTTATAAGTTTTCAGCTGCTAATTAAATATTTTATTATTATTATTAAATGATTATCAAAATGACCTTGTAGAAGTTAAACAATGATTCAAATAGGCTTCTGCATATAATAATTATTATTATCACAATAAAACTAGTTTAAAAAAAATCAACACTTTTATATATCAAGGGGAGGCAGGGAAGAGTTTGCAGCTCCGATTAGAATGTTCGTTAAGCGTTATGAATTAAATTCTTAAAATTATTTTTTCCTTCTTTTTACATATAACTTAAAGTTAATACGTTTTTAAAAACTCGTCACTTGTTTATTATTTAAAATTGGATGACCTAGGGTTTTTTGAAATATAACATCGAATTTTCTATCAAGGTTACTGCAACTTAACATGTTTCTAAATTATGCGATTTATGAAGTGCTTAGCAAAAATATGATCATCATCTTTAGACCAAAGACTGCTGGACAAAGGCCACCCCCAAAGATTTCCACGTCGATCGGTCCTGCGCTGCCCTCATCCAACGTATTCTGGCGATTTTGACCAGATCGTCGGTCCATCTTGTGGACGCCATCGAGGACTTTACTGCCCCAACCACCATCTGTCCGTCGAGCTATGTGTTCCACCCACCGCCACTTCAGTTTCACAATAACTTGGACTATGTCGGTAACTTTGGTTCTCCTACGGATCTCCTCTCTATTGCCCTTTGAGTGAATATATGCTTGCCTTGACGGGTTAACTAAAATAAAATGAAAATGTAACTTTTACGCAAAAATCTAATGTAAAACCGTTACAATTACACACGTTTTAATCCTTTAAAAGTGTTTTATTTAAATGTGTAACACTCGCGTTAATCAAAGAAAATACTTTAATAATATATTCTACACATGTTGTAGTGAAAAAAATGGTTCCGTTTTGTAATAATAATAGTAATTAATAAAGAAAATTACAAAATTGAACTGTAATAATTATGTTAAGTTAAACTCGCAAGAATAGTAGGTATAATATGAAACAAAATAAAGGGATTGGTCTCTATAACGGAACTCCACAGAGGAACAAACCTACAGATGTTCCTAGACTCAGAAACACAGCAAGCGCTTGTCATCTCCTTTTGGTTAAATAGTTTAGGAAAATAATATTTGATCTCTTATCACACCTCAGCTCTGAGCCCAGTGCTTCACAAGATGGCAGAACTAATGAATATAAGCGTTTGTGACGTAGCAAGGATTTTACAAGTGTGGGAGAAACAGGAATTTGTTGATCTGGTTACCGAGAAGTGCATTGACGGGCGTAAATTATTGGTAAGAATTTTCTTATATTAAGAGTTTCTTGAAGAAGCCTCGCATTCGCTATTTGTTTTTATATGACGATAAAGGACAAGACGAGCAGGACGTTCAGGTGATGGTAATTGATACGCCCTGCCCATAACAATGCAGTGCAGCTCAGGATTCTTCAAAAATCTAAAAACTCTGAGTGTCTAATCTTAATGTTAACTGTGGTTTGCCCAGTAAATTCACTAGCTCCGCCGCTCTTCTGACCGAAACACAGTAATGTTTACAAATTACTGCTTCACGGCAGAACTAGGCGCCGTTGTGGTACACATAATCTAGCGGGCATCCTGTGCAAAGGAGCCTCCCAATGGTATAAATGGCGAGATACACACCAGTTTTTGCACGTGCCACCACATGCAAGGGGCTGGGCAATTGAAGTATTATTAGTATCAGACCTCTCACCTTGATTGTAACACGAGTTAAGGACAGCTATCGTCAACTCATTCATTCTATGCTTAACACTAAGCGTCTTATAGAAGCAACAAGTTGTTGCAGTACGTGGAACGAAACGTGTAAGCGCCAAGAAATCGCCGATACTGGAACTTTCGTCGATAATACTGCGTTTCGTGTTTATACTTTAATAGCTGACCCGACAGCAAATATACTCCCTGTTGTTATAATGAAATTGTTTCACAGCAGAACTGTCAAACCGGGCGTCAATAAATTATCTCATAGAAAATATATCCATACAAAACAAATATTGGAAATAAAAATTAATTGTGTCCAAAATCGAAATAAAAACTATCATATCTCTCTAAACTGAGTAGTTTAGAGAGATATGATAGTTTTTTAATGAAGTAATCCCCATTAAAATCCATTCATTAGTTTTGGAGTTCACTGGAAACAAACATCAGGATACTGAATTTTTATTAAGATATTTTCTATTGAGTGCTCGAATTACAAGACAAGGGAATGATTGTCACATTGACACAATCGAAAATTCCCCTTGCTTTAATTGTCGCTTATGTACTATTCAGTACTTAGCTTCCATCTTCAACTTTGCATCTTCTTTTATTGACTCCAACGAATGTTCTACAGAGCTGTTTCATTTTATTTCAACATCTACTGTTTTCAAGAAACTTTTATCCACATACTAGGAAACTGACTACGGAACTTCCGGTCTTTTCTCTACGATATTTAGTTATGATATGATTTTAGATCGTTATGAAGTAGGCAACAAAAGGTGCTGGGAGAGTTTCTTGCGTCGTTTCATCTGTCTCAAAGCGCCATTTGTTTCTGAAGCGGTAGTAGTATCTAGTATATTAGAAATGACATCAAAAAGAATTCTAAAGGAACCAATTTTAATTATTATTAATGAACTCAACAAGTTAGTATTCAATACCAGAAATCAATTATTGGAAACAGGAGCCTTTTAACTAATTCAAATTTTACTTATTCAAATTGTTATATAAATTGGTTTAAAAACTCAATATCTAAAAAAAACGTGTACAACGTGTGCCCGCTAAAACAAGCAAGTTTTAATGTGGCTTAAAATACTAACTTTTATCTACCGCTTTCTCCACCTTCATCTTGATGCATGGACTTCGGAATCAAGATAATTTTACTATGTACTTAGTCGGTTTATGATATTTTTGTGCCAAGTTTTATCGTTGTAATTTTGAGACAACCTAAGACAGCTGTCCCGCAATCTGCAAGAACATAATATCCTGTAATAGGTTTATGAACACCTTTCATGCCATCGTTTGGTCTCGGGTAAACTATTGCTCTTATATATATCTAGAATATTGTTGTAATTCACATTTTTTCTCTGGCTGTACAAAAATAACATTTTAAAAAAGTGGGACGAAACAGGAATAAAAATCAACGTGGGACGAAACAGGAATGTGGGACAAAAACCCGGGGCGAAACAGGAACAAATCAAATAAATGCCTTTTATGCCTTTTAAAAGATCAGCAATGCCCTTGTGGCTTCTGGTAGTGCTATTGAAGCAGGTTTGGTTAATGAACCATTCCAACCAGTCCAGCTTCCACATCCTTTCTGAGATGTTTGTAGACTTCTTGGAGCGACCTCATATTTTTGAGGACTTTTTCTCGTTAGACTCCTGTAGAAAAAGTATCCATGAAAACATGTTTATCTACTATATGACTAGTAGTATGTGGCTTCTTTCAAACTGCAGAAGCAGCTTGTGAATTATTGCAAGAGTTATTGGGCATTGATTACTTAATATCAGATGATATGGCAAGTTTTTTCTCATATTTTTAGTGGAAAAGAAAAAAAGCTTGTTTTTTTTAAATGTATCTTATTTTAACATTGAACATTAAAAGATTTCACGAGAATATATAGTTTGAAGTTCACCTTATATTTTTTATACGAGTCTAATTTTTCATGTCATCTGATAGATGTCATTGGGAGGCTCCTTTGCACAGGATGCCGGCTAGATTATGGGCCACAACGGCGCCTATTCTTGCTGTGAAGCAGTTTTGGGTTTTTCAAGAATCCTGAGCGACACTGCATTTTAATGGGCAGGGCGTATCAATAACCATCAGCTGAACGTCCTGCTCGTCTCGTCCCTTATTTTCATAAAAAAAAGTAATTTAATTGTGTTTCGGTCTGAAGGGCTCCGTAACTAGTGAAATTACTGGGCAAATGAGACTTAACATCTTATGTCTCAAGGTGACGAGCGCTGTTATTCAGCTCACAATTTTTAGGTTTTTTAAGAATCCTGAGAAATGAGCAGGGCGTATCAATTACCATCAGCTGAACGTACTGCTTGTCCCGTCTCTTATTGTCATAAAAAAATAGAAAGTTATCACCGCTGCCAATCCCACAGCGTATTCTTACTGAAATTATAAATTTAATATTAAAAAACATATTTCTTAATTTATATTTTCGGGCATATACGTCATTCATACATACGCTTTTTATTGTTCATGAATTATGTTTTAATATTAAAAATTTAAAAATTTAAAATAGAGACCTGAATAATTTACAGGCCACATCTTAAGTACATTGGCCATATTCATTCGAATTTAGAAACATAATCAAAGAAGATTCTAATTTAACTTACAGTTATAAATTACTTTATCTAAATCAAACTTTGCAAAGTTCTATAACGGTACTTATCTAGTAAACTTCGACATTCATTTGATAAACAACTTTCAGGGACTTACCGAGGGAGTTGTGAAATTGTGGCAGCCAAAGTCGAATGCTATAGAACTCATTGACTTAATTGAAAATATGAAATCGAACCCAGAAAAATACATGAAATGCTTAAAACGCGATGAAATAGTTATAAAAGAAACTAATTTAAATGATAATCCGTATCAAACTGTAAGCGTAAGAAAAATAAGTCAACAGGATACTGTGGAAGAGATTTTAAAACGAATTGTTATACCGAAGAGTTTTTTGTACAGAAACAAGAAGGATAAAGTCAATTCTTATGTGCCAATGGATGCTGGATCAGGCAAGAAGCCAAAAACATTTTTTCGATTAAGTTCCTACGAATATCCACTACTAAAATCAAAGTTTTCTAGAAATGAAAGCCCTTCGGATAGAGGTTATTATTCAATAAAGACAAATGATAAAATTTATATTCAAAAGCCCAAAAAAGAGGACTCCAGACCTAAGTATAGGTCTTTATCGACTGCTGAAGAATTTAATGAGAATGTAATTGAAGATCATTTGTATGAAGATTTATGTTACAACGATCTAAGTGAATCAAAAATTGAGTCAAACAAGGGTCAAGTAAAACCATGTATGGTAAAATTACAGGAGTTATTTCAATCGCTTAAATTTCCATTCTTCAAAAAACCTGATGAAGTCACAGAAAAAAAAGAAGAGATAAGAGAAAGGAATCATGATAAAGATGGACACTTTTATGAAAATAATGATTTGGCAGACATGTACGATTCTGTGCATGTACAAAAAGATGAATCAAGTGATGTAAAAAATAAGGTAAGGGTAACTTATATATATTAATAACATTCCCAATATCTCTGAACAAATATAACAATGTGAAAAATTGTTTTTTGCACGAAGTCGTTGGATGTTTCTAAAGGACAGGAACACAAAACAGCCACACAAAATTCAAGTCAATTTAAGCTGCAATAGTAAAGTAACGTTGCCAAGTTCATTCAATCGAATGCAATTATTTAAAGCTTTCAAAGAGCTGAAGTTTTCCTTTCATCTTCGAATTTTAATTAGCAGTTTCCCACTTTTGAACAGTATTTATCTGAAGACAGAGCTTTGTTCGTTCTTCAAATAAATATAAAATAAAAAAAATCTGAATTTTATCATATTGCTAATTTAAATGCGATTAAATACTTATATAATGTTATGCTATGTCCCAGCTTGTTATTACGATCATTATTTTTAAAAGTTAGATATTATTGTATTGTTAGATACTATTTATTTTTATATATTTATAAAAAAAGCACATGGTAGAAGTAAAACCAAACAATTTGTTATGTTTTTAAAGTGATAACCTTTTCAAATAAAATTTGGAAAACAAACTTGTTCTTCAAATTTATTTGTGTATTAATCAATCCTAGAAGTGAGGGTTATCACTTTAAAAACATAACAAATTGTTTAGATTTACAATAGCGACATCTCAAGTCAATTTCCTGATATGCAAATATTAGGGTTGAGCAGGTTATCAACTGTAAAGTGTAGATGAACCTGTAGATGAAGCCACAACCTGAGAGTTGAACAAAGCATACAAGATTTTATGATGATACGTCACTCGAACGGTTAGCTCAGTTGGTTAGTCAGCACTGACACGGAACGCCAGAGTTTCGTGGGTTCGTGTCCCGCATCGTTCATAAAATTTTGTTTTACAAATTTTAGGAGTAAAACCTTCAAAAATTTGGCTTCAAGATGAGACGAATGTAAAATTTCGGGGAGAGGATAATTGTAGGTTTTAGTAATGATCATAGTGATACAAAGTTTGATAATTATATTACATTTTATTCGTATATGTTATATAGATTTATTTATTGAGACTCAGAGCTTACATTTTCTAAAAATTTAATATGAAATGATGCCGGATAGAAGAAAAATATTCTTCAGCCAAGCATTATATTGCAACCACTCTTTATGTGTTTGTTTGAACTCCTCTGATTCTAGTGAAATTATGCATTTTTTTTAATAAATTAAGGGACGAGACAAGCAGGACGGTCAGTTGATGGTACTACAGCGCCCTTCAGACCGAAACACAATAATGCTTACTTACAAAACTGCTTCACGGCAGAAATAGGCGCCGTTATGGTACCCATAATCTAGCCAGCATCCCTGTGCAAGGGATGCAAGCAAAACCCTAAGTGTGGTCGGAATCAAAAGCAGAAACATGCAGATTTTTCCATCATGCCGATAAAACGCCTCTTCATCTCCTCTGCGATTGCGGCTCACTAATGCATAAGCGTAACACCATTATAGGTGACTACACTCTGCTCCCAGATACTGTTTGTAATACCCACGTCTAGAAGATACTGCGGTTCGTAAAGGCGGCAGGGCTTGACGACGAGCTATAAGTATGAGTGGCGAACACAATAGTTCAATTCTGGACACGGTGTTACTAGGACTTATAAGGACTAGACCCACTGGTTAGGGGCATGCTCATGTCTCAAGTAATAATTGGGTTTTCGTAGAATCCTCGGCTGCATTGTGGGTGCACATACGGCTTGTTTTGCTATTTCTGATTCTAAAAAATTGTTCTAGGAATGTTTAGTTGTCGAAGAGTATCTAGAGCCAGTGAACATCAACAGGGATTATTGTGATGTCTGCCTCAAGCAGAAAGAAGATTCACTTCTGGGTTTCATCATGAACTACTTCGAAACGAGGTTCGGTAGACGAGGTAAGGATTTAGAAATATATAATGTAATGAGTAATGATGGCGAATGAAGCCCTATCACTGAACAAAAAAAAACCTATGCATACTTACCAGGATGCTAACTTTTATTATGAAAATAAGAGACGATACGGGTAGGACGTTCAGCTGATGGTAATTGACCCTGCCCATTACAATGCAGTTCCGCTCAAGATAATTGAAAAACCCAAAAATTCTGAGCGGCACTACAACTGCGCTCGTCACCTTGAGGCATAAGATGTCAAGTCTCATTTTCCCAGTATAATTTCTCTAGCAACGGTGACCTTCAGACCGAAACACAAAAATGCTTACACATTACTGTTTCACGGCAGAAATAGGCGCCGTTGTGGTACCCATAATCTAGCCGGCATCCATTGCAAAGGAGCCTCCCACTGGGAAAGTAAAAGTTATGTTTTCGATGGCATTTCTCTATCTGATTCGTTTATCGCTTTAAAATTTATCGTAGGCTACCGCAGCCCCACACTTATTAGACGCGTGTTTACGGACACTATTTCATGCACAGAGATGCTTCTTTTTACCTAATACTACGAAGGAAATAAAAACATAGTTGTTGAAGTCTGTTTAACAACCCTTAAAAAAATTAAAAGTTGCCGTACAATGTGGTTTCCGGTTATAATAAAAAATGGCTTAAGATAAAAGACAAAAGTTCAACCGTTTATTGCGGTTATGAGATACAACTCGACTACAGACAGACAAACAGACGGATGGACAACGGAGTCTTAGGCTTATCATATCTATAGAGGGTACTTGGAATTTGCTCAGAATTTACTTAGGTACAACTTAGCTGAGTGTGATACAAGCCGAACTTCAGCTGTTAAATATATAACTGTAGAAATAAGGGACCGCTTGTAACTAATTCTAGTACGCTTCATAAGATACATAATAGCTTTATGGGTAAATGTATACACTTTTATAATAAAGTCCCAGCCACTGTTCAGGCATTATCTGTAAATATATTTAAATGTTTTACTAAAAAAATGGCTCTGTCGTAAGTCCTACTGCACAGCTGAATCTAAGTGATCGGACAGCCTGGGAGTTGATTATGATTATCTTATAGCAATAGCGATGACATTACAATATTCTATATTTTATTAAAAAGAACGCTGGGAGAGTTTCTTGCGCCACTTCTTTTCTCTCAGAGCGCCATTTGTTTCCGAAGCGGTAGTAGTATCTAGTATATTACAAATGATATCAAAAAGAATTCTAAAGGCATCAATTTTGAAAAAATAAATGTCTTTTATGCCTTTTAAATGATAATAATTTTGGAGTGGTAGTGTCATGTTGGGTCCTCACGGACACAACCGAATTGGGCCGGCACGCCCGGAGAAATACCACTCCCCCACTCGAAACCGGCGTGAAATAGCGGCTATGCCGCTGTGATCCGCTTCCTGATCCGGAGCACCGTGCCGATCACGCGCCTATCACGGCCCCGCTTCTTAGGCTGTCGCCACGTGTGGCACTATTAAGGTCAGCAGAGTGGGACGAGATGCGGTGCTTTATGCATCCTACCCGTGGAGGCAGATCTGTTTTTCGCTGGGTGATCCAGATGCCACTGCTGACGCTTTGAGTGATGTGGTACTGCAAGTTATGGAACTCTTCATTCCATCCTCCTCTGTGCCTATCGGTGGCAGGTCCCAACCGTAGTTTCACCACTCCTGCAAAATGGCCTCTCGCTGAAAGCAGGAGTGCTATCAGGCTTGGGTCACATATTCCGCGGTGCGAGTCATACATGCCGGAGGTAAAAATCCGTCATGACGCCGTGCTAAAGGCGCTTCTCACCTTGGACATTCACAAATCGAGCGGGCCCGATGGCATTCCCCCGATAGTGCTGCGGACATGTGCTCCGGAACTGGCGCCGGTCCTTACCCGTCTTTTCCGGCTGTCCTACTCATCAGGCGTAGTCCCGAAATTATGGCGGCTTTATTGCATCCGATCCCTAAGAAAGGTGTACGCTCGGATCGATCCAACTACCGCCCCGTTGTCATTACCTCCATTTTCTCCAAAGTAATGGAGTCGATAATCAACCGCCAGCTCTTGAGATACCTAGAGGAGCACCAGCTGATCAGTAACTGCCAGCACGGTTCCGTCGGGTCGCTCAGGTGGTGATCTTCTTGCGTATCTGACCCATAAATGGCCTTACATGGAGTACTGTTCTCACCTCTAGGTCTACAGTACCAGCTTCTTCCATTTGACCGCATACAACGAAGAGCGGTTCGAATCATAAACGATCAAGCCATCTCCAATCGGCTGGATTCTTCGGCATTGCGTAGAGATGTGGGTTCTCTCTGCATCTTCTACCGCATTTATCACGGGAGTGCTCAGAGGAGCTGTTCAGGCGGCCGAATTCCATCACCGGACATAACGTGCAAAGTACCACGCACCACTTAGACATCTGACATTCCACAACCGCGCGTTTCGTTAGAAATTTCTTGCCTCGCACAGCCACTTTGTGGAATCAATTACCAGCTGCGGTTTTCCCGAATAGATACGACTCAGGGACCTTCAAAAAAAGCATACTCCCACCTTAAAGGCCGGCAACGTATTTCTTGACACACCTGTTGTTGCGGACGTCCATGGGGGGTTGTCTCACCTCTCCCCATCCCGTGAGCCTCTTGCCCGTTTGCCTCCTCTTATATAAAAAATATAAAAAACCAAAAAAAAAAACAAATCCAATGCTAAACTTACACTCCGCTAAGTTTTACATACGTTAACTCTCTAAGGCTGAGATATATAGAGTGTACTTAGAATTTGCTGAATCAATCAATCAATCAAATTCTTTGTTTGCGTATAAACATGGTATGTTACGATGGTATAATGTTACAGTTTCACATGTTGCGCCAGGCTTAACTAGGCTTGCAAATTAATTTAATACAGTAAATAGTATAAGGTAAATAACACATAACAAGATTAGATGATATATGTCTACATGTAAGAAACAATAAATATTAATTATCATAATACTTAAAAATAATACAGAACTACAGACTCACATAATAATAAAGTAATAACAGACTAACATAATAATAATAAATATTGTCTAATTAATTATTAACAAAAAGTTTCATATTTTATGTTTATGACATTACTCGCGTTCAGAAATTCATTTATCGTATAAAATAGTCGCTCACTTAACCAGTGTTTAACTTTTTTCTTAAAAAGTCTTTTATTTGATAATTTTAAATTAATGGGCAGTTTATTGTATATTCTGACACTCATAGCAAGACAACTCTTGTCATACTGCAAGGTCAGTGGGATTTCGTCGAAAATTATTCTATTTGGATCCCGGCGGTTTCTTTGAGGGTCAGTGTCAGAAACATTCTTGAATAAATCACTATTGAATTTCACAAATACACACAGTTCATAGATATAAAGACAAGCAAGTGGTAATAGTCCATGTTTTCCAAACAGAAGTCTGCAAGACTCATCAGGTGGCACGTTGCTCAGACTTTACTTACATAAAACATAGCATATGATAAACGCGAACTTGACTATTGCATTGGGCTGTCTTAACTTAAGCTTAGCATAATTTCAGCTGTCAAATGAGTAAAAAAATTAAATCACAGATTTGCAAAATCTAAGTATGCCCTATTGATCTCAGTCTTAGTTATAAGGTTCAGTTTGTTACCTTTCGGACGCAATCATTAAAAAACAATGGATGAACCTCACCCATCCAGATAGGTTTAGATTTTGTGGCGTTAACGATTCACGTCTATTAACTCTTTCAAACTATCCTTATTTTTAAAATATATAAGAAAATGTCTATTTTTGAAGTTATACTTCTTTAGGCGCGTTATGAAAAAATGATTAGAGTTAAATTTTAAGATGCGCGCGCATCACTGTAACACAAAAGTAACAGTAGGGTGAAGTTGGTTCCTAAAGTTTTCTGACGTTTGCGACATTCGTTATCTTTTTTTTGGTTTCTTCGTCCATTATTAGGATAGGCAAAGGGTTCAAGCCCATACAGCCGTATTCGTAATTTTTCGTAATTTTAAAAAATTCGTATAATTAATTGTCAAAGCCATCGTTGCAAGATTTTTAAAATATTATTCTTTCTATAAACGTAGAATAGCACGAGGAATGAATAATTTTAAAGATTTTTGCTTTGTTAGGCCAAAGAAGTATAACTTCTTGCGTGCATACATAAGTACACACATACTTTTTTTTCTGTCAGCCATAATAACGAGTATCTCTTCTCGAATGCGCTAACATCAAGTAAAACCAATAAAATAGATTCTTAAGTCCGGGCTTAGCACCTCAATGAATTATAAAACAACAAAGTGGAAACGTGAGAGAATTGTACAACTTTCTCATGGGAGTTTTTGTTTTTGTTTCACAAAATTCGTGTCATATGCGGCACATGTGCATAGTGATGTTCAACTTTGTATCGATATAATTTAAACGTTTCATTTATTATTTTTATATCATCTATTTATTTATATAACGCCTTCATAAACGATTTCTAATAAAACAGAAAGAAAAATACATACCTTAGATTTTCTTTGAAGATTTATTTTAAGTTTAACAATATTTTTTTGCTGAATCACATTTATTTTATTTTATTGTTATTGGAAAACTTACAGCTAAATACAATAATAGTAAGGAAAATATTTACATTAAAGGCTATTTACAAGTTTTCGCAGATATTTACTAGCTAATTACATAATAAATAGTTACTAGATTAATATTAATAAATCGGGGATAAGAAAATCTGATCTATCGACATGATAAGAAATATTCATTTAGATTCATCAAAGAACATTTTTTATACTTTCATTAGGGTGAGTTCTTTTTCGCGATGCTAATATTTATTATTCTATTATACAAATGCAAAAGTATTATATAAGACGTAAATAAAAAGTTATAAGTATTTATTTATACAAGTCTCAGTAATAAATAAATAAAATTTTCTATTTTAAATGACTATACGAAATCCGTTCTTAGCTGGTCTCTGCTCGGCAAAAATAAAGTTTTTACGCCTTATGGTTCTAGGAGATATCGTGATGAGTCAATACATTGGTCGGTAGATATTATCTCTTAAATATATAGAAGAAATATAATTAAACATAACATAACTTTAAATATAACAACAAAAGCCGGGTTGCTTCAATGAAAACATCAGTCGTCAATAAATCTGAATAATTGTAATGCCCTCCGTATTAAAATAGATAAATTCGATATAACCTTTTGCTATCCTTAACCTTTCCTTTTTACAAAGACAAACTTTCTCAAAGTGTAAAAGTTCAGTTACATATTATATTCTATTTTAGTAGAACACTTTTTCTTCATTCAATAAAAAATATTGCGTGCGTACAAAGTACACATGTCTAAAGTGAAACCTGCATTGTGCATTAATCTCTGAGCTTCATATGAAGTCCTGGTACGTGTTGGATGACGCATGAAATTATTTCAACCGCTATGAAAGACATTACTATCACTACTCCAATACTTATGTTCTCCTGGTGTCTATGTTGTCATACGTCGTGCGCATGACGTCAGAATATATTAAGTCATACTCGCGTCATACATAAGACAATCTCTTCTTCAACTATGATCGCCTGGTCCCAAACCACGTTTCTTTCTCCCACGTTAAATTGTATAAATTTATGTCTGTCTCTTTTTACTGTCGCGCTTTTTCGTTTGATCGACTTTCAAATCACAACGATGCTAAATAAGTTTTCACTTCAAAAAGTGTTAAAAAAATATGAACAGAAATGGTTAAAAGATTTCTGAAGAACAGAATATATATAGAATAATATATATAGTCTATATTTTGAGTGTAATGTGTTCATATAATATTACATGAACCGCAACGCTCATACGACGTTCGCAGTAATGTGAAAGCTAATATCAAGTAAAACTTTACCACGCATTTTACACAGGTACACTTAGATATATTACTTGTAAAATTAACTTAAGCTAAGCTGACTTAACGAAGTTCTACGAAGATGTATTATAGTAACAATCAAGTTAATTACTTCATAACTTATAATTGGCCAAGTTATTTGTTATTTGCTTATTAACAATGTTAATAACAACCTCACGGTTTTGACTTGGCTTGCATGAGTTACAAATCTCTTAGATGTACTTACGACCGTTAACTTAATCCTTTCGCAAATGAGTTACCCCTTGTACAAATTATAAATATTTCAACTCAGCAGTTTTGTCTGCGATGATGACTGAGAAAATTCGCCAATTAAGTATGAATTTAATGTATTTCATTCTCTTGTTATTTGAAAATGATGAACTCAAAAATATTTTAGTGATTTTATAAATCTAAAAATGCAAAAATTTTCTCAATGTTATCTTAAAAAAATATACCCGAGTTAAAAAAAAAGAATATGAAATTCAGTAAGCTTTTTATTCCTCTGATATTATAAATTTATTATATTATTTTATTGCATGAAAAACCCTGGTTGCGAACTGTCCATTGCCAAGGAACGACAACTTACTTACAAAACTTGTAAATCTCTTATATTTCAAAAAAGAGTTTTTTTATTAATTTAAATTTTAAGTTGTTGTTATATTCTTGATGTTCTTAATGCGACACGTACATTCTACAAAAAAAAATCAGTAAAAAGCTACAATTTATATTACATAAAAAATTTAACACTTCAGAACTTTTACAATTATTTAACATTTAAAACTTTATTTCTCAGAAAAATCAACTTTTATCAATAAGTTCCACGACTATGTTACGGAGTTTCGATCAGGTCACGTGCCCTGACGCGAGTTTAATATTTTATAGCCATCCCAAGAGAACTGCTCAACGCCGTTAAAGAAGTTTTCACTTCAAATATCTTAATTAACAAACTAAAGCTGTTTGTTAAAATGTTCATATTAATAATAAAGTAAATTTTGTTAGAAATAAATATTTTAAGCTTTAAATCTCTTACAAATCTTATTTTTTCCATCACTTGATATTAGAAGTAAAAGCAGGCCTTAAATATATTTATTCTATAGCTTATAACCTTTCTTGGCCGGGTCGTATTAAATTTGTCGTCATATTAAAAGTTTGCCCGATAATGTTTGCCTCATCCCAATAACCCCGTCTTATTCGAAGTTTTTCATAAAAGGCACAACTTTAATACCACTTGTTTTAATAGTTTCTCCAAATACATTATTTGATGTGTTTATATTTAAGACATCTGAAAGAACTTTCAAATACAGAATATTAATATTATAGGTTTGTTTTTTTTTCGGTAAAAGGTTTAATTGTCTTCCTTGGTTCCTATTTAAAGTTATTATTATAATACTCGTCCGGGATGTTAGTAGCACGCAGTATTTTAACCCTACTGAGAGATCTTTCACTAAACTGGGGTGTCAGGGTATTATTTTCATATCTTTTTTTAACTGAATACAAATTAATCTGAAAGTAAAACATTTCACTTTCGGACAAATGCAGCTGCAGCTTGTATAGCACAGAATTTACAAGCATCTTTTATATTATATAGTAGTAAGTTTATAATTTTTGATTTGATATCATTCCGACATCATCAAAAAATTGTTCTTGTTGATTTGTCTTTACAGTTATCTACAATATTAGATATAAAACAGAATAAAGGTATATCGGTACATAATATGTACTTCTAAGCCATATAAAATAAAACTCCACACTCCTGCCACTTTTATATATAAATGACAAGATGGATAACTTTGCCTTATCGCAACAATGTGAGCGCAACATAAGAATCTTAACGAAATTAGAAACTGTATTTTGAATACAGTTTCTAATTCTAAAATAATCTCTTTAGTACTCTGACGTCCTTGGTACCAAAGTTACCTATTGCTGTGTATGACAATATACTGAATAAAGATAATATTATCACTTACACTATACTAGAAGAAGATTTCTCGACTAATTTCATGGTGTCGGAAAATCGTGACGGCCAGCGCGTATCGTGGAAATTATATTCATATAAAATTTTTCAAACGCCATCAGAAATATTACAATGAAAAAGGTATTTACACTTGTAAAATTTTAGAAAAATATCGATATATACAGTACAACACTATCACTTTTATTTTTTTCAAAGTCATAGAATACAACTTGGTTTTCTTTCAGTTCGCTATCGTAAAGGCATGAATCTATTGATTGTGCAATTGTAACATAAGTGAAAATAATTAAAGTTTGTAGCGATTTTTAATGTGTTGTGTGTTAAAAATGTCAAATCTAAAAGTTTTATACCTATAAATATACAAGTGTCTCCAATTCCACGGTTAAATTTTATTACAAAATAGTGTGATAATAATCTTGCGGCAGTAGGAAATAAAAAAACATTTTGTCGAATTGATAACAGCTTTTTTTTAGTGTTTGCTAATAATAAGCATAGTTTAGAATTATTGATAGAGGTTTATAGTGAGTGAATTTTCTGTTTAAATCTGGGAACCAACTACGTAGAGAATCTATTTATCTCTTACGTTGGCAATTTTAAACGCACGTTTAAAATAAATGATGAAATATTTTCAGTTCGCTCGATTTAAGTGCTCGAAATTAAGGAGCTCACAGACGATCGAACCTATATATTTATTATACTCACACGGATTGTAGTTTTGAATACTAATAATCATAGTCAAAAAATTTATGTTTGAATAGTTTGAATACTAATGCATTTATAGAGGTACATCTAAAGAGTGAAAATAATTTTCGAAATAGTTCACATAATTACTTGAGTTATCATAATGCAGTGATTCAATATCAAATTGGGCTTATAGTAAGTACTATATATATAAATAATTAAAACAATTAAAAATTACTAATGAAATATATTGTGAGAACCGTTTATTTAATTTGAATAAAGATTACAAATTAAATAAAGTGTAAGTACAAGCCTTTATTTAACATCTATTTTTCATCCCCCTAAATGTTAAGGGTGGTCCACACGAATTTTTTTTTAAAATTTTTTGACATTTTTTTTTCAATTTGTTTGATTATGAGTCAGCATTAAAAAATACATACAATTTCCAATTTTCACCCATCTACGATCAACAGTTACTTTTGTATCGCGATTTTAATATCGGCAATACAACGTTTGCTGGGTCAGCTAGTAATATATATAAATCCAATGTCCTGATGCTCCTGAACTCCTAAACTAATGAACGAATTTTGATGGGGATTACTTCATGGAATGCAGTATAGTCCAACTTGAGAGATAGGAGAGTTTTTATATTGATTTGGGACCCATAATTATTTTGAATTCCAATATTTGTTTTGTATAGACATATGTTCTATGAGAGAATTTATTGACGCACGGTTTGATAGTTCTGCTTTGGAACAATTTAATTATAACAACCGGGAGCATATTTTACGAAATGATTCTTGATGTGATGAAATATTATTGACAAATTCATAAAAACAGGATTTTTTTTTATTATATACAGAACGACGTCTGTCAGGTCAGCTAGTAATATATAAAAAATAAATGTTTGCTTATTTTTTATTAGGACGCTGCCATCCCGGTCATTCATTTGCGAGCAATAAAACACTAATTTAATTTACTAAATAATCAAGTATTTTTAATGGAATGGTAGCATGTAGTCCACCTGTTCATCATTAATAATATATCTTAGATAGATATAGTTAAACTTTAAACCAACATAATATCAAGTATAAACAAAAAGAAATATTTTAAAATGGTGTATGTTTGGCCCTTAAGCGTCTACTAACGAATATGACCCGTCTTAATTGAGTAAACTCATAAATGACTCACTTTGACTCACGCCTCTCTGCGAATATTAATTAGCTAAACGAATCTTTATTGACGTCGCCTTTATTTTTTTTTTATTATATTATAACATTAGTGTTTGCTTATAATATTTTTATACAATAACTATCTGGCCGACCTCTGAACGAGGTTAGGGTGAATATGTTTACAGTTACGGACAGCCTGGGACTAGATTGTGATTATTTTATAGCGATAGAAATGACTGTACAATATTGTATATTTTTATTGAAAAGAGTGCAAAAAAAATAAGAATGCTGGGAGAGTTTCTTGCGCCGCTTTGTCTCTCTCAGAGCGACCTTTGTTTCCGAAGCGGTAGTAGTATCTAGTATATTAGAAATGACATCAAACAGAATTCTAAAGGAATCAATTTTGAGAAAATAAATGCCTTTTATGCATTTATGTTACGTATGAAAATCAAAATCGAATTAAAAATTTGGTTAGCATTTTAGTAAATAGAATTTAAAGGGCTTCCCTTTTAAAGTTCGCAGAACCTGTGTTAGGGAAGACCGCTCTTTCCAACGGATGAGAATGTTAACATATTTAATAAAAACATAATAATAATACTTAAATAAACTAATCTTAAGCATAAATAATTAAATTACAACTTTCTTGAATTTAATAAAACTTCTAACACTTTTATTTGGAACAATTTAACAAAGCTAATACAAACAAGTAGAAACGATGATAGCTGCAAAAGTATAAACTGCAGCGCAGCTAACAACGATTACAATAACAAACAATAAGGAATAATGTTCCATGTACAAAAATCTAAATAGTAAACAGAGTACGGTAATTGACAACAATACATTAAGGCGAAGAGTAAGCAGAAAACACGCAACAAGGTGTTTTTAGACAAGTTTTGTGCTGAAAATATAGCATTTGGAGCTATGAAGACTACTTTATCATGTTACACATACCCTTAAGTTTTACTTGTAGGTTGCTTATGCTTGCTGTTAGTTAAACTTAACACTCCAGAGCTATTATGAATTACCAGTTTTGTTTGCAGTTAAACAAGTTTTTTCTCGGCATGATGCATTTGCTTAGTATACTGCTCTCATAAAAGTTGTTCTTATAGCTTTTACTTTTTTGTGTTGGTACATTTATTAATATTAGCAATCAATAATGAGGATTGTAAGCAATTAAACTGTTTGCGCCTGTTAAAATGTTAAATTTTCGACGCAAGAATTTTGAAAATTTTGGCTTTGTTACATAGGAGCCGTGAACTCATATCGCTCAAGGTCGCCGGCATTTAGTGTCGCCTTAATAGTTATTTATGCAACTGTTGTGTAATAAGGGGTTAAAACATGAATGTGGATTATGAAATATTATAATAATATATAATATTAATGAAACAATTATTTATTTTAGTAGTAATTTACATTGCAATAATTAAAATTCACTCGAATATAATGTTCTTTTGCAGCGTTTAAAATGAATCGCTCATTTTTTGTAAACTAAACAATAAAAATATCGAAGAAAAATGGCGGGGATTCGAATAACCTACTTTTTTTACGGCGCGCGACGTTCTGGTAGTGTGGAACGCGCGTAAACGAAAATGTTCTTTTTTTGAAATTCATACAGATACCACGCATCGAGCAATAAGAATGTGGCTGTCTGTTGAAACTCTTTGCGCTTGAAGGGATCGAAAAAAGAAACATAGGAGTGTTGTTATGAAATTCAGTACAACATTACAACACTAATTTGGATGATATAATAGTTATTAGAACATTGGGTGTTATAATGTTGGCAATAAGCTAACTGTATCAGAATCTTTAATAGTACAGTACATGTGATTTGAAATGTATAGGTACATTATTATTATAATATTATCTGTTTAGTTGTGGGTAAAGTGTGTGGGGTGAGTGTTAGAGATATTTATATATAATTACAACATAAATTGCTCATTGAATTTTAACGAAACAGTATCAAAATTATATAATATGTAGGTGGAATCAACAAACAAATAAAATAATACGCAGTAAGTTGCTGCTAAAAACGGAAATTGAACTTTAATCGCTCCTGTTTAAAGATAGTTATTGCTTATTGACTTTAAACGAAACTGTATCAAAATTATATAATATGTTGGTGTAATCAACAAAAAAATAAAATTATATGCACCAAGCTGGTGCTAACAACGGAAATTGAACTTTAATAGCTCTCAAATAAAAACAGTTATTGCTTAATGACTGTAAACGGAAGCGCATCTGAATGATATTATATCTTGGTAAAGTCAATAAATAAATAAAATAATACGCAACAAGCTGGTGCTAACAACGGAAATCGAACTTTAAACACTATGTAATAAAAACAGTTATTGCTTAGTGTCTTTAAGCAGAAGTGCATCAATATGGTATAATAATGTGTTGGTGGCTTCGCATGTCTATACCTCTGCTCTACAACTTGGGCACTCGAGTCGCGAACAGAACCTTAGACATCTTCTACACGACCTTCCATTGTCTGACGTTTGTAGTGGCAGGTAAGTTTCTTTCTGTATCCATCACGGGAAATATCCCAAAGTTTCTTCAAGCCGGCCCACATTCTAGCGCTCTACAAAGTGCAGGTCCGGCCACACATGGAGTATTGCTGTCATCTCTGGTCTGGCGCACCCCAGTATCAGCTCTATCCATTTGAACGCGTGCAACGCAGAGCAGCTCGAATTGTCGGGGACCCAGTGCTCTGTGAACGGCTGGATCACGTGGCGTTGCGTAGAGACGTCGCTTCATTGTGTGTCTCATACCGCATTCATCACGGGGAGTGTTCCGAAGAGCTGTTTAACCTGATTCCTGCCGCCGAATTCCACCTTCGCACGACACGCCACAAGTTAGGATATCATCCCCACCATCTGGATGTGTGGCGGTCCTCCACAGTGCGGTTTTCAAGGAGCTTTCTTCCACGTGCTACAAAGCTGTGGAATGAACTTCCTTGTGCGGTGTTTCCGGGACGATACGACATGAGTACCTTCAAAAAAAGCGCGTACACCTTCCTTTAAGGCCGTCAACGCTCCTGTGATTCCTCTGGTGTTGCAAGAGAATGTGGGCGGCGGTGATCACTTAACAACAGGTGACCCGTACGCTCGTTTGTCTTCCAATTCCACAAAAAAAAATGAGAGAAATTTTATAATATCTCGTCACGATTTTCGGTTACGCTCCATTTTGTTTTTGTTGTCAATATGACAGTGTTGACAGCTGTCAGTTGAAGTTGGCAGATACAATACCAACGTTTGTGATACGTTCGTATCATTTCATTTCGTTAATTTAAAAGTACGAAAAATTATTTATATCTATTATTTATTATAGGGAGTGACAATAACATTACATACTACTTTATATTAATCTATTTATATGTATTGCATTATATTTATATGTATTATTTACAGACAAGTAGGACGTTCAGCTGATTGTAATTAATGCGCCCTGCCCATTAAAAGGCATAAAAGACATTTATTTTCTCAAAATTGATTCCTTTAGAATTCTTTTTGATGTCATTTCTAATATACTTTATACTACTACTAAGTAAAGGAAACTTTGAAAGTGTAATGCACTCCAAGATGCCCGAACTACTTTCAGCTGAACTACAGTCCGAACTTATCGATACTAATTTAAGTTTATACAAAAAGCGGCCAAGTGCGAGTCGGGCTCGCCCTTGAAGGGTTCCGCAGCAGCAATTAACAAAATATAAAAGTTAAATAGAAAGGAAAATGATGTTAAATTATTTAAACAAGAAAAAGACGAAATGAGACCCCTCGATTTTTTAAGTCGGTTAAAAAGGCAAAAAATATTTGCTCAAAATCATATCATATCAGACCTATCCCTAGATACCCCCACACGTATGAGTTTGATAAAAAAAATTTTGAGTTTCAGTTCTAAGTATGGGGAGGGGAACTAGAGATGAAACGGATAGCAGTTTAGCCGGATACCGGATGCCGGATATTCTGCCAACCATGTGGCCGAATAGCCGAATATCCGGCCGCCGGATATCCGGCGGAACTTAGCCGTTTGGTGTATCGCACACACAAACACAGACTTGCGTAGGCGGCGCGCGAACTATCGAGTCGATGCGGTTAGATTCGGTTCTTTTCGTTAATGAACGAAGTTAGCAACCTCTCAATTCAGAGAAATTAGTATTTATCCACCATAATTTGCCTTTAGTGCAGTATGAGAACTAATTAATTTTTTTTTCTATTACATTCATTTACTATGGTGTGATTAAAAATTTACAACTAAAACTAATTATATTTCTTAAGTGATACTAAAACTAACTAAATAAAGCAAATAATTACTTAAAGCTATATTTTTTATGCAGATTTTTTTTAACTCGGCCTGATGCCTATCCGGCCGAATAGTATGTAGTTATCCGGTATTCGGCCGGATGGTTTAAGGCCGCCGGATAGGCCGGATACCGGATAGTTACCGGATATCCGTTTCATCTCTATGGGGGACCCCCAAAATTTTTTTTTTTTCTATTTATGTGTGAAAATATTAATGAGGTGCACAGAATACATCTACTTAATAAGTTTCAACAGTATATTTCTTGTAGTTTCGGAAAAAAGTGGCTGTGACATACGGACGGACAGACGGAAAGACATAACGAATATATTATAAGAGTTCAGTTTTTTGCCATTTGGCTACGGAATCCTACAAATAAACAGTGTTTTTGTATCGAAAAATATTCTCTTGTCATTTTCAATTAATCGTAGCTGAATCTGCAAGCCAATGGAATCTATTTGACAACAATAATATGAATCTAGTCTGGTTTAGCCTCGATTCATATAACCTTCAAGACAATTATTTTTGTGTGCCTCATAGGTTATCCACCTTAAGGTGACCCTCTATAAAGAATACATTTTTGTATTATCGGCACAAAAGATATTTTCTTGAAATAAAATTTATTTATATACGCAAGTAAAATCTAACGTAAATTTTGTTTGTATCTAATATCTACTTATTTTTAGTAAAATGTGTGTGTGTACTTATGTATGCACGCAAGAAGTTATACTTCTTTGGCCTGACAAAGCAAAAATCCTTAAAATTATTTATTCCTCGTGCTATTCTACGTTCGTAGAAAGAACAATATTGTAAAAATCTTCCAACGATGGCTTTGATAATTAATTATTAAATAACGAATACGGCTGTGCGGGCTTGAACCCCTTGCCTAATAATGGAGGAAGAAAGCAAAAAAAAAATAACGAATGTCGCAAACGTCAGAAAATTTTAGGAACCAACTTCACCCTGTTACTTTGGTATTACAGTGATGCGCGCGCATCTTAAGATTTCAATCTCATCATTTTTTCATAACGCGTCTAAAGAAGTATACGAGTAACTTCATAAATCTAATTTTAAGGATTCTTGCTTTGTTACGCCAAAGAAGTATAACTTTACCAGTGGGAGGCTCCTTTGCACAGGATGCCGGCTAGATTATGGGTACCACAACGGCGCCTATTTCTGCCGTGAAGCAGTAATGTGTAAGCATTACTGTGTTTCGGTCTGAAGGGCGCCGTAGCTAGTGAAATTACTGGGCAAATGAGACTTAACATCTTGTCTCAAGGTGACGAGCGCAGTTGTAGTGCCGCTCAGAATTTTTGGGGGTTTCAAGAATCCTGAGCGGCACTGCATTGTAATAGGCAGGGCGTATCAATTACCATCAGCTGAACGTCCTGCTCGTCTTGTCCCTTATTTTCATAAAAAAAAACTTCTTGCGTGCATACAAAAGCACACACACACTTTTTTTTTCTACGTTTTCACAGCTCTTATAGTATTTGTAAACGTATAAATCAATCCTTTGAAGTACCTATTTGATTTAACTGACATAATATATTCGAGTGAACTATAAAAAAACGTAAGAGAAATTGGGTGAATTAATTTAATTAATGATTATTTTACAATTTTAATTAACACTTCAGAAACGAGTGACGCCGCAGCGCAGTCGGAAGAGTCGGAAGTGGAGCCATCTTGTGACGAATCAAAATGGCGGCGCGTTGGCAACATGGCGTCGCGGCCACTTCCGGTGCCTGTCGAGAACGAGCCCTACTACATGAATATTGATAGGCACGAAGCTGAAAGCTTACTGCTGGGCCAAGCGGATGGCACTTTTATACTGCGACCTTCTAGCCAGGTATTGCGTTGATTTGTTTCACTTGAACATCATTGGCATGTCCAGTATAGTGTAGTTAAACTATCACTACATATTATTTTAATATAAGCTCATTACGCCTGTAACATAGGTTTGCCTAGTTCAGGCACTGTGTTAATTAGCTTTTAAGTAGCTTATTTTGTAATTTAATAATCTCTTAATAAATATATTGAATTGAAATTTAAAATATATGTCAAATATAATATATGTTCCATACAATAAAGTATACCTAGTCTTGCCATAGATACTGAAACAAGGAAAAAAAATATTTCTATTGCATATAACATTTATTGCGTAGTTTAAACGTTGAGGCCAGTTATCAATAGAAGCAAGTACTCTTTCCATGGGAAAACTCTTCACTGCCAATCGTACGGATTGTTTTAGGAACTCCAAATTATCATGGCGTTTAGAGCAAGCCGCAGTCTCAAATCATAAACGACGTCCAGTCTTCAGCTCTGATGAAGTCCGAAACGTTCGTTTCCAACCAAGACTGCGTAGACCGAGCTTTATTACCAATATGAAGGACCATTCTTGGTTGTTGAACACGGTGTTGTAAAGGGCTTCACTACCTTCTCAAGAATGGGATCTTGATACACTTGTGCCGATGCTTTGATACCTTTTTCACAAAAGTATGGCTCAGTCACTCCTTCATAGCTAATAATAATCCGCCAAACCATCACTGTAGTAGGATAGTGCCCACGTTGCACTCTGTCCACTAATTGGGAAGCTTCCTTAGAGCTTTGAGCATAAATACGTTGATCTTGTTTGATAAAATGTTTCTCAATCGTAAAAAATCACCTAATTAATGCACTATTTTCGAGTTTCACACCTAACTAGCTGACCCGGCAAACGTTGATTTGACATATAAATTATTTTTAGAGCTAAACCGTTTCTTGGACATTGCAACATTACATTATTTTTTCTAAATTAAAGAATTTTTCTAAAATAAACGTAGCCTAGTAGTTACTTCTTATAACATCACCTGCCAATAAAAGTCCCGTCAAAATCGGTCCAGCCATTTCAGAGATTATCCGGAACAATCAGACAGACAGACAGAAAAAAATTGTAAAACATGTTAGTTTGGTACTGTTTTTTTCATGTTATATTGTTTATTCATTTTCATGTTAGTAAAGAACGGTTATTTCAATATTACAAACAGACACTCCAATTTTATTTATATGTAATAGATGTATAAATACTATATAGAGACATGTACTTCTATCTTTTCTAAGCTGATGTACTAAAGATCTTCCTTGTGCGGTGTTTCTTGTGGGACGATACGACATGGGTACCTTCAAATAAAACCTTCCTTAAAGGCCGGCAACGCTCCTGTGATTCCTCTGGTGTTGCAAGAGATTGTGGGCGGCGGTGATCACTTAAAAACAGGTGACCCGTACGCTCGTTTGTCCTCCTATTCCATAAAAAAAATGTAATGTTGTCTTTTACAGACAAACCACGCATACACACTGAGTGTGTCATGTTCTAATTGCGTTCATAACGTGGGCGTTCGTCGCCGTTCGGACGGTCGACTGGCGCTCGGGTTCGCTCGGCGAGGCGAACGCAGTTTCACGAGCGTGACGTCACTCCTACGTCATCACAAGCGAAGAAGACTTCTACTTGTTGCTGGAGGGGAGCTGATTGGTGCCACTACGTTGAATGAAACTCTACAATATTATCAAGTGCCAAAGAATATACCACTGGTGAAAGCGTAATTTGGCGAATTTTTTATGACATTAAGTGACAAGACGAGCAGGGCGTTCAGCTGATGGTAATTGATACGCCCTGCCCATTACACAGTGGAAGGCTCCTTTGCACAGGACGCTGGCGAGATTATCAGCACCACAACAACGCCTATTTCTGCCGTGACGCAGTAGTGTATAAGTATTATTGTGTTCCGGTCTGAAGGGCGCTGTAGCTAGTGAAATTACTGGGCAAATGAGACTTAACATCGTATGTCTCAAGGTGACGAGCGCAATTATTGCGCCGCTTAGAATTATTGGAATTTTCAAGAATCCTGAGCGGCACTGCATTGTAATGGGCAGGGCGTATGAATAAGCATCGGCTGAACGGCTGAAAAAAAGTTATTGCAAAATGACAGGCGTCACGCGGATCGAGTTTCGTGGTACGAGGGACCTAGCTGTACTCAAGCGCAAGGTCGATAGCGCCGGCCGTATTTATGAGTCAGCGGGCACAGCGGCAGAAAATATATTGTAAGCGGCGCTGCAATTTGCACTGAATTGTAGTCTCGTCACTTCTGAGTAAAAAAGCGGCCAAGTGCGAATCGGACTCGCCCATGAAGGGTTCCGTAGCAGCAAGTAACATTATATAAAGTTCTTGTAGTTCGTTGTAACTTTGATCGATGTTTAATAGTGTATTTTTTTAAATTAAGTTATTGATAATACGTTTTATGACGTATTAAAACAAACTACTGACTAGATCTCGTTCAAACCAATTTTCTGTGGAAGTTTGCGTGGTAATTGGCTATGGCTAACATCATTCTGCAAACCATTGCTAGACATTATGATGCGCAAATTATAAAGGCATTTATGAGGCTTCATGTGCCTGTTTAGTTATAATTATACTAACATAATTTAATAAGGACATTTAACTGATAATTATTATTGATTTTTTTCTGAATTAAAATTATTATTACTATTACGGAACCCTAAAAATGGCCGCAAGTAGAGGTTGCCATGATTTTAATAAAGTCAGCATGGTTAATTAGCAGAAGCCCTAAAAAATAAAGTCAAGATTCAACGTAAAATATGAAACCAACGAAGAGAATAATTTATAAGGCAAGCGGAATATTGGAATCAGTAATGAAACATATTTCGCGTCAGTTCGTGAGCGACGCTGACGATCTCTGAAAATTTTATGTCGCTACATTAAGAATAAGAAATAAAGGCCCGTCTCCTGGGTAATTTGTGGCTGAATGTAGATAATTTGACATTAGACATGGCTTCTTAATTTAAATATTCATTAGGTATATGTTATCTATCTAAACATGTCTTGTCCAATTACCATACATATTACTTACAATTACTAATATTTATTTTTCATTTGAATTAATTTTTTAGGGTTCGTAGCCAAACGGCAAACAACCGAACCCTTATAGATTCGTCATGTCTGTCTGCCTGTCCGTGTATGTCACAGCCACTTTTTTCCGAAACTATAAGACCTATTCTGTTGAACCTTGGTAAGTAGATCTATTCTGTGAACCGTATCCAGATTTTCACACAATAATAGAAAAAGAACAATAAATTTTGGGGGTAAATTAATTTGTATTTAGTTTGTTTAATTGAAACTCATTAATTTTTTTTCATCAAACTCATGTGTTCTATGGATAGGTCTTCAAAAATGAGTTTTTTAATTTAATTATTTTTTCTAAACTGAATAATTTGCGAGAGAGACACTTCCAAAGTGATAAAATGTTTCCCCCCGCTGTAACTTCAAAAATAAGAGAATGATAAAACTAAAAAAAATATATGATATACATTACCATGCAAACTTCCACCGAAAATTGGTTTAAATAGTTATTTTAATTAAAAAAAAACCACTATTATTAAAACATCGATCAAAGTTACAACGAACTACAAGAACTATTATATTATGTTACTTGCTGCTACGGAACCCTTCATGGGCGAGTCCGACTCGAATGGTTTATCGTAAATAGTAAATATAAAACTTCGATTTTGTATTAAAATTATAAAAAACAGATGACTATAATTTATCCACATAAATTTACCTTATTACACCTGGCAATCTTTATGTTGAGGCTGACTGAGAGCTGGCAACCATATTTTGTAGATTGTATCAAAATATTTTACATTGTATCAAAATGTTACAGAATGTATCAATATATCTTACATTGTATAAAAATATCTCACGTGTATAAAGTATTTCACATTGTATTATTATAGATTGTATCAAAATATTTCACATTGTATAAAAATATTACAGTTTTTATCAAAATATTACAGATTGTATCAAAATATTACAGTTTTTATCAAAATATTACAGAAGATATCGAAATATTACAGATTGTATCAAAATATTTCACATTGTATCCAAATTTTACAGAAGATATCGAAATATTACAGATTGTATCAAAATATTTCACATTGTATCCAAATTTTAAAGGTTCTTTTGAAATGTTGTAGATTCAAATTCAAATTCAAATTCAAATATTTTTATTCAAAATAGGATATATAATCACTTATTGAACGTCAAAATCTACCACCCATTCAAAAGAGACTGCCTCAGACCTGAGAAGAATGGGCGCAAGAAACTCATAAAAAAAAAAGATTGGGTAAAAATATTTCGTACTGTATGTAATGCTCGGTTCTTCTCTCTCACTGATCTAATGCATCAATGGTAAGATCGCCTTATTAAGAATAATATAACGGTCTTGTAAAATTCCTCTGGTGATTAATTTAAGTACTATAAAGTTGCCTGCACTAGATAAGTTTATATATCCGTTCATATTTTTAAATACACACTCAATTGATATATAAGCTTATTATATGTAGATTATATTATACAATATATTATAATTATATTTATTAAAAAACTAGTATTTATTTGTTGTTTAATTTCGTTACAAGCCTTTGCCAGCGACATTGTCTCTCTATTAAGGCGGGGACACACATGCCAGTAAATCAGAAAATTAACTGACATGAAAGTTACTTGCGTTTACGAGTAACTAATGTGAGCTTGATGTGTTAATTAGCACTACCAACGTCATGAACTGCCATAAGATATCCCAATTAATAATTAAATTTACTTAACTACTGTTAATATGTAAATACTGTTTAATATCATTATTATCACTACGATATGAAATAACTATAATAGCATAATATAATATTTAGATCTTTAGTTAACTTGATTCGTGTAAGTTAGTTGGCACTACAGCAGTGCCAACTAACAGTTGATAGCATGATCACGGTAGACGGTCGTGCCCTATGTAAGCCAGAGCGCTCAGTTCGAGCAGGATCCCACAAGCACACAGCCGGTCCGAGGTTCGAGTCTCCTTAGGAGACGCCCCGCGACTGTTGTTGCGTAGTTTTTGCGGCCTCCACGGCTGACGTCCTATGTCGCTGTAAAAATAACGCTGCCCAAATTGTGATTAATAGTGGAAACTGTAATATACATATATTGTAATTTTATTATGTGCGTTTAAATTACCAACACCTTCTACACTAGCACACTTCGGATATATTTGCAAGTAATACCGGCATGCAAGTTCTGCCCGTGCCAGTAAAACCACCATCGCGTATACACGGGAGAGTTTGTGAGAGAACCTGTAGCTTTTCTTGCGTGCTAAAACTGGATAACAATCAAATCAAATAAAAAAAAAACAATCAGTCAGCTACTGGCATGCCCGTAGCTGCCGCGTCTGTATACAAGTGCCAGTTTGACAACCCCCCGCGACCTCAACCGCTTCCTCAACGGGCAAGCAAGTAAATCAAATGTGCTAGCTGCATGTATGCCAGTTACACGCATGCCAGTTAAGTGCAAGGAGCTGGTATGCTATAAGTGCGCAAGCAACGGGCATGTGTATCCACAGCTTTATACCTACCGCATTGATTCCACGGAGCATTTTTTACACAATTCATAAACATATCAAAAATATTATTTTATTAGGGAAAAGACGAGCAGGAGGTTCAGCTGATGGTGATTGATACGCCCTACCCATAACAATGCAGTGCCGCTCAGGATTCTTGAAAAACCCCAAAAATTCTGAACGGCTCTACAACTGCGCTCGTCACCTTGAGACATAAGATGTTTAATGTCATTTGCTCAGTAATTTCACTAGCTACGGCGCCCTTCAGACCGAACACAATAATGCTTACACATTACTGCTTCACGGCAGAAATAGGCGCCGTTGTGGTACCCATAATCTAGCCGGCATCCTGTCCAAAGGAGCCTCCCACTGGTATAAACTGAAATAAAGTCCGCGACAAACTCTCGCGTTATGGCTCGTTTACACAGTGCGTGCTGCTGCCTGGCCAGTAGACAGCTACTCGGTTTGTCTACTCGTACGCCAGTAGCTCGGCTCGCCTTTGCTGTCTACACCACACCTAGCTACTGCTCAGTCCGAGTCGTGTCGCGATGTCGAGTGAACTTGTTTTAGTAATAAAAACGGTGATACGCTCTATGACAACAATTTTATGTCAGGAATTGGAAAATATCTATAACCATAGCCAATATAAGAAAAAAGAGCGTAAGAAAAGGATTTGGATTAGAGAATGGATGGCTAGAAGATCTTTAGGAGCAACACGTATGATTCTCAACGAGCTTTACCATGAAGACCCCCGAGAATATAAAGCAGTAATGAGAGTGACACCTGAACAAGTCGAAAGACTTTTAAATTTGATAAAAACAAAAATAGAACGTCAAGACACATTGATGAGAGATGCCATAGCAGCAAGGGTAAAGTTGGAAGCAACTCTGTGTTTCCTAAGCTCAGGAATGTCATTCAGACTGCTATCAGTATTTTTCAGGATATCTAAAGCTTCTATATCAAGATTTATACCAGAAGTTTGTGACGCTATTTCTGAAGCTTTGGATGAATATTTTCAAGTAAGTAAAAGTTAATTAACTCAATAATACATGACGTGTGACTCATTCATTTATTTTTCAAAAACAAATTAAACCTTAACTAAAACATTATTGCATGTCGTTTACATTAGCATTTATCATCGCTTTGACTATTGTATCATTAAAGTCAAATAATTGTCCTGGTTAAACTGGCTGCTGCGCAGAAACCGTTTCTAAATTGGCTGCGTCGTATGATGAATGTGATGATTGGTGATCAACTGATTGAAGTGGGTGATGCACGAAAACTGTTTCTGTAGGCTGATAAGTTGTGCCTGGGAAGGACACACTGGGTGCTGATGATGGTGACGCTATGTAGGACTGTGGTGACGAAGCACTGTATGAGGAAAGGGCAGATGCGTTCCGAGCGTATCTAGCTCTTTTTCGGTATCGTGAAAGTACTTGTTGAATTTCATCTTTGGCATCTAAAAAATCTTGTAATGGGAGCTGCCTCAATTGAATAGCGACATGTTTTCCAACAACATCATACTCGTCTTCATGTCTAGAAGAGCTGGAAGATTCTATAGTACTGTTTAGTTGTTTCAGCTCATCAATAGCTGTTGTAATTCCGCTCATTTCTTGGGTATTATGTAAGTATGTAGTATTATGTGATTTTTTAGCTTTACCCGGGTTTTGTTTCTTTGTCAATGTGCTGTCACTGGAGTAGATTGATCTATCATCAGATTTATCAAGAGTTTTATCACCCGTTTTATCATCAGTATTTTCATCAGTGTTATCCGCCATGTCTTGACTAACAGCATTTTCCAAATCCACCGGTGTGTTGTCTTTCTGCAATTGAAATATAAAATGAATATTATATTTTCATTGTACCAAGCAGAAAGGAATGGGAAGACGTACAAGTAGGATTTCACCACAGGTGGAACTTTCCAGGATGTTGTGGAGCCATCGATGGCAAACATGTGTTGATTCAAGCTCCGCCCAATTGTGGTTTTGAATACTACAATTATAAAGGAACTAACAGCTTGGTGCTCCTAGCGATCGTGGATCATGACTACTGCTTTAAATATGTGGACATAGGCTCATATGGGCGAAATTCTGACGGTGGTGTTTTCCAAGCTTCCTCATTGTATCCAGTGTTGGAAAATGGCACATTATTGCCAGAAGGCGGTATTGTAGTGGGAGATGATGCTTTTCCTCTTAAGACGTACTTATTGAAACGCTATCCCAATGAGACTACGACAGCTGAAAAAACTTACGATTACAGATTCTCTAGGGCAAGACGCATAGTAGAAAATGGATTCGATATTTAGGATCTCGCTTTCGCGTTTTGGGAAAACCTATCCAGTTGCAAGAGAAGACCACAATAAAAATTATTCGAACTACATGCGTACTGCGCAACTGGTTACGGAAATCTTCACCACACATCTACACTCCTCCTGGTAGTGTAGATTATGAAGATATTACAAATTTCACTGTCAAGCTTGGAACGTGGGGATCAGAAATAAATGCATTACCGAGTACCGCCCGATCGCGAACAAATAACAGATCAAAAACAGTTGCCGAAAAATTGAGAGAAAAATATAAAAACTACTTCTGTAATGACGGTGCTGTCTCCTGGCAAAGTCGTATGATTAATATCTAGAAATGTAACCAACTACATTTATCAGTCAAATAAAGAATTAGGTACTCACCAGATAAGATGTTGTTTTCTTTTCTTTTAAATTAATTGTTTTCATTATATAATCCATTATATCAAACCATTTTATGGATGGTTTGTACACATCGTCTGCGCCAGCGCCACTCTTCTTGCTTTTTTCGATTTTATTCACTTCTTGATTGTAGGTGGACCGTAAATTTTTTATTTTCTTGTTTACCTCACCGGTGTTACCTAGGTGCATTTCTTTTGCGATATGTTCCAAAGATTCTTTTCTCATATCTCTATTTCGATAGTTTTTATCGAAACAATTCCATAGGTTTTCTTGTTCTCTGTAGACTTTCATGAATGAAATATTATTGTCAGAAGACCATCTATCCGTACCCATTTCGAACTCGATTTAGTACATAGGCGTAGCACACAAAAAACACGGCTTCCACTCACAACTGTCCGGCTGGCACTGGCGAGCTACTGCCGAACGAGTCCAAACGATGCGAGCGACGCACGAGCCGCTGTCATGTGCGAGTTGCTGCCGGGCGAGCAGGCGAGTGAAAACAAAAAATGTTGAAGTAACTCGGATGCGAGCTACTGACCAACTCGCACGTATGAGTTACTCGTAAGTTACGTCCAAAGAGTGCGAGTAACTGCAGCGCAGCTACTCGGAAGGCTTACTCGTACGCTAGCTCGCACTGTGTAAACCAGCCATTAGACTACCAACTCCTAATCCGTGATGGTCCGTGGTGATTTTAATATGATTTCTTTTTATTAAAGTATTTTTTATAACTATATATTATAAATTAGGGGCTGGTTTCCTTTGCTTGAAGTATGCGATAGGTACTTGGAAAAAAATGTGTGTGTGTACCTACTTATGTATGCACGCAAGAAGTTATACTCCTTTGGTCTAACGAAGCAAAAATCATTAAAATGATTTATTCCTCGTGCTATTCTTAGATTTTAGAAATGACAATTTTGTAAAAATCTTGTAAAGATGGCTTTGACAATTAATTATTAAATAATGAATACGGCGGGATGGGCTTAAACCCTTTGCCTGTCCTAATAATGGACGAAGAAACCAAAGAAAAATAACGAATGACGCAAACATCAGAAAATTTTAGGAACCAACTTCAACCTGTTACTTTTGTGTTACAGTGATGCGCGTGCATCTTAAAATTACACTCTCATAATTTTTTCATAACGCGCCTAAAGAAGTTTATTTAACTTCAAAAATTGGAATTGGGTATTAAAATGTTTTTCGTATTCGTTGTTTTTAAGGAATGGAAATCATCGATTATTAGGTACAAATTAATATTAATTATTAAAACAAAAATATAACACAAAAAGAACAGTGGTAAGAAGTGAATTAAAACAATAATTAGAAAAATCTATGCTTGGCTTAAGATATAATTAAAGATGTCAGCAACAGGAATAGAACAAAGGCTGAAGTCTATATTCTTGAGAGGAACTTCTTCTTAGTAGAGGAACAATTAGCTTAGTACTGTTCTATTCATGCATATGTCGCAGGTAAACAGGAGTAACAGTCATATTGTGAAGTGCATGGTATCTCGTAAAAAGATGAAATTACTTTATAGTTATACTAACTGACCCGACAGACGTTGTTATATAATAAATAAAATACTGTTATTTTATGACTGTCAGTTTAAATTCAAATTTAAATATTATTTTTAAAAATAGGATGTGACGTCACTTATTTAAAGTCAAACACTACCCATTCCAAAAAGAATGCCTCAGTCCTGAGAAGAATGGGTGCAACAATTTCAGCGGGCTTTTTTTTTCATCCAAAAATATGTTTACAAAGTAATATTGTACAATTAAATAGTCTAAGGGCGGTCTCTCCATTCCCAATCTGTGGAATAATTAAGAAAGTCATTTACGTTATAGTATAATAATCTAAAACTATCCTATCTCTCAAATTGGATTAAACTGCACTCCATGAAATTATAAAATCCCATTAATTAAAATCCGTTCAATAGTTTAGGAGTTACTGGATTTATATATTAAAGATACCTAATATATACATATAGACATATACAGATAGACATCACTAATTGCGGTAAATAAAGTGAAAATAATTTACTTCGAGTATTGTAGGTTCCAAGTTTTTGAAATTCTAAAATTGTATTTATGCCTCCATTAATATTGTTTAAGCTTTTTATATTTTCTTGTGCAATTTATTGTTCATTTTCTCGTCAGTTTTTTTTAATTTCTAGCAGTCCATCCTGTTTTATTTCATGCAAAACAGGTCTTTAACTTCATTAATATTTATCTTTGATGCCATGATTTGTTTCTACGTTAGTCAAGTCAAGCACTTGTCTTCTATACATATTGCCCATCATCAGAAATTGTAAAAGGTCGTATCTCTCATGACGTAAGACATTCCTTCAGATATGCAACTTACATTCGTTTGACGGTCGGTAGTATTTCTCTGTTTCTGCCATCGCGATGGAATACACTTCACTATAATTCACATTCAAAATTTTCTAAGTCTGGCTCATAATCTTCAATAAAGTTTTGTGTATTTGCTTTAAAAGTGCAGGCTTCACTATCGCATAATAACTATCAGTAAGACATTATTATTTTTCTATTTACCAGAAATTCTCTCGTTACATGTTACTTCTCGAATAATGATAAATAATTTTGATACCCTGCAAAGGAATCAAATTTACGATGATTTTATTTAAAAACCAATGCTGTAGAAATATGTATCTAAACTTAGTCTAAAATTAGGAATAATTGAGTTATATCGCGATGCGTCTAGAACTCATGAAAACAATTTATTTATTTATTTATTTGGGTTCACCAACAGATTATACACTATTACTAGCTTATAAAAATAACAAAATAAGTATAAATTATGGTGTAAATCCAATTACAGGCAAACCAGCATGCATTTTTGAGTTGCACAAGTGCGGGGTTGCAAGTTTACAATGAAAGAATATTGTATTGTACTATTATAGTACTATAATGTAGAAGTAACAAGTGAAAAAAAAATACTAAAAATTAAATTTTGGATATAAATCAAAACAAAGCATACGTTATGTGGTTTCTGCACTCATAAATTGCTGCAATAATTTTTTGTAATGCGGAGGGGAGGAGGAGTGGATGTCAACACGAGTAGTTTTGAAAAGATTATTGTGCTCCCGGCAGATCCTTTCTAAAACACTATTAGCACCGAGTTCAGTTCTATATAAATTTCCAATAAAAGGTTTGAAATTTGTGAAACGTGCACTTTCGCGTGGCACTGAAAATTTAATTTTGGCTAGGATATTGGGACAGTCCAATTTGTGATTTAAAATTTTGTAT
The DNA here is from genome assembly GCA_949711755.1 of Leptidea juvernica. Lineage (NCBI taxonomy): Eukaryota > Metazoa > Arthropoda > Insecta > Lepidoptera > Pieridae > Leptidea > Leptidea juvernica. Next base: position 18,983,402 of record CATIXQ010000006.1, read on the forward strand.
AGAAACATTTGATCATTCACCCAGCGACGATTTTCTAGTGACGTTATATTAAAGAAATGCAATCTATCATTATAAGAGGTTAACTCGAACTGTTTTTTTTCATGTACTGACAATAAAAAAAGAAAGCGTTTCTGGATTCTTTCGATTCTTTTGATAGGATCCTTATAGAATGGATTCCAAACGGTGGAGCCGTATTCTAATAAACTACGAATTAGAGCAAAATAAACCATTTTAAGAGCTAAACATGATTTAAACGTTTTGCAATTACGCCAAACAAAGCCTAATAATTTGTAACATTTATTGATTGTTACATCTATGTGTGTATTGAAGGATAATTTCTTGTCTAAAATAATTCCAAGGTCTCTGATTTCATCCACTTCATCTAACAAAAGATTATTTAAAGAATATGAAGTATTAAGCGGAATTCGTTTCTTTGTAAATTTTATATGCTGACATTTTTTTACATTAAGGGGCAATTTATTTTTAATAGACCATTCGGAAATACTGTTTAAGTCATTTTGAAGGGAGATCGAGTCTAACGGATTTTGGATAGATTTAAAAATCTTTAGGTCGTCAGCAAATAACGAAAAATTTGAAGATTTTATATGGTTACACAAGTCGTTAATAAATACTAAAAATAATATAGGACCTAGATGGGATCCCTGAGGGACTCCAGATGGAGCCATGAATGGATCTGATTGATACCCGCAAACCACAACTTGTAGTTGTCTGTACGACAAAAACGACGAGAGCCAGGACAGTAAAGTTCCTTGAATGCCAGCGTTATGTAGTTTACTTATTAACATTGAGTGGTTGACCCGATCGAAAGCTTTACTAACATCCATATATGTAGCGTCCACTTGGTGTCCCTTGTCTATATTATCGATTACTTGAGTTGTAAATTCAGTTAAATTTGTTACGGTAGACATTTTATTGCGGAAACCATGCTGTTGAGGGACTAAAATAGATTTCAAATGAAAAGAAAGATAAGGACATATCAAAGATTCGAAAACCTTACCAAAAATGGACAATATAGAAATTGGCCTGTAGTTCATTATATCATCCGCTTGTCCGCTTTTCGGAATTGGCACAACATTAGCGGACTTCCATTTTTCAGGAAATATCCCAGTAGCCAGAGATCGATTATATATAAGATATAGCGGATAGGACAGAGATGAAGCGCAGTTTTTAATGAAATTAGCCGGTATCTTATCAGGGCCAGCTCCTTTTCTATCGTCTAGTTTTTTCAAGGCTTTTTCTATTGAATTTTGGTCTAATAAAATTTTGAAAAGAGATTTGTTTGCTGAATCTGCAACTGCGTTATTATCTGTGGTAGAAAATATATTAGGCTTGATTCTAATGTCCGTATGATCTGGTTGTGTATAAACTGTGGAAAAGTGTTCAGCAAAAGCATTACAGATTGATGAGGGAGACGATACTTGTGTGCCTTTAAATGTCATTACGTTTGGAACCGTTCCCTGACTTTTTCTTTTAGATTTTAAAAATGACCACAGTACTTTCATGTTATTTTTACAAATTAAATCTTCTATACTTTTTTTATAATTAACGTAACAACTATTTATTAGAGTGTGACATCTTTTTCTAGCTTCTTGAAAATCGTATTCTGTGAGAGGACATTTTGTTTTTTTGTATTTCAGACGGAAGGCCTCCTTTTCCTTAATTAACCTGATAAGGTTGTGTGTAAACCAAATAGGGTATTTACCTCTACTAGCTGTCATTTTGGGGACGTGTTTTTCCATAAGTCCTTTAATAATGCTATAAAATTTTTCTATCATTTGGTTAATAGTGTCCGTTGTTTCGAAAATATTATCCCAATTATTTTCCCTTAACTCTTTGTTAACAATTTCATAATTAGCGCGATGAAAGTTGTATTTTATAATTTTGTTTGGACTTAGTAATTCCTGTTTGTGGAAATTAAATACGGAAAGTAATGGTGGGTGATACGGATCAATTTTACTTAACGGGATATCCGAAGGAAGTACTTTAGCTTGCAGTGACCCACTGCAAAAAACTAAATCTAAAATTTTGTTGCCTTTATTAGCGATGTTATTATATTGTTTAAAGCTATGAAGGGACATAAAATCTGTAAGAAGATAACCTAAATTGCAGTTAGTGTTAGTCGATTGGGTAAGAGTTACGTCTAAATTCGACTTTACTGCTGCCCAATGTATAAAGCTGAGATTGAAATCACCGAGGAGAATGACATCACTTTCGTTGTCAGTATTTAATAAGGCTTCACTTATTGAAGATAGTTGCTTATCAAGCTTAATTAAAGTTATGGGTGGAGGTAGATAAACGGCGCAAACGTGTAATATTTGAGAGGATTTTCCTGTATAACCTGTAACCGTGACCCAGAGGTCCTCGTTATCACTTTCCCAACATGTGTTACGAGAAGAGCTATATTTCTTTGAAACAGCGATTAAAATCCCCCCACCTTCATCCTTCGAACTACTAGTGCTGCATCTATCCCTCCGAAAAATATTATAATTGTCATTTATTATTTCAGCATCTAGCACACTACTGTTTAGCCAAGTTTCAGTGATAACTATAATATCGTACTCGCACTCCATGGTATTCAAGTAAAAACTTTGTAATTTACCCCGTATACTTCTAGCGTTTTGGTAGTATACACTAAATTTGCTAACAGAGCCTTTTATGCATTTACAGATAATCATTAAACCACAAAAAAAATATACGAATAAAATTAGATCTTAATTTTACTAAGAAAATCACTATTTTTAATCCATATAGCAGGCGACGAATCATCCTTTCTCATCATAATGCGACCGTGACGCACCCAAAGGTATTTGTAACCTTGATCCTTTTTATAAGTGCGAGCCAAAGCATGGAGAGTACGGTTCGCTGGTGAGAGGTGTTCAGACACGTAGATAGGGGTTTTATCGGCCGCTATGCCGAGGTGAGAACTGTTCAGTTTGTCCAATGGGTTCGATTTGTTGAATTTTAAACATGCACCAAGAAATTCATCTCGTTTTCGCGGCGATGTGAGCTTGAGGATAACAGACCGCGGCCTGCTGCTATTTGTGTTGACCTTAGCTATCCGGGTGCATGAGATAATATCACTTTCAGCGATTGGATAAGAAATGGTTTTACCCAGTTGTATAACCGTAGTAATAAGATTTTCCCTAGGGAACTCTGGAACACATTGAAGGTCTAAGTTGGATTCGCGTGCCCTCTGTTCTATTTCCGACATTTTATTGTTTAAATCACACACGCTATTCTGAAGTTTAGTATTATCCCCGCGAAGGGTTGACACCTCCGATTTTAGACACTTAATTTCGCCTTGCATCTCGTCGAATTTACTAGACATAAACTCGACGGTTTTGATAAGTTCTGGTATCTGTTGTATTAGATTCTGAAGTGTCGCCAACTGTGTGTTGATGTTGTGTGCCAAAGACGATCCCAAATTATGTATTTTTGTCGATATTGCCTCCTCAAACCGATTAAAACGCTCGTCGAATGAAGAAAAGTCGACTTGAACTTTGGACTCACTCAATGGATCTAGATCCGACGTCTTCACTGGGGTGTTGGTGTTGTCACCCTTTGGCCGAGGCATCTTACACTCTGGGCACTTCCAAGCGGCCTTGGCTTTTGAAGACAACTTCGAGAAATTCTCCTTCGACAAACCAATACACCCATAATGGTAGTGGTTAGGACACAAGGAGCAGGTTAATCTCTCAGCAGAGGCGACGGATTGCTTACAACCACTACAAGAACTCATTGTTTCAATGACAATATTCAATCTTTTAGCAGTACAAAATATGTAGGTAATTAACGTGTTATGAATAATACCTTGTTTACGACGATCTAATTGCTCGTGTCGTCGCTGCTAAGCACGCTTGTGGCAAAAAGGTCGTAAGTGCTGTGCAAGACGCGTCGCTTACGCGTTTCCGCTAGTTTGTCAGAACAAGATTTTGTTTAAAATTGTTTAGTTCGTAAATCACTGTAGCTACACTTATTAACTGTAATTTTAAGTAATATTTAAGGTTTATATTTACTTAACATGAAACACTACTTTTAAAATAATAATTAAAACTTGAATCGCAATAATTTGAATAAAAATACGGAGAAAATATTCAAGCACCCGCACCTCGCAACGCGCGACAAATATATGAATTTCAAGACAATAGCCCATAATATTGTCTCAGTAAGCCTGACAATGTCTATGACAGATCTGCTTCAATAAAATTTGACTCTTAAAATGTAATGTTATATATCTTATTTAATAAATATACTTATTAATTTAATTTAGTATGCAGAAAATGAATAAATAATAGGCACATCATATTGTTCCCAATTTAACTATCAGCTGACAACACAAACAAGATCTTGGCCTGGCCTTAACTACTAGTCAGCTATTCTGCTGAAGTTTGTGTTTGTGTCTTTCTCAAAGCTTAAAATTAAGGATAAGCTATAACTTTTGTCATTTTAACTAGGTTTACTTTAAATTTAAATGGAAATATAAAAAAAAAACTGTAATTGCAATAATGTTATCCGGACACAGAGTAGGTACCTACGCAATATTTTTTTTATACATTGTGTCTTACTATACAATAAATATACATATAATCCCTACTAATAGTATAATAATTACGTGAATGTAAGTTTGTTTGTGGCGCTTTGGCTTGGGGCTACTGAACCGATTTTGATGAAATTTGGTACAGCGGTTGATTAGAGCTTGGAAAAGGACATAGTCTTCATTATATCCCGGAAAATTCACGGTTTCCACGGGATTTGTGAAAAATTTGAATTCACGTCGATGAACTTTAACTATACTAAATAGTAGGTTTAGTTAGCCATACCAATCTTCCTCAAAATAAGGTTCATATAATATTTTGGGAACGGGAGCGAAAATCGGGAATCGGAACTGGAATAGGACATGAGATAATCATCAATTCCAAACTTGCTTATTATTTTTAAAAACCCTTTATCTATGCGGACGAAGTCGCGGGCATTAGCTAGATATATATGTTATATGTTAACAACTGAAAAGAAAACTCATATAACGAGAACCCCCTGAATTTTAAGGTTTTATTGAAAACAAATAAAGTACCTGAGTTCAGCTAATAAAGCCTTGCTTAGGTTCGTATTATGAATCAAAATAAAATCAGTAAATTTTATACTTAATTAAACTTACTTATGTGTTCTAAGATTTTTTGAGTATATCAATTTAAAAAAACTGGTCTGGAGGTCTTATTATTCTACAAAAGTTTAAATCTTTTAATTTCTTATATTATCTATAATCAAATTAGACCTAAATTTAGTAATTGTGCTTAATAATAATACATAATTATAATGTATATTAATAATACTGAGAGATTATCGTCTGAGATTATAATAATGTCTGAGATAATACAGAAGTTTCATCAAAAATATATTATGATTAAAGCTAATAGATACAAAGTAATAAGTATTTAGTGAAAAGAATAATACGTTGTAAATTAAAATACTTCGATCGTTCTAAAATAATTAAAATTTAAAATTAAATACAAATTTTCTTTTTAAATAAATTAAGAAAATTAATTGAATTAGGCGTTACTTTGCGGAAATCCATAATAATTATACAAATGATTTCAGTTTTCTTTGGTGTTAACTCCGCCAATATTTGTTTTTAAAATAATTCGACATATGTTTCGCCTCTACACGAGGCATCTACAAGGCATCCTCGGTACGAGTCTCGTGCCAGATTTTGGTGAGACAGCACGTCCTGAGGATGCCTCGTGTAGAGGCGAAACACGTGTCGAATTATTTTAAAAACAAATATTGGCGGAATTAACACTAAAGAAAACTTAAATCATTTGTATAAAGTAAATTATGTTTTATGGCTAAAAGCAAGAATAAGTTCACGATATACTATTGCTTTTTGCTTAAACGCTTCAAACATATATTATTTTGGCTAGGTTAATTAGATTAGTTAATTAAATCGGCTCCTAGCCAGTACAGAGTTACGTAGTACCTACGGACCCTCTAAACAATAACCCTCTACCCTATTAAGAATTCAAATTCAAATTCCAACTCAAATATTTTGATTCAAAATAGGATGTGACATCACTTATTGAAAATCAAAAAAAACTACCACCCATTCCAAAATGTTTGCCTCTGGCCTGAGAAGAATGGGCGCAACAAACTCAGCGGGCTATTTTTTTTCATCAATAATATGTTTTACAATAATTAAAGTAACATTTACAAAGTAACATGGTACAATTAAACTTATTATTTAATAGCCTGAGGGCGGTCGCTCCATTCCAAATCTGTGATCATTAAGAAAGTCATTTATGTTATAGTAACCTTTACCACACAAACGTTTTTTAACAATTCTTTTGAATAACGTAATACTTTTGTTTTGAACATTTTCTGGGATCCTGTTGTAAAAGCATATACATCGCCCCACAAAAGACTTGTTAACTCGACTTAGACGAGTAGTAGGCATTATAAGCTTATGTCTGTTCCTGGTGTTGACATTATGGTTATGACATTTTCTGGCAAATTCACTTATGTGCCTATGAACATATATTACATTATCAAGAATATATTAAGAAGCAACAGTCAAGATGTTAATTTCTTTGAATTTTGCTCTCAATGATTCCTTAAGGCCTAGGTTATAAATAGCGCGAATAGCCCTCTTCTGCAGCATAAATATTGCATTAATATCGGCAGCGCTGCCACACAGCAGTATACCATAGGACATAATACTATGGAAGTAACTAAAGTATACAAGTCGCGCCGTATGATCTATGTCAGTTAATTGTCTAATCTTTTTAACCGCGTATGCTGCAGAACTAAGTCTGTTCGCCAATCCTTCAATAGTTTATATTATTATTTTATTCCTATCATTATATTTTCTTGTCATATACACTTCACTAAGGCTTCATCTATAGAGCATACTAAGACTAAAAGCCATCAATGTGACAATATGGTTCTTTGCACACAATACAAACTGACATACTCCACTCGACTTACCCTTTGCCTTATTTCTCATATCAGACATCTTGTAATTACCTTGACTTGACATACCAACTAACTGAGGTGTTTTTATTGGAGGGAGGGCTATAATTTTATCCTCTCCATGGTACATTTTACATTAAAACTCAGGAGTACCTCAGGGTTCTCATTTGGGGCCATGGCTGTTCAATTTATTTATTAATGATATTGTATCTCACATCCAACACAGTAGCACTTATCTCTTTGCAGATGACCTGAAGTTATGCAGAACTATAACAAGCCCTTTAGATTGCGATTTATTACAAGAAGATCTTAATGCAATATACAAATGGTGTACTAGTAATAAAATGATATTGAACACAAGTAAATGTTACTCTATCACATTCACTCGCAACCGCGATATACTCAGAACTCAATATAGCATTAATGGTTTAATTCTAGAGGATAAAACTGATATTAGAGACTTAGGGGTTTTTTTTTATAACAAATTAACGTTTCTGCCTCATATTGATAATGTTATTAATAAATCTTCCAAAATGCTAGGCTTCATCATCCGTAACTGTAAAAAATTCCGCAATCCAACAACTAAAATAACCCTGTATAATGCTTATGTGCGCAGTAATCTAGAATAATGTAGCATCGTTTGGTCTCCTCAATACAACATTCACGAATTAAGAGTTGAACGCATTCAAAAACGGTTCTTATGGCACCTTGCTTTTTCTTGTGGGGTACATAAGCAATTGCCATCGTACTGCGATAAGTTGAGACACTTTAACTTGAAAAGTCTTTCTGTTCGACGACAAATGCTAGATCTAATATTTTTATACAAAATAATTAGAAATCAGTTCGACAGTCCATCACTCGTGCACTCCATCAGCTTACGAGTTCCCCGCCGAGTACCAAGGCGTGCGCAGGTCGGAGCTGGCCTGTTCCATCAGCCATTTGCCAAAACTAACCTTAAGCAATTTTCTCCCATACCACGTCTCTCAAGAACTTATAACTCCATCTGTGGTGAAGTAGATATTTTTAAAGATTCTTTACCTGCTTTTAAAAAAAATATTACGAGATTGTTAGGCGCCAAAATATGATTAATATTCTTCTTCTTCTTTTTTTCCTTCTTTTCAAATTCATATCTTGATTTTATAATTTTTGCTTTATTTTATATAATTGTTTTCTTGGTGTCACGGAAGCAAAGACTGTGCATGTTGTGACACCTTAATTTGTTGTACATTCAACTCATTATTTGTTAATATTTGATATATTTTAAGCATATTAGAATGTAACAACTACTGGTTGTCCTATAAATAAATAAATAAAAGAATAACTTAACACTTAAGATTTACAAACTAGTATTATTTTTCATCAACTACTGCTCTGAAAACGATTTCGTAAATCACAACTACAATATTAAAATCAACATTCCTCAGAATTATAACGCCTTTAAAAATATTGTGAGCAATTTATGCGTCATACAGCTAATGCCTGAATAACGCAAAGGGGTTTAAAATTTTCACCGTCATGCTCGTATTAATAGAGCTTTAACCGTTACATTAAGAAGTGCATCGATCATAACGGAACATAAAACGCGATATCGAAACAGCCCCATTTATTTGATAAACGACCGCGACATGAATATGCAGGTTCATTTTAATCTATTTTATAAAATTGAATAATATTAATGACATGTAAAGGTGTTTTAATGTAGTATCTAAATGAAGGATGTTCCACAGGATTTTGATGCTGTGGAGTAGAAATATAAATATATTTATTTCCCATACCGAGTGACAATAACATAACATAATGCAACAACATTTGGTAAACGTAAAGGAGCTTTGACAGGGGTAGAAGAAACTCCCAGCCAAGGCGATAGTTCAGAAATATTTTTTATTCGTAAGTGAATATAGAAAATATTATTATTATTTTTATTATATGTATTATAATGATTTTTTTTAACAAATTCTGATAAAAATAAAGTAACAAAAAATTTCATTGTTTCCGCCCGGGATCGAACCGGGGGCCTTGTGCGTGTGAAGCACACGTGATAACCACTACACTACGGAAACTTAGGATAGCAATTTGAAATAGTGCTATAATTGAATTTGAACGATTAAAATTTCATCGGTCACTTAAGTATTATCACAAAGAAGGGATAGGTACTCAAGTTGAAGATTGGTCTCCGCTGCGCTCCAACTGAGATACCGTAGGTGTAGTTACAAAGTGCTGCGACTAATACTACGCCCAAGTGGGCGTACTCGAACCAGTCTCGAACAATATGTGACGACCAAATGTTCTGTTAATATTTTCTAATACTTAATTTAATCTAAAATGGCGGGTCACGTAGTAAAACTTTGCAAAAATAATACTACAAGAAATAAGAAAGACACTGTAAGTATTTTATATTTTTTTATTTTCAAACCTATCAATATGTAGCACATACAAGTAATAGTATTTAATTAATATTAAAGGTAAAGGTTTGCATAAGATGTGTATTAAATAAAAAAATTATAAAGTTGTTTTTTTTTTTTTTTTTACTTTTTGGAATCAGGTTACAATAATCTGAATTCAAATTGCTAAAAAAAACCGTATTCAAAAACAATGAATTGAAACTATGACCTACATGGTGATGAAATAGAAAACTAAATTTACAGGAAAATACTTTTAAAGAGACTGTCCACAATGACAAGGGATATGTGCTGTATCATAGAAAAGTATGTATGTGTATTATTTGTAGAGTGTCCTAAAAATATTGCAGAAAGTAACTATTCAACGCGAACGAAGTCGCGGGCAAAAGCTAGTAAGTAATAAAGGAGATTGAAATTTGAAACGCTTTCATACCTTCGTACCAACCTTGCTTTTTTAGATAAAAAATACCTAATTATCTACGTATACCTATCTACTACTGTAATTTTTTTGCATTATAATATAAGACAATTGGTAATTAGATATAATATAGTATACCTAAACAAAAAGATAGTTTTATTTGCTCAGATAAGAATGATATATACTCATTATCATACATGTAAAACAGAATGCTAGAGACAACTTTCCTTGGAATTCAATTGTTTAGGTAGTTAACAAGTCGGTAACTCAACGAATACAAAACGAAACGAAGTGACAATGACGAAGAAACGAAATGATCTGTCAGACTGTCATTGTCAAAGTGAAGTTAGCGTTAAGTTCACTAGTATCGATTTTTTATGTAAATCGATTTATTGATCGATTTATTGATAATAAAATAAATGCTCAGTTCTGTTTTTTTCCTGCGAAAATAATATATTTTATTCATAATATGGTCATTTGCACATAAACTATGCACCTTTCTAATATTATTTAAATAAAACAACTGGATCTTAATGTTATTTTAATCGATTAAATATTAACTCGATTACATTTTAAGCGATTTTCTTTATTTTAATGTTTTTTCTGTTTGTAGATTTCAAAATGAGCTAGTTTTTTTGTATTTCACATCAGAAAAGTATACCCTTTTTATAAAAGTATATTTCAACTTGCTAACCATCAGGCCCAAAAGACCCATTCTCCTTTTCTAGTATTCTGAAATTAGATTTTAGATGATTATTATATGTAGGACGTAATTTTGATCTGACACCGATCTTGAAGAGACGTAAAAAATATCAGTAGTTACATTCAGTCCTGAATTGTTATTTAGCCACAATGCACAGTCCATTAGATCTCTCATACAGTGCATACTCTAACATTCGTTTGAAGATTGCCATCGCTTGATTTTCCTGTATATATGTGTCCATTTAGGCGGAAGTAATTATTTGCATCACAAGCCCATAGTATTTTAATGACATAGTTTTCAGGTTCGATACCATGTATTGAGTAAATAAATAAATAGAATAAAATCTGTTTATTTCAGACTGTTTTTTTTTTTTTATGGAATAGGAGGACAAACGAGCGTACGGGTCACCTGGTGTTAAGTGATCACCGCCGCCCACATTCTCTTGCACCACCAGAGGAATCACAAGAGCGTTGCCGGCCTTTAAGGAAGGTGTACGCGTTTTTTTTTGAAGGTACCCATGTCGTATCGTCCATAAGTGTTATCTGTTTGCCCATAATTGTTAGTATTTCTCAGAAACTATGTTAATATATAATATTGCACATTGCATTTTCTAGTATTCTGAAATTAGATTTTAGATCAGAACTATGTGTAGGACTAGGTGTGAACCTCATAGTTCACGTCCCTTTGTTTCACTCTTGAGACCTCAGGCTGGGAAAAGAAACACTTTGCATATTGAAGGTCAAACATTAAGTTTGCAGATACGGCAAACATTAGTTTTATGGTATCAAGAATCAGAATTGTTCAATTTGCGGATAGGCAGCCCCAAAGTAAAAAAACGTCCATTTTTGCAATAGTTTTTTTTTAGGTATGATTGATATTGAAGTTAGAGGATTATACTTTGTGAAATTGAACTTAATTACGAAATTTTTAACAGTTTATTATAACATATTTAAACAATTTTAGGACTCGTTTTCGAAAACGACATCTGGGAATGCCTTTAAACGTCGGGTTAACTAAAATAATAATAAAAATGTAACTTTTACGCAAAAATCTTATGTTAAAACACATATACAATTTACACGCATTTTAATCCTTTAAAAGTGTTATATTTAGGATAATATATGAAAAAGTGTTTAAGTATATTTTAACTATATTTTTCTTATTATTAGATATAACAGATTATTTCTAATTTTTGGAAGGTCCCGCATCCCTAGAATATTGTATATATTAGATATGTGAATAGTAGGTATAAAAAATGATGTGTAGTTGTACCTTATTAAGGTTATATCGCGCAGAATAACTATTAAATTTGAAAGTTTAAATTACCATAATCAACCCTTGCGTAAAAGAAATTGCATAATATATTCGATATTTCGATAGCGGAATTATTTTTGTAATGTACGCAGTCGGGAACAATATCCGCATTGTTCAATTAATAAAAATAGGATATGTCCAGTGAAAAATACATCTGTTTATTTATAATCTATGATATAACACCCAATTTCAATAAACATTGATCCGCAATGACTGCCAACTTGTTTTATATTCGACCTTTCCATCTCTACGTAGAGACTAAACATTTATCTCAGAACATGATCATACAGAACTAGATATGTAAACAATTTTTATTAATATTTTTGAAGTAAAAAACATGTATGGTAATGACGGAAACTAACACAGAGAGCTAGGCTTTGAATATCATCCTCACCAGTGGGAGGTTTCTTTCCACAGTATGTCAGCTAGATTATGGATACCACAACGGCGCCTATTTTTGTTGTGAAGCAGTAATGTGTAAACGTTAATTGTCGCACAGAATGTTTGGGTATTTCAAGAATCCTGAGCGGCTCTGCATTGTAATAGGCAGGGCGTATCAATTACCATCCGTAATTTCACTAGCTACGGCGTCCTTCAGACCGAAACACAGTAATGTTCACACATTACTGCTTCACGGCAGAAATAGGCGCCGTTGTGGTATCCATAATCTAGCCGGCATCCTGTGCAAAGGAGTCTCTCCCACTGGTAAACTGTTATTGACGAAGCCATCGAAAAAATCTGAAGTTAGTTAGACCGAAGTTAAACCTTATAAATTTCATATTTCAATTAATTTTGATGTCGTGTTGCACCCAAGGACCTTTAGGTATTTAATAGGTGTCTATTATAGTATCTGTAATTCCATGTTTCAATCCTTCTTGACAGAGCGATATTGCAAAGTGTGGATTTATTGTTATGGTTTTATTTCAATGAAATCAATTTTGTCATTTTCTAGACAAAATAGTGACTTTTGTCTATGTGTATTTACGAATGAACTCGACATACTTTTTAATAGTAAGTATATAGTAAATTCGTTGGAATGTTAAAGCAAAATTGAAATGATAATTATTATGTTTATAGAAAATGTTAATACCCGATCTTTACAAGCTGGTTTTATGTAGGGTTTTCACATAGATTTTATTAATCCCTACTAATATTATAAATGTGAATGTAAGCTGTTTGTTCTCATATTTTGACACGACACGCCACAAGTTACGATATCATCCCCACCATCTGGATGTGTGGCGGTCCTCCACAGTGCGGTTTTCAAGGAGCTTTCTTCCTCGTACCACGAAGCTGTGGAATGAGCTTCCTTGTGCGGTGTTTCCGGGACGATATGACATGGGTACCTTCAAGAAAAGCGCGTACACCTTCCTTAAAGGCCGGCAACGCTCTTGTGATTCCTCTGGTGTTGCAGGAGAGTATGGGCGGCGGTGATCACTTAACACCAGGTGACCCGTACGCTCGTTTGTCCTCCTATTCCATAAAAAAAAAAAAAAAAAAAATAAAGCTGTTTGTTATGCTTTTTCGCCGGAGCTACTGAACCGGTTTTGATGAAATTTGGTACAGCGATAGATATTAGATTGCTTGGGATCGGACATAGGCTACATTTTATCATGGTTCCCGCAGGATTTGTGAAAAAGTGAAATTCACGTCGATGAGTTATAACTATACCAATAGTAGGTTTAGTTTGCCATAGCAATCTTCCTCGAAATAAGATTCATATAATATGTTGGATATGGGAGCAAAAACGGGAACCGGAAATGGAATAGGACATGAGATAATCTTCATTTTCAAACTTGCTTATTATTATTAAGAACCCTTTATCTACACGGACGAAGTCGCGGGTATCAGCTAGTTTTTTTAACGTTTAACCTGATTCCTGCCGACAAATTCCACAGTGCGGTTTACATGGAGCTTTCTTCCACGTACTACAAAGCTGTGGAATGAACTTCCTTGTGCGGTGTTTCCGGGAGGATACGACATGGGTACCTTCAAAAAAAGCGCGTACACCTTCCTTATAGGCCGGCAACGCTCCTGTGATTCCTCTGGTGTTGCAAGAGATTGTGGGCGGCGGTGATCACTTAACAACTGGTGTCGCGTACCTTCATTTGTCGTCCTATTCCATAAAAAAATTCTTTTATAAAATGATCAAGTTTTGTTTTCTGTTTTAATGTAGAATAGCGAGCCCGAAGGTAGTCCACACTTAATTAAATTTAATCCCGGCAACGGTTTTGTGGAAAGCAAGTTTAATGGTAGGAGGGGGCGCAGCTGTAGTCAAACGCAAGGTCGGCGCTTTGCGTTTTATTGCGAATAATCACAAGTTGGTACGTAGTGCCAATCGCAATTTTTGAAAAACTATTAAATTTAATACAGTACAGTACAGTGTATGTTTGTTTGTAACCTACTAATTTGCGTTTTTGACCAACTTTAAACGGCCAGATTTCGTTCAAACTTCGTTGATTTATCGAGGACCGATGACAATACATTAATTTGATAAAATTATTCAATTTGTTTAATTTATACATTTTTCATCTATCGTCGATAAGGCAGGAATTGATGTTAATTTTAAATTTCAACCAATATCTTTAACCGATTTATCTAATATTAGACAATTTTTTATTACCAAAGAGATTTTTGTGCTTATAAGTGTGTTTTTTAATTTTTTTTAAACTACTATATAATATTTTTATATTATTTGAAAATTTACATTTTCATTTATATTACAGGTGTTTTAAACGTATTACTTTATTTTTGATTTTTTTTTTACTTTCTTTTAAATTAAATATTGATGAATTTGTAGTTATTTAATATTATATTGTTATATTTTATTATCTTGTTGTACCCAACAGTACAGTATATAGTATCTTCAAAATAATTTGTCATAGTAATGCCAATGATGACTACTAAATGAAATGGTTTACTCTAATCATAACTCTATTTGATCCCACGTACAGTCTCCGACTAGTGTGGCGATTCAATGACAATCACATTGTAGTCATATATATAAGCTTGTAAAATATTTAAACTCAGTGTAATTTAATGACAAGGCATTTGTAAAAAGGTCGATTTAAATAATTTATTCTAATTCTTATTAACACAAATGTTTGATATTCCAATTCAAATATTTTAATTCAAAATTGGATTCAAAGTCACTTATTGAACGTCAAAAACCATTCAAAAGAGACTGCCACAGACCTGAGAAGAATGGGCGCAAGAAACTCATCGGGCTTTTTTTTAAATATAAAAATATGGATTACAATGTGATATCATACAATAAACATTTATAATTAAAGAGCTTGCGGGTGTTCGCTTTATTCCCAGTCCGTGGTGTCATTAAAAACATAGTGTATGCTATAGTAACCTTTCCCACACAAACGTTTATTAACAATCCTTTTAAATTTCGTAAAACATTTGTTTTGTACATTTTCTGGGATCATAATTTAGAAGCATATACATCGCCCAACAAAAGACTTACTAACTCGACCCAACCGAGTAGTAAGCATAACAAGTTTATGTTTGTTCCTCGTGTTAACATTATGAATGTCAAAGTTTCTAGAAAATTCCTCAATGTGCTTATGAACATAAAAAACATTATCAAAAATGTATGGAGAAGCAACAGTCAAAATGTTTATTTCTTTACATTTTTCTCTTGATGATTCTTTAGGACCTAGGTTATAAATCGCGCGAATAGCCCTCTTCTGCAGCACAAAGATGGTATTAATATCGGCCGCACTGCCCCATAGCAATATACCATAGGACATAATACTATGAAAATAACTAAGGTATACTAATCTCGCCGTATCTATGTCAGTTAACCGTCTAATTTTCTTAACCGCATATGCTGCAGAAGTAAGCTTATTCGCCAATCCTTCAATATGGGGGCCTCATTGCAACTTGGAATCAAGAGTAATGCCAAGAAATACAGCAGATTGCACTGGTTTTACCACCTCTACATTAAATAAAATATTCGCATCTACATTTTTGATATTTGGCGCGGTAAATTTAATATATTTGGTTTTATGACTATTTAACCTGTGAATGACATCTTGAATACTCCTGTTTATCGAAGAAAATAAGTTTTCCTGTTTTGATATTCTTTTTATCAACTCTATCTGAGTTAAGTAAAACATACAATAAAATGTTATGTTTTTAATATTAGCTATGTAAAGATGTTACAGTGATACATATACGTTAAGGAAACAATATCGTGATCCGGTGAAAGGTTTCCCTTTCATAGGATAATCGGATTACATTTCATGTCCAATGAGCTTCCCATTGGCGTATATTGATAAGGTGATCCTGAATGTGTGGTTTGATGGATGAGCGTTAGCGGTGAATAGAGCGGGATATCGATCGGTTGGTGTTGCTTAGAGACGTGTGTCTGTCCGTCCGTATGTCACAGCCACTTTTTTCCGATACTATAAGAACTATACTGTTGAAACTTGTTAAGTATTCTGTGAACCGCATTAAGATTTTTACACATAAATAGAAAAAAAAACAATAAACTTTGGGGGTTCCCCATACTTAGAACTGAAACTCAAAAGTTTTTTTTCATCATACCCATATGGGGTATCTATGGATAGGTCTTCAAAAATGATATTGAGGTTTAACTATAATTTTGGTCTAAACTGAATAGTTTGCGCGAGAGAAACTACCAAAGTGGTAAAATGTGTGTGCCCCCATGAAACTAAAAAAAATATATGATGTACATTACCATGCAAACTTCCACCGAAAATTGGTTTGAACGAGATCTAGTAAGAAGTTTTATTTAATTTAAAAAAAACTACACTATTATTAAAACATCGATCAAAGTTACAACGAACTACAAGAACTTTTATATAATGTTACTTGATGCTACGGAACCCTTCATAAGTGAGTCCGACTTGCACTTGGCCGCTTTTTGAAAATTTGTTTGGACTGATCACTGCCGCTCAACTTTAAACATAATAAAGTTAATATGCATATCCTTCTCAAATCGGCAGTGCCCCAGGCCTCTATTTTTTTCAGATATACCAAAACCGAGTGTGCCGTACGGCACCCAACTCGCTCACCAAGTTCTGAACCTTATTTTGTTTATTAGATGGCTTATTTTGCATTGTATTATAGCTTGTTCAACAGCTTTCTGATATGAATGTATCAAATCATACTAAATATAAGCAATCTATTGCTAACCGTAAAATAATACGCATTGAAAGAACGCTACCCGAGCGCCAAAAACGCGCTGTTTCTCTTAGGATAAGAGATCTCTTAGATAATATATTGAACTTATCTCTGAACGCAAAGGGATGTAAATTTCACGTTTTGAGAAAATATACATTCGTTTTTTTTTTCGAATCGGAATATTTTTTTAATGAAAATAAAATTCAGCTGATGGTAATTAATACGTCCTGCTCTACAATTCTGCACTACAATCGTGCGTCACCTTGAGACATAAGATGTTTAAGTAATTTCACTAGCTACGGCGCCCTTGTGACCGAAACACAATAATGTTTATACATTACTGCTTCATTACATTGTGGTACCCATAATCTAGCTGGAATCCTGCGCAAAGAAGCCTCCCACTGGTAAAACCTAACATCACATTCGAAACAAATTTAATTTATCAGAGTTGTTAAATGAGCAATGTTTACGTCATGTATAAGATTTAGATTGTATTCGTGCCCGGATACGAAACATAAAATCGTTTTGAAAAACTAAATGTGTGCATCCGCCATTAGAATTGTAAGTTAAATGTTACCTACAGGTAATATCCGCTCCGCTTTATCTTTGAACTTAGGCTTAACCGTATGTTATATATGATCAGGTAGATTCACTTATACTGAATGGATTTTGAGTATATTATTTGATATACTGTGACATTTTTATGAAATTTTGAAATATTTTGTATTGCGTCGGATTACTTTTAACACCCTTTTTATTAGCTTCACCTGTACGTATATTTGTTTCTTACGGACTCATTTGGGCGCGATTTTGACCCACTTTATAGGGCGAGATTTCATTCAAACTTCGGAAATTTGTGTGTGTTTGTAAACCTCTTATAACGTTTGTTGGCGACATTTGAAAGGGGTTGACCAAATATAGAATAGCTTAATCTTTGAGCTCGAAGAGCACAAATTCGTCGTACACTTTGAAGCCTTTAGGTATGAATTAGCGGGAAGTTGCAGGATTTAGGATCAACCGTTTTTATAATTTATTTTTATAAAATTTCGATACGAGGGGGTCGCTCCATTCCCAATCAGTGGTATTATTAAGAAAGTCATTTATGTTACAGTAAACTTTACCACACAAACATCTTTTAACTATTCTTTTGTATTTCATAATACATTTGTTTTGAGCATTTTCCAGGATCTTATTGTAAAAATACTATAGAATGTAACTAACATTTCGTATACGATGTGATTCTCCGAAGGTACTCGGTGTTACAAACGCAATAAGGAAGTCCTTATCTTAACGAGGCCGCTTAACACTTTATTTTACCGAAATATCCTCTCGCCCATAAACTTTATGACTTTCGTTTAGTCTCTAGAGGATCAGAAAAAAACCTATAGCTCTTATGTGGTTTTTGCACGCCTCAAACGCGAAGCGGCGAGGTTGTGCTTTATAACCGACCTGTCAAGGTCACAGGATTTCCACTCTTTAAAAAGCACATCAATATAAAGCTGAGACACTATTGAATAGTCC
Source organism: Leptidea juvernica (assembly GCA_949711755.1). Lineage (NCBI taxonomy): Eukaryota > Metazoa > Arthropoda > Insecta > Lepidoptera > Pieridae > Leptidea > Leptidea juvernica. The sequence continues at coordinate 19,001,901 of CATIXQ010000006.1, forward strand.
TGATACTTTTTTTAAATTGTCGAATACGTATTAATTTAAAAATGGTTCATAAAAAAATTTATCGTGGACGTCTATTAGTCTGTGGTTCAAAAAAAACGACATGGTACGGATATCTCGAGAATGACTTGACGAAACAACTTAATTTTTTTTCACAATTTTCATAATTAAGCAGAGAAGGTTCTTTTTGTAAAATCACTACTTTAGGCCTTCCCATTTTTTTTAAATAGCATAGCATAAGCGTTCGTGGCGTGCACTTTTGGAATTTCCAATTTTTTGTACTTATATACGGGCGAGTATTGTGAACTTTATATATACCCGGAAAGTATCTACGAAGCGAAAACTTCTACAAGCACACAGAATTTAATAATAAGACTAAGTTGTCACGCTAAGCAATGTAACGCGATCAGACAGATGACGTTCTATTAGAACGTCATTGACTATATTATAAAAATAGACTATATTATAACAAATAAAACTGTAGCTATATTTTGGTATTGTGTGGTAGAATACCCGACGTATAATAAATGTATTGGGAAGATAAAAAAAATACTCTACTAGAACAAAAAAAGTTTTTCTTTTCAGTAGGTAATGATTAATTATTTGACGTTTGATGCATTTGTTGCATCACTTTACATAATATTATATTGTAATTGAAATGATTTGTAAAACAATGAAAATGTAAATCTGGATTTAAAAGAGAAAAAGATTGGCAATGAGTTTCTTGCTACTTCTTCTCAACCCTTTACGAAGTAGCGGTAGATTTAATAAGAAAAAATATTATTATTTTTTAACATTCATAAGTGTTATTTCCTCGACCTACATGAATAAAGTGATTTTGATTTGATTAAATTTTTCACTATATTTAATAGTGAATATATAGTCAAAGTAGTTATCGTAAAATATGTTGTTTGGTATTTTCAAGATTACACTTGGTTAGGCTGACCGGCTGAAGTCGAGTGAAGTTGAGTGAAGTTGAGTGAAGTCGAGTGAAGTTGAGTGAAGTTGAGTGAAGTTGAGTGAAGTTGAGTAAAGTCGAGTGAA
>CATIXQ010000006.1:19002951-19027926 GCA_949711755.1 Leptidea juvernica
GAGTGAAGTTGAGTGAAGTTGAGTGAAGTTGAGTAAAGTCGAGTGAAGTCGAGTGAAGTTGAGTGAAGTCGAGTGAAGTCGAGTCAGCTTGCAAAACTAAATAAAGGGTTGAAGGTTTATTATTTTTTTTAAATAACCACGTCGATATCACCACACACTCGATTTTATAACAGATAAAAATGTTATTCTATTCCTAAATAATATAAAATTTTACTTTTCTTTTTAGAAGTAATTAAGATTATATAAATTAACGCTTGTACCTATTTTGCCAGATTTAATTATAGCCTTAACGTTATAGGCAAAATAAATTACTATTTTACGCGAAAAAACGATGAAAAGAGTTTTCTTGAAAACAGCCAATATCACCAAAATAAATTCCTGAAAATGCCAACGGGCTCCAAGCTCTCTTGTTCGCACGTTTAGGGAACTAATGGAACCAAGATAGCACTAATATCACTAAGCTGCGAAAATTGTCCGGCGTATGTAATAATCATAATGAAAGGATGCCCATGAGATCTGGAGTGAATCGCAGTTGAGCAGCATCGCATTCTTAGCAGTAGGAGGCTCCTTTGCACAGGATGCCGGCAGGAAAAATACTACAAAGACTAAATATTTTGTTATTAATAAAACAAAAATTAACAAAAAACTGAATGACTTAAAAAAACTACGCCAAATCGTAATTAAATTTAAATAAAAAAAATATATAAATTAAATGTTAGCAGATATTATGTAAATAAATAAAAAAAATATCGTAATTTTGGTGGGGGCAACTGAGCTAGCATCAAAACCATACCTCGGTCAGTCAAAGAAGAGTTGACCCATTTTTTTTAACAATTAGGAACGAGGCGAGCAGGATGTTCAGCTGATGGTAATTTATGCGCCCTGCCCATTACAATGCAGTGCCGCTCAGGATTATTGAAAGACCTAAAATTTCTGAGCGGCACTACAACTGCGCTTGTCACCTTGAGACATGAGATATTTAGTCTTATTTCCCCAGTAATTTCACTAGCTACAGTGCTCTTCAAACCGAATCACAGTAATGCTTACACATTACTGTTTCACGGCAGAAATAGGCGCCGTTGTGGTACCCATAATTTAGTCGGCATCTTGTGCAAAGGAGCTTCCCACTGGTAAACTGTATTGTGTATGTTCTATTACTGTATTGTGCTATACGGGTGGAAGCATGATAAGAATACTACGGTAAAATATGTATGCAAGGGTTGTGTCACGTACGCCCTAATGGAAGTGACTAAAAAAACTCCATTCAAAACAAATAATGACAAGTGATAAAACGGAAATGCATTGATAAACGATCAGGGGTCATAATGTCACATGTTAGACAAAACATAGACAGACCTTAATAACAATAGACGGAGCCCATGTGATTTAAATAAATAAAATTATTGAATTCTTTCGAATGAAGCGAAAAAAGAAAAAAAAAAGGATTGTGTGGTTTTATGAAACCACGTGAAACTTTTTTTCACATTATAGACAGTTAACTAAAAGTTTATGGAATAATATTCCATTAAGGGTATAAAAATCGCTATATCAATCTTAATTTTATACTTGGAAAATTGGAATGATAATAGGAAATAATAAAAACAAACAAAATAACGTGGAGCACTGGAACAAATGAGTCTATACACTACACGGTAAGCTGCTGCGAACTATAGGCGCCGCCCGACCGTCACGCGGCATGCAACACACAGACGAAAAATTTTGAGACGATGTAATAAAAGTTTCACTTTAAAATATATCGCTTAGTACTATTAATGCACAATAATTAACTAGACTCTCAGCCGCCTACTTAAGGTCGTCAAAAAATGTCTGAGCGGCGTTGTATACATCACAGTTGAAGAAGAGATTGTCTTATGCTGCTGTAGAACTACATTATTTCAGAGAAACTGTTTTTGTATGTGCATAAAAATCTATAATCACATCCCAAAAATTATAAGAGAGGTATCGTCAAATAGGAATTTCTCATCTAAATTGAAAATATACCTTAGTAAAAACTACTTATATTCATCAGACGAATATTTTCAACTAAAAACTTGACTATATATTATATAATACTAATCTTTTTGTTAAATTGATATTATTGTTACTAATGATTTAGAAATGTATTTTATAAAATTTGTACGTCATAAATGTGGCAAACATGTACTTTATAATATTTATGTAACAATCAATCTTACATGTTTATGCAAATAAAAACTTTGACTTTGACTTTATGTATGACGCAACTATAGCTTAATATATTTCTAACGTCATGCACACGACGTATTACTTACATAGACACGAGGAGAACATAAGTATGGTAGCGGTGATAGTAATGTCTGTTTATAGCGGTTGAAATCATATTGTGTAATCTTATCACATGTACCAGGACATCAAAAACAGTTACGAGGCTTAATATAAAATGTGCAGCAGTCGCTCTGTATCAACAACAAGATCAGTAAAAAAAATACATTTAAAAAAGCCGACTTCAAAAATTGAAAAGTATGAAATAACTAAAAATTTAATTTAATACACCTCTTATGCAAACCTTTACCTTTAATATTAATAAAAACACTATTATTTATATGTGCTACCTATTGATAGCTTTGAAGTCGGTGCCAAGCCAAATGTAATAAAGGTACCTACACTCGTCACGCGTGAGCGGGATAGCTTGGGCTAGAACCAAGCGGACAGACACGCGTGGCCAGACAACCTAAATAATTACAGTAAGTAAGCTGTTACGTTTTATTTTGTTTAGGGCTTGGCACTGGCTTAAAACCTATCAATAGGTAGCACATAACTTAATGACCAAATGGTATCTATTTCGCATCGAACAAAAGTAGAATTACGTAAATCGGATCATAAATCTCAGAGTAATCGGTGTATGTACATACATAAAAAAATACCGATCGAATTGATAACCTCCTCCTTTTTGAAGTCGGTTAACAACAGTAATTGACGCAGTATTTCAAAGATGTATTGAGCATATTAAGACCAAAGTATTTATTTCATACTTTAGTAACCATAAGCGTCTTGTATCATTTATCGAAAATGTAAGCTCTGAGTCTGAATAGTAAAATGTAAAATAACTATCAAACTTTGTATCACTATGATCATTACTAAAACCTACAATTATCCCCTTCCCGAAATTTTACATTCGTCTCATTATCTTGAAGCTAAAATTTTTAAGGGTTTCACTTCTACCACGTGTGAATTGCACACATATTTCTTTTGTAGGTAGGCTCTTAACAAGGTAAAGAACTGGAATGAGATTGCGTGTAGGTAAGTAGGTTTTTACTTAACTGCACTCTATCTAATTCGTTTTTTAGGTCTATATTAAATATTATATCGTATTTACCCATTCAAGATGAGAGGTGATCTTAATAACATGGACTTTGAACTGTTTACTTCCTTGTCTGAATCTATATATAATAATTACGTTTCATTATTATTTGTAATAATCTATTTAATGTTAAATATTACTACCCACCTCTCACTGACAAGTAACTAAAGATCAGGATTGTTATTATTTGATTACTTTAGATCATTTATACGTCTGGATATACTATGAAAACTAGCTGTGAAAACGTTGAAAAAAAATAAGTTTAGAACTTACCTCTATTTTGAACAAAACGCACACTCACACAAAGTTGTATGACACTTTGTCGCGAATCGCGAGTGAAAGACGTAGCTTGTCACGCGTACTATACTAATATTCCTGTTTATATCGGTTGTCTAACAGCAAGAGACTCTGTCTAGATGTACAAATAATTAATTACATTACATGTTTTTCTGTCATTTTACGTATATACGCATATAGTCCTCCCAAAGATAGATTGAAGAAATTATCACCGCAAAGATACAGAGATCGTTTATTGAAATGCTAAAAGCAGAATATGGATAGAATTATCAATACGGGATTGCCAATTTAGGATTTTTTTAAAATGAAAATTAGGGACGAGACGAGAAGGCGCTCAACTGATGGTAAGTGATACGCCCCACAACGCAGTACAATGCAGTGCCGCTCAGGATTCTTGAAAAATTCAAAAATTCTCAGAGGCACTACAATTGCGCTCGTCACCTTGAGACATATGATGTTAAGTCTCATTTGCCCATTAATTTCACTAGCTACGGCACCCTTCAGACCGAAACACAGTTATGTTTACACATTACTGCCGTTGTGGTACTCATAATCTAGCCGGCTTCCTGTGCAAAGGAGCTTCCCACTGCAATTGCAATCACTCCCTAACACACACATTGACAAATCAAAATTGGTTATCATTATTGAGCTGTCACGACATCTATACGCTAAATCTAAATAATAAGTCTATGGGCCTAAATTTCAAATTAGGGGTAGGGGTTAAATTATGAAATAGCCGATTTGTACTGAAAAATTGTTGAATGTATATTTTTTTTAATTAAACACATTTATTTTATCAAAATAATTACCATAATTATCTATACATTGCTGCCATCTACAAGGAAAGTCATTTATACCTTTACGATAGAACTGTAGTGATCTACATTAATTAACAAACTGTGTGAAAGCATTTTGTACTACCTCCTTAGAAGAAGACTTTTCATCACATAGAAAATTGTCCAAATCACGAAAGAAATGGTAGTCCGTTGGAGCAAGGTCTGGCAAATAAGGAGGGTGACGAATGGTTTCTAATCGCAGTTCCTGTAGAGTTGAAACGGTTTCTCGTGCTGTATGAGGTCTCGCGTTATCATGGAGCAATAATGGTGAAGATCGATTCATGATTCGGGGCTGTTTCACTGCTAGTTTTGCTATCATTGTTCGGAGTTCGGCACTATCGGCGGAGTAGACATCTGCCACTATTGCTTGAACAGATCGGAGAAAGCCTAGGTCTGGGCATGGCTACTAAACAGTTACAATTTATTGGTAAACTTTGCTTTAGGACACTATTGCGGCGTTTGACCTGGGGTCAGCCATTGCAGTAACCTTTACTGCACAAAAGTTTTTCAATCCTTTTAAATATCATAATACTGTTGTTTTGAACATTTTCTGGGATCTTGTTGTAAAACTATATACAACGCCCCACAAAATACTTACTAACTCGACTTAGCCGAGTATATAAGTGTATGTCTGTTCCTGGTGTTAACATTATGGTTATGACAGTTTCTAGCAAATTCACTTATGTGCTTATATACATATATATGTCGCAGGGAAATGATAATAACAGAGATTTGGTAAATCTCCTAAGTGATTTGAACAAATCTCGGAGTATGTTTAAAGTACAACACGATTTTATCATTTCTCTAACAAATCTAGTTATTTGATCAAATGCCAGGGTTGGTTCCGTGAAATGACAATGAGTGACGCGACTAGAAGAACTTAGGATGTAAAAGCGCGCGAAGTGAGCATCAGACTTGAGTCATACCCCGACCCGGACAAGTTAGGTGGAATAGGTCATTTGTGGTTTCTTTTTAAATATGGGCCTCTACTTAGCCTTTAGAGAAACTTTTATCTGTTTTGAGGTTAGGTTACATTTATTTGATTTTCAAGAGACTGGTGCGTTACCTTTTCATAGGAGTGGGGGAGTGAGCCAGGCGGCAGAAGACATCTCCCTCCCTCCCCCTTCCCCACTCATCCCCCTCCACCTGCGACACAATACTAAATTCTTACTAAATTATTTCTAAGTCTTACCAAATACACCTTATAAATAGCAAAGAAAATACTTTTTGTCATTTCACGGAACCAACTCTGGCAATTGGTCAAATCACTAGATTTGTTTAGAGACATGATAAAATCGTGTTGTTATTTTAACATCTACCGAGACTTGACCAAACCACTGTTATTATCATATCCCTACGACATATACATTACATTATCAAGAATATATTGAGAAGAAACAGTCAAGATGTTAATTTCTTTAAATTTTGCTCTCAATGATTCTTTAGGACCTAGGTTATAAATAGAGCGAATAGCCCTCTTCTGCAGCTCAAGTATTGTATTAATATCGGCAGCGTTGCCCCCCAGCAATATAAGCAAGCGTGTACCATTTGCCCATGGTGTAAGTATTATTCCGATTACAAACAAAAAAATAACGGCTCTTCATTTATTAGTACAGAAACCATTGTATCAATATGATATTTTAATTTTGAATAGAGAATTGATATTAGCCCGCCGGATATAGATAACATTGTTTTAGCTCAGTTGGGCCTCAGTTGAGACCGGGAGTGTACCATGAAGGTTATTCTGCACTGTTTGCCCGAGTTACGAAGACAAGGTACGTACCTACTTATTTTTATGACACCGTTACAAATCGCCCCCTATTTAAAATACGGGTTTCACTCCGGGAGTGCCGGCAGAAGTGAAAACTTGAACATTAACGTTGTGAATTTTGAACATATTGGAATGGTTAGGTAATATTTTCCCACGAATTGCTTTATTTATCAGTATAAAAGAACTAGCATTTATGTAGTTAAATACGATATTCATTTATTGCGCTACCGTACGCAAAAATGACATTTTTTATTACAAAAAAAAATTTGACATTTCAGAACTATTCCAATTATTTTACATTAAAAAGTTTATCTCTCAGAAAAATCAACTTTCATCCATTATTATAACGACTGTCTTAAATATTTTCGATCAGGCCAATTTTATATTCATGCCAAGAAAAGTGCTAAGGAAGTTTTCACTTCGATTATTCAACAAACTGAAAAGTATAAACTAACTAAATTAAGACTTAATTTAATACACCTCTTCTGCAAACCTAATACCTTTAATATTAATAAAATACTATTATTTGTATGTGCTAACTATTGATAGGTTTTAATTCGGCGCTAGAAATCTTCATACTATGTAAAATTATAATGGGACCAAATGGCAAACATTCTGCATCAAACTGAACAAGAATCACGAAAATCGGATAATAAATCTCAGCGTAATTGGTGTAAATAATATATTTAAAAAAAAACAATCGAACTGAGAACCTGCTCCTTTTTGAAGGCCGTTAAAAAGCGTCAGTGGCGAAATAGATTCAACCGTTGACTCTCACCACGGAGACCCCGGTTCAATCCTCGCCCACCACGTACGCACGGTTGTCAACGCTTTTTTATGGAACAGGTGACAAACGTCATCTGGTGTTAAGTGATCACCGCCGCCCACATCCTCCTGCAACACCAGAGGAATCACAGGGGCGTCGCCGGCCTTTAAAATAGTGTACGCGCTTTGTTTGAATGTATCCATGTCGTATCGTCCTGGAAACACCGCACAAGGAAAAAAAAATCAAATTCAAATTCCAAATTTCTATATTTGATAGTAAAATATATATACAAAATTACTTATAATCTACTTATTATAGCAATTTACAATTATATGTAGGTATCAGAAAACTTATTTCTACAACCCTATCTACGTGTTGAGGGATAAAACTTTATTATGCTTAAAAACTAATATACAAGGTTTGTGGGGGAAAATCCAGGAAACTGGGAAAACCTGGCTATTTGCTATCACTTAACCTAATTTAAGACCAATGACTAGAACTTAAAACTAACTTAAAAACTAAGGTAAATAAATACATAGATATGTATATACTTGTATAATATATAAATATATAAGTATAAGAGGGGTGTGGTGTGTGTGTGGGGGGGGGGATTCTCGGAAAGGGAAAGGAGGGAAGGCACAAGGAAACTCATTCCACAACTTGGTAGTATGTGGAAGAAAGCTCCTTGAAAACCACACTGCGGAGGAATACCACACATCCAGGTGGTGGGGATGTCCAGGATAAAACATTAATAAGGATTAAAACGCGTGTAGGTAATTACTTTGCGTGCAATCGCCCGGGCTGGCAGGCCGGCTAGATAACTGGTTTTGTTTGTTTATAATCCAATTAACTAGAGACAATAACTTCCTTACTTTACCCCCCTATTCATAATGGTCCGCTAACTTTAAACAGCCGCTAAGGAGTGTTTTTTCTCATTCTGACTTAGGTCAATAGAAAAAGACAGAGTGCGAATTAGCAATGCTTTAAGTTAACAGACTATTATGAGGGGGTTAGTTTTTAATATTGTTTTGTCTTGCAATGTGCGATTCTCTCCTAACACAGATTAGGTATCTAAATCTACCAGGAGAGTTTCATATTTGATTGTAAATGACTGTGTACAAATAAAGAAATTTTTATTATTGATTTTTTGAATTACAGTAACTGTGTTTTTACATTAGATTATTGCGTAAAAGTTAAAATTTTATTATTATTTAAGTTAACCCGACGTTTCACGACCTTTCCAGATCTCGTTGTCAGGGGGACTTCATATGAAATTCAATTCATGGTCTTCAAGGTCTTTAAACGTCGGGTTAACTAAAATAATAACAAAAACTAAAAGAAGTTACTTTTACGCAAAAACTTAATGTAAGGGTACAGTTACAATTACTCGCGTACAATCCTTCAAATGTGTTTTATCTGAAAACATTTGTTGATTTCTCACCTGACACAAAGAATAGAATTTTGCGATAAGCAATACAATCTGAAGAATCTTACTGTTTACAAATCCTTCAAAACAAGCGAGTACACCTTCCTTAATAACCGGCAACGCTCCTGTGATTCCTCTGGTGTTGCAAGAGAGCTGTACGCTCCTCCTTTTCCATTAACGAAAACACACACACACTAACACAAAGTGACATACAAATCGCTAGTGTAAGACGTAGCTTGTGACGCACACTAAACTAATATTCCTGGCCTGTTTTCATCTGTTGTTTAGCAGCAAGAGGCTCTATAAATTATCTAAGGTGTGCACGTATAGCCTTTTACTCCCATCACTTATACCCTAATACCTCATATCGATAGAACCTTATCGTGCCCTGCTTAATAACAATACGGGAACTGCTTATCTGGTAATGAGTTTATCAATTTATGCTTTACGGCTTCGTGTAAAGATCGGTGGAGAAAACACACTCGAGCGACACCATAGAATTAGAATATATCATTGAATACACGATCTGACAGCTCGATAATTCGCGACTAATTATATTTTTCAATGTCTGCGTTAGCTAGTGGCTTAATCTTAGGTTAAGGATTGGGCGTACTCGAGCCAGTCTCGAACAATGTGTGACGTGTTCTGTTGTACTTTGGTCATAATTGAAACTAAAATAGGTTGCGTAGTAAAACATTGTAAATATAATACTACGAAAGACGCTGGTATCACATATTGCTTTAATATTAGATTAAGGATTGGTCTCCGCTGCGCTCCAACTAGATACATCAGGTCTACTCGTATCGTGCGGCAACTAATACAACGCCCAAGCGCGCGTACTCGAGCCAGTCTCGAACAATTTGTCTCGTTGACGTGCCACGTGTTCTGTTAAACTTTAATTATAATTGAAACTAAAATGCGAAGTAAAACTTTATAAAAATAATACTACAAGAAATAAGAAAGACTCTGGATCACATATCATCAGTAAGTATTTTGTATTTTATTAATATAAATGTAAAATAACACGAAGCGTATATTACTAAATTTAAAGATGCCATTGTGTGTCAAGATGCCACGCACATAAGCATCTAATAGTTGCCGTAATAAAAAACCTATTGTTCTTACGTAGTGCGGTATCTAGTTGGAGCGCAGCAGAGACCAGTCCTTAATCTAAGCGTTTAATATTCAAAATACTAAGAAGCGAATGCGAAGTGTGGCTGACTGTTTACGACAATGTCAATCAAAATTGTTACAGTCACAATTAAAATCACACGTGGACTGAGCCACTAGTATTTACTTAGAATATACTAGAGTATTAGCTGACCCCACAGACGTTGTTGTACATAATACTTAAATAAAATACTGTTTTTTATGAATTTGTCAATAATATTAATTCATAACATCAATAATTATAGAAATAAATTGTCGAAGTACCTGGACCTGGCACACGAGGTTACTGACATGTGGGATGTTGATTCAACAATAATTGTCCCAATAGTTGTTTCCGTAAACGGTCTTATATCATATCAAAGAGCCTCGACCATCATCTCAAGAGGCTCTCACTTAATAACTGGATTAAGGGTTAGTTATAGAAAGCAGCTGTGTTGGGAACGGCACGCATCGTGCGGAAGTTCCTCAGTCTGTCGCCCTAACCACCAGCGGAATTGTCGTGAACCAACGCCGGCGGGACTCTATTTTTTATATTTATATTTGTAATATTGTTTTTTTATAAATATGTTATATATATAAATATATAAAATAAGGTGAAGTTATAATAAAGAGATAATAATAAAATAGTTTATATAAATATCATAGAAAATTACTTTTATACTATTAGAAAAGGTACGAGACGAAGTTGAGGATCTAAACACACGCGAATAGTATAATCGCTCTTCCATACATAGTCTTTTATCTTTACACGAGCAATTCTTTTATATATATAATCTGAATCTCGGAAACGGCTCCAACGATTTTAATGAAGTTTAGTATACAGGTAGTTTCGGGGGCGAGAAATCGATCTAGCTAGGTTTCAATTTTAAAAATGTAGTTTGATTCGTGTTTCAATGAGAAACAGCTACAATAACATTAGAATACAAAGGTAAATTTCGCCACTATATACAAGATTATAATAGCTCAGATGGGGGATATTGGGTGATCCGGAAAGCAGTACACCCCGGTTTGAATCTAGATATCCTAAAATTTTTTTTTTGGTTAAGTTTTGTACATTCTTAAAAATCCGAGCAAGGCTCGGTCGTCCAGATATTAACATATGATACAAGGAATATACATAGGAATGGTCATAATTTTTGGAAATCGTAGATTACTTTTGATAATTTGTTCACTTATGTCATTTTATCGTATTGGCACAGCACGGACTAGTAAAAAATAAGGACTTCGTGTCACCTTACATAACAGTGTAGCACCAAAACAAGCTGATTAACGTGTAAATACATAGCCCCACGCACACACTTACATTACTACAGGCCGATAGGCGGCCATTATGAGAATTCTCATCGTCTGTGACATATCAGTTTGCGTCTCAATAAAATAGTTTAAAAATGCCATCGTGCGTTGTGAAAAAGTGTAAAAACGATACTTTATAAGTATTAGTGGCCATATATGATTATTTAAGGGAGAAAAAATTGTGTAACTAGTATCCCCCGTGGTCACACCAGTGTGACTACGAGTAATTATTTTTCCTCGTCGTCACGTCGTCGTAGTAAAACCCTTGGTGGTTTTACTACACCCCGTTGGTAATTGATATAAGTGATGTGTCAATTACTATTCTCATGATCTCGACATTCTCGATAGTTTAGATAACGAATGACTATGGACGGAAAATGTCTTTTCCTCGTCTTCACATCACGGAATTTACTACACCTTTTATATTTTAACGTTAGTGGTGTTTTTTTTTTATGAAAATATGGGACAAGACGAGCAGGACGTTCAGCTGATGGTAGTTGATACGCCCTGCCCATTACAATGCAGTGCCGCTCAGGATTCTTGAAACCCCAAAAATTCTGAGCGGCACCACAACTGCGCTGGTCACCTTGAGACAAGATGTTAAGTCTCATTTGCCCAGTAATTTCACTAGCTACGGCGCCCTTCAGACCGAAACACAGTAATGCTTACACATTACTGATTCATTGCAGAAATTGGCGCCACCCTGTGCAAAGGAGCCTCCCAGTGGTGTACAATCGTAGTTACAAGTTACGTAAATACAAAAGGAAATTTTATACGACGAGGAAAAAAACATTTTCCGTCTATAGTCATTCGTTATCTAAACTATCGAGAAAGTCGAGATCATGGGAATAGAAATTGACCCATCACTTATATCAATTATCAACAGGGTGTATTAAAACCCTTGGTGTGACGACGAGGAAAAATAATTACTCGTAGTCACACTGGTGTGACAAATTGGTGTGACCACGAGTCGGGAATGGCCTGTATCGCAGAAAACAAGTGAACATGTTCCTATAAATACAATAAAGAAACAAAATAGAAAACTTCGGAAATTGATATGTTGCTAGACGGGAATATAATTTGCTGCTCAATAAAAATTATTCATTTAATGTAATATTTTAGTTCTGCCGTATTTAAGTAAAATAAGTTTTGTTCATATTTATTTATAATTGTATTATATTGTATCCTTAGTATTAGTTCTTATGTTGTTAAAATTCAAAAATTATGTATGTTTTACTTGCATGTGGTCGTTGCCTGTAAGTGCAATAACACTTAGACTTAGGCTTATTTAGAATTATATTTAATGTAATTGGTAAGTAATTGTTGCGTTGGCAATGCTAATAAATAAATAAATAGGTTCAAATTAAATTTTTAATGAGTTCTGAAAATATTTGATGGAAGTAAAGTTAAGTAACAACACTCGTTTGGATGATGTAATGATTATTACGACATTGGGTGTTTTAATGTTGGCAATAAGCTAACTGTTTTAAGATCTTTAATAGAGGATTTAAAGCATAGCTGTAGATAAAATATATTATGCCCTTCACAGCAATAATTTATCAACAGACTAGACGAAATTGACAGCTCTTATCATTACACATAATATTGTTAAAAAAATATTTATGCATTTGCCGATGTCTGTACATAGACCGAAATTAACAACAACTGAAATGTATTTACGCTACTTTAGCATTTAATGCGTATGAAACACAGAATGATATTGTCTAAATAGAATAATGTAAGTCATCTCGTAATGGGTCTACGATAGTATAGGGTTGCGACATGGTTGAAAGGTTATCTGTTCCAGGTTTTGAAAATCTGTTTTCAATATTTATATTATTTTAGATATGTTGGTTAGTAGTTTTTGTAGGGGCGCTTCCGTAGCAGGGCTTATCATGCTAGTCGTTCAGGATTTCCAGTTACAAATGGCGAGATGAGCGATGGCTGGTCCATGAGTCAAGGAAACACGTGCTACTTATAGTTCCTCTTTTTAGGGTTCCGTAGCCAAATGGCAAAAAACGGAACCGTTATAGATTCGTCATGTCTGTCTGTCTGTCCGTCCGTATGTGACAGCCACTTTTTTCCAAAACTATAAGAGCTATACTGTTGAAACTTGGTAAGTTGATGTATTCTGTGAACCGCATTAACATTTTCACACACAAAAAAAAACAATAAATTTAGGGGGTTATAATACTTAGAACTGAAACTTAAATTTTTTTTTCATCAAACCCATACGTGTGTATCTATTGATAGGTCTTCTTAAAATGATATTGAGGTTTCTAATAAAAAAAAATTCTAAACTGAATATTTTGCGCGAGAGACACTTCCATAGTGGAATGTGTGTCCACCGCCTATAACTTCTAAAATAAGAGAATGACAAATCTAAAAAAAAATATATAATGTATGCAATACCAGGCCATGCAAACTTGGTTTGAACCAGATCTAGTAAATAGTATTTTTAATACGTATTAATGATGAGAGCTTATTATGATTTTGAGCAAAGATTTTTTGCCTTTTCCATTGAAATAATTGAATGTCATTTTCCTTTCTATATAACTTTTATATTATGTTACTTGCTACCCAACCCTTCATGGGCGAGTCCGCCTTGCACTTTTTTATGACAATAAGGGACGAGACGAACAGGACGCCCATTCTTCTAATGTATTCCTGATGTGAGCTTCTTAAAAACCCTAAAAAATTGTGAGCGGCATATAGTTCACCTTGAGACATAATATGTTAAAGTCTCATTTGCCCAGTAACTAGCTACGGCACCCTTCAGATCGAAACACAATAATGCTTACACATTACTGCTTCATGGCAGAAATAGGCGCCGTTTTGGTACCCATAATCTAGCCATCCTGTGCAAAGGAGCCTCCCGCTGGTAAATGCTCTAAGTTGTCTCTTAGGACTTCCTCGGGCCTGTGACTTCCCTGTTCTTTTTATGCCATGGGGAAACACAGAGCAAAAAAATTTCGAAGGGCTCATCATGCTTGTCATTTCCATTTAAAAATGGCAAGAGGAGCGATGATCCATGAGCCAAGGGAAACAGGTGCTGATTGTTCACCATCTACCCGTTATTTTTACAACAACCTCATTTCGTTGTGGACTCTGGACATACAATACAAACAAGATGATAATTCAGTGATGAGGTATTTCTGTACTCACATCGACCTTTCAAATAATGCATTAAAAAATGGATCTAATCTATCGATTTTCATTGAAAACGAAATGGTAATACATACTCATACTCATTAATTTACATTTAAAATTTACTATTTTCTTGCATATTTATTAATCTGAACGAAATGATACGTTCCCTTCGCACATATTTGAGGGAAGGAGACGAGCCGGTTATGCTCTAAAAATGTAACAAAATAAGGTGGAAAGAAGTATTGTGAACTTAAAGGCATTAAAAGAGATGAAAAAATATTTAATTTGTGACACTGCCAGAACAGGTTGGAGAAAAAAGACGATAGTTATTTTAGAAGGGCTTTTATCGAAGGGCAAACTTGCGTAATACCGGTTGCGTGATTCCCCATGGCATAAAAAGAACAGGGAAGTCACAGGCCCGAGGATGTCCTAAGAGACAACTTAGAGCATTTACCAGTGGGAGGCTCCTTTGCACAGGATGCTGGCTAGATTATGGGTACCACAACGGTGCCTATTTCTCCCGTGAGGCAGTAATATGTAAACATTACTGTGTTACGGGTTTGAAGGGCGCCGTAGCTAGTGCAATTACTGGAAAAATGAGACTAAACATCTTATATGTTTCAAGGTGACGAGCGCAATAGTAGTGCCACTCAGAAATTTGCATTGTAATGTACAGGGCGTATCAATTATCATCAGCTGAACGCCTTGTTCGTCTCGTCCCTTAAGTTCATAAAAAAATGTAATATATTCGAATAAAATGTAAAATAATTATCGAAACCTCGTATCACTATGATCATTACTAAAACCTACAATCTATATATCAATATCTTCTTTTAAGGTTTCTCTTCTACCACGTTTCAATTGCACACATGTTTTTTTTTTATTTTTCCGATGAATTGTTATTACGTTATTAGGTGTTACGACTTTGTTCTATTAGGGTTGATACAAGAACATCTTTTTTATAATTAGTAATATTTTAAATGTTTCGCCTCAAGTCAAATTTTTGTACAAGTTTAATGGGCTGTTAGTGATATTAATTCTTTGCCGTGGATTTATGCATAAAGTTGGAGTGTTTTTCATACGATAGTTCTTGATTTTAACATTTGGAATCAATGACATTTTATAGACAAGGACCTATCATTTGGAGTCTGATAGCGGAAAGGCTAAAGTGTGCTTATAGACAATGTAAGGATACTTTTCTTCTAAATCTGAACTCAATAAATGTTTCACATTTTTTTTAATATAAGAGGGAGCAAACGGGCAAGAGGCTCACGGGATGAGGAGAGGTGAGGCAACCGCCCATGGACATCCGCTACAACAGGTGTCCCTAAGTTGTACATGTTCGGGAAAACCGCAGCGGTTAATTGATTCCACAAAGTGGCTGTGTGAGGCAAGAAATTTCTAACGAAACGCGCGGTTGTGGAATGCCAGACGTCTACGTGATGCGGGTGTTCCTTTGCACGTAATGTCCGGTGGTGGAATTCGGCGGCTGGAATCAACCCGAACAGCTCCTCTGAGCACTTCCCGTGATAAATGCGGTAGAAGATGCAGAGTGAACCCATTACCATACATTGCTGCTTATCGACAAAAATATTTTAAGCAACTGGTGTAAATACCGCATTTATCACGGGGAGTGCTCAGATGAGCTGTTCGGGTTTATTCCAGCGGCCGAATTCCACCACCTTTTTATTTTTTTTAAATTAAATAAGTACACTTTTAACTTATTGATACATCTTGCCAAACTTTAACAGTTTGTTGGCAAGTTAATGCGCTTAAAAAACATTTTATTATGTGTACATACTTAACTACTACTTATATTAAACTAAAGTATTAGGACTTATAACTAAACATTAATAGAATTATTTATATTAGACAAAAGAAAAGATTTACCTAATCTTTTTACTAAATTAGCATATAGCATTGTTGAATAACAATGAACAACATTTAGTGAGTTATTCAATGCTATTCAACAGCGCATTTTTCATCTTAAATTTAACTGCATTTTTATTTAGTTTGGGAACACTCCTCAGCCACGCTATCTCGTTGTATATGACTGGCACCACGTATTCATTCAATCTTTTGCCGTAGTAATTTTTAATCTTTGGAACCATTAACTTTCCCTCCCTCACGCTTCTGGAGTTTTATTTATTTTTTTATAGGAACTTTCAAACTATCATTAAAATAAAAATCTATTGCTATTTGGAATTTGGTTTTTAAATCAACAGATAGTATTTTAGTGGTGAATATAGAAATTTTCGATAATCACCTTAACAATTATTTTTATTTTTTTTGCTTACCAAATATTTAATAAATCTGGTTTGCAAGATATATACCTCTTTAGTATAGGAATTGTAGGTACGACCATACCCACCGTAGTTGATAAGCGAATCAACTAACGCATAGTACATAGTGCGAAGTGTTTGTTTATTAGTTACGTATCTTAGTAGATAAAATTTGCTTAAAATAGCTGTCAATATTATGCATAACGCGTCAATATGTAATTTTAAATTATAGTTCTTATCAACTACTAATCCTAAATATTTGTATTTTTCTACATATTCTATTGCTGAACCGTTACAATTTGTTTTTAATATAGCTATATTATAATTGTAGCTTACATTTTTTGCCTTTCTGTTGAAGGAGGAAAACATATGCAAACACTTAATTTTTTCTAAGTTCAATATGATGCTGTTGTCATGCGCCCATTTTATGATATTTTCGAAATCGATATAGATATCGATATAGCAGTCGATACTTTTTATAGTGTAATTTGTGGCATGTCCCATATTATGGATTTGTTTTTATACGACGTGATTTGTCTATATGACGTTTAGAATGGATTTGTTCCTGTTTGTCCCACGTTGATGTTTATTCCTGTTTCGTTCCACTTTTTAAAAAGTTATTTTTGTACAGCCAGAAAAAAAATGTGAATTACAACAATATTCTAGATATATATAAGAGCAATAGTTTACCCGAGACCAAACGATTTTATGAAAGGTGTTCATAAACCTATTACAGGATATTATGTTCTTGAAGACTGCGGCACAGCTGTCTTAGGTTGTCTCAAAAGTATAACGATAAAACTTGGCACAAAAATATCATAAACGTACCAAGTACATAGTAAAATTATCTTGATTCCGAAGTCCATAAATAAGATACATAAGGTAGATAAAAGTTAGGATTTTAAGCCATAAACTTGCTTGTTTAGCGAGCACACGTTGTGCACGTTTTTTTAAATTAATTTTACTTTAATTCAAATTTTACTTATTCAAATTATTTTTTTTTAATTTAATTTGAATAAGTAAAATTTGAATTAGTTAAAAGGCTCCTGTTTCCATTAATTGGTTTCTGGTATTGAATACTAACTTGTTGATTTCATTAAAATATTTATCGTCAAAAATATGATTTTTAAAATATTTTGTATGCTGTCCGTACAAAACATGTTGTAAAACACATAAATTACTACCCGGGGCGAATAAAGAACAAAAAGTGGGGCAAAACAAGAATAAAATAATTAATTATTGATTATTCTTATTTTCGAGACAAAACAGGAATAAAATCTGGGGCGAAACAAGAATTTTTTGTGTGGGGCGAAACTTTGCGGGGCGAAACAGCAACAAATCTTAGAATGTCATTGTTTGGTATACATTGTATTGTAAGCACGAACTTTCTTGTAAAATATTCAGTCAAAACTAGTTAAAAGCAGAGAAAACGGGTTAACACAAGCCTATATTCAATGTAGATAGATACACTGTGTATATATTTCGAGAGCGAAGTGTTTGAGCAAATAGGGGCGGTTCGTTTGATTGTGATTATAATTCAATTTAGATTCAATATTGTTTGTTGACACAATGCTGTTGTCAGAACTTTAATCAACATAACATGCTGAAGTGCTGAGAATTAATCATAAATAGAATATATCTAAACGAACTGACAGCTCGATGATGATCGTGATCAATTTTGATTTAACAATTTGTGCGTTAGCTATTAATAATAATAATAAATCATTTTATTTCAGGCTACAAGGCCCATAAAATAAATACCTTATATATAATCTAACTACTAAACCTAACTAAATCTAACATACATATTTATATAACTTAAATCTACGTCACATTTTCGCGTCGATGTGAGGCGCGGGTTCGGTAACTTCCGGCGGTCGGCGACGTCCACGATACTTGCGGAACACGACCCCCTTCGGCCACAGCTTCACGTCCAAGAAGGTCGATATATGTTCTGTCGGGACGTGAACAACAAAAGAGTTAAAGTCTACTGCATGACGCGACACCAACTTTTCGACACCCAGCCTGAACCTTGTCTTCTCCACCAAGTACTGAATAATGTCGGACGCCTTGGTGGTGTGAAGAAAGCGACAGACGTAGATATACGTCGCTGGGACTACGGGACTCAGGAGCTGGTTCTGTCCTATCGGTGGTGTGCCACATTGATTATGACTAGGAGGCCTCCTCTTCTTCCGCTCCACTGTAATTAAGCCATCCTTGTCGGTCAGACCATTTATTGCTTTAATATTTTTTGAGATGGCAACAGTTTTTAATCTGTTAAACATTACATTAAAACGCATTCTTTTAAACGCCACAGATGGCTTCAGGTACATTAAGTGTGTAATTTGAAATATTTATGGCGAGAACAGGCTCAAGTACTTCGTTCCTAACCTTATAAATGAAATGCCCAAATTCGTAAAGCAGGACCTGACAGTAAAAATTGTGAAATTTAAATTAAACCTAAAGTTTCTATCAAAACTTAATGTTTTAATTCAGATAGATATAAAATATTTATTTTTCACCCTCCTTGTCGTTCTTGTAGTGTTATAACTAATATATGTTTTAACGATATATTGTATAAAATAATCACTCTGTATAAAAAGCAAGAATACAAAGTGTTAATATTGAGGGTATTCGAAAATTCTTTAGTTCGTAATGTTGTTCATATTATAAGTAAGTCTTAGCACCTAAATGTTTACGCTTTTGTTTTGTTTCCTTTTTCTTTTATAATTAATTAAGTATTACACTTAAATTTAAATAATATTATGTATTCCGAAGACCTAATCTACATGGTTAAACTCGAATGAGTTTATGTATGTACAAGAATTTTGAAATTTTATAATATGTAATGTGTCAATAATAAAATAATAAATAAATAAAAACGTGTTCATGATAAAAATTACATTAATCAAAAACAAACCCGATGCCTCTTATTCCACTTAATATGTAATTGTATAAAATATTCAAAGTTTTAGGAATCTAATGCTAACAATGGCTCACTGCTTACGACTTGTAAATCAAAATCCGTTACATTAACAATAGATTTGCTTTGCTTTGAGTGCTTTCTTTACGCGAAAATCTCTAAGAAAAAAGCGATTCCAAGAACGATACAGCATGGAAATCATCAAAAAACCACCTGCACGTTTTAAAATTTTCACTCATTAAATAAAATAATTGAAAATAAGAAATTGAAGGTTAGATTATTAATAACCACATTTAAAAATGACGTTGTTATTGAATATTAACGAATATGGCTGTAAGGGCTCGAACCCACTGCCTGTGCTAATAATGGACGAAGAAACCAAAAACCGGATGGTACCGAAACATGACGCCATCTTGCCGTAACAGACTTCCGGTTCCGTTGCATTGCAGTCCAGTTACCTCATAGTCGCGCCTAAAGAAGTCTTAATTCCAAAAAAAAACAACAACAACGTTTCTGTTATTCTTGAGTTACCATCTGGCTACGAGTACTACATTAAATAATGTCTGTACAAATATTTATTGTTAGCGTGCCAAAGGTTAAACACCCCTGAATATTTCAAAGAAGTGACAACTGAGATTACTTTACTGAAGGCAGTCAAGTGTTTAACTTTAATGCAGATATACATTACAGTACAATATATTATTTTATAGTGACCTGGGATTAACACCTTAAAAAGTACGTGTTTGTTACTTTTTTTCTAGTTTTAGTACAACGCAGGTGTTGCAAAGTGGTGATA
Source organism: Leptidea juvernica (assembly GCA_949711755.1). Lineage (NCBI taxonomy): Eukaryota > Metazoa > Arthropoda > Insecta > Lepidoptera > Pieridae > Leptidea > Leptidea juvernica. The sequence goes on from CATIXQ010000006.1 coordinate 19,023,002, forward strand.
AACTATTTTACTACTAAGGGACAAAATAATAGTTCAATAGATGTTTCAGTTACTAACTTATTTATTCGTACCAGTGGAATGATTGTTGATATCGATGTATTTTTCTGCAGTTTGTAAAATTACTCGGCTAATATATGTAGACTCATAATTAAATGTCTCTGTGATGAGCGCCAGTGTGGTGCAGTATTTTGGTTTGTATTTGATCGCTCAGGATTCTTATCAGCGGCACTGCATCGCAATACATAGGTTGTATCACTTACTAGGTTAACATCATGGTTGGCTTATAACTTCTAATAGATTTTCTTTTCACGTAGGTGTCGAAAGTACGATTAGAGATGCATAAGGAAGTTATGATTAAGGAGAGCGATATTTATAAGTAGGAATTTTGGATAAAAATATAATATTATCAAACATTTTTTGGCGCGAACATATGTGGCTCATTCCGTTGATCTGTTGCTAATTGTGATAGTTCTTTGGATATTTTGCTGCGATATATTGAACTGCAAGTTAAAAGGGATGCCATGTTATTACACTAGAATATTTTCACTAAGAACTAAAGTGCTGAAGAGAACAATTTTTGTGGATATGAAGAACTTTGTTCATGTACAACTGCTTAGTTCAACAAAGGTAAGACTGCATTTCAAGGTTAAAACAGACACAAAAAGTTACAAATCGTCAGCAAATAATAATAATGAAACAAGTATCTCAAAGAAAATATTGTTGATAAATATTAATTATAAGAGAGAAGCAAAATGTGAGCCTTGTGCAACGCCAGAAACGGCAAAGTAAGGCTGCGAATTGTAACCATTCACTGACACAATATGAAGTCTTTTTGCAATGTTACCAAACCAGCTGAGTGTCCAGTGAGTCCAAAATAGCGTATTATTTTTGTCTAATTTGTCAGATACGCTAGTAAAGTCTGTGTAAATTTCATCCACTTCATCGTCATGATCAATTGTAATAGTGCACAGATCTGACGGATGGAGCAACGGATAGAAATCCATTTTGATTGAAACAAATAGAATATTTGAGATAAGATGCTTGGACCTCACAGACAGGAGATGGATATTTTTGCAAAACATAAAATAGCTATTGGCCGATAATATGGCGAGGGTTGCTACTTGCCCAAAGAAGTAGATTGACATCTCCTAATGTATTTTTTGTGGATAATATACTAACCTAGTCCGAGAAAGTCTTAACAGGCCAATAATGTTTGATATCACAAAATATATTTTTATCAAAGTCACGCCACATATCACCCGATCATTCATAACGTCAAAGTTCAATCTCAGTAACTGATAACACCCAAATATTACAAGGTTACACTAAAGGGATGCTGTTATCAACATTATATGCATTTTGTTTCATTGTTTTCAAATGTGTTAGTATTATATCTATTCAAAAGCCATGAGTTTAAAATTGCGTGATTGTCTGATATATAGGTAAAGGTTAAAGCATGGTAAATAGAATAATGTAATATTAAACAAAGTTTTTGAGATTAAATGACTTCTCACTTTCCTCGTTTAATGTCATGTCAGTCATGGATTCCGTAATCAGAACCTAACCAAACTCTCACCAAACTATCTTTGAAGTATATCCTTTCCAATAAAAAAAGAATCATCAAAATCGTTTGGCGCGATATTGAGTTATTCGTAAATTTATCATCCGCTTTGCTATACGTATGTGTAGCATATTTAAGACTTTTATGGTTTTCTCATGGATGCCATTGTCATATATATCATACAAAATTACAATGGGACCACACGGTAAGCACCAGCTTTCAAATAAAAAAAGAATTATCGAAATCGGTTCACCCAGTCGAAGGTTTTGAGGTAACAAAAAAAACATACCGACGAATTGAGAATCTCCTCCTTTTTTTGAAAGTCGGTTAAAAAAATAATAGCAGGGTGAAACTTATTGGAAAAGGAAGAGAATATAACAAAATATAAGGAAAAATAAATTACGGGCGATCTGAGGTCGGGAAGTGGAAAAGGAGGGGTGTTTTAGGGTAAAAAGGGGTATATCTCGATTTCCGGCAAAACTACAAGTCCTTTGGCAAAAAGTGAAAGGGCAAAGTTGTAGGTAATAAAAAGATCTACAACTTTTGATTACACACTTTTTTCACATAACCTCAAAGTTTATGTGAAAAATTCATAAAACCAATTTTTTGGCTTTTTATTTTTATCTTTCACAAAAAAAAATTTTTTTTCCGAAATATTGTTAAGAGTTAGTTACCTTTTTATGTCATATGTAAAAAAAATATACATTACACACGGGCTAGTATAAAGCTACCCGTCCGTGACATTACAATGGTAAATGCATTTCATAAAGAATTCATACCTGTTAATTCGTAGCAGCAAGAATATAGATTACAATTAATAAAATGTATTTATAAGTGTAAAAAGGATAATGATTCAGTCTTTAATTATCTTTTTTTTCATTTTTATTGATTGGTGATACTTAAGTAATTTATTTTTTATTTCATTTTTGTCATATTCTCGTCCTTTTCCAATGGGTTTCATCCTACTATTATTTTTATTGGTTTCAAATATTATCGACCGTGGTCTATATTGTTAGTTAGCATCAATTGACCTTGAATTTACACTAACATTATCAATGTTTATTTCATTTCGTATACCTATTTGCGTTATTATCGTGGTTTATATTATGAACATTGTTTTTAATATAAAATTGACTGAGAAACGTTTATGATTTCGCAAGGTCGGGAGGTAAGAGAAAACATTGATAAACATATTATGAATTGGCTTTTATAATAGCTATTATAAAATTGATAATAATCTATTTACAAACTACATCTATTTTATGAAGTTATACTTCTTTAGGCGCATTATAAAAAAATTAGGAGAGTTAAATTAAAAGATGCGCGCGCATCACTGTAACAATAAACAGGGTGAAGTTGGTTCCTAAAATTTTCTGACGTTTGCGTCATTCGTTATTTTTTCGTCCATTAGTTTTGGTTTCTTCGTCCATTATTAGGACAGGCAATGGGTTCAAGCCCATACAGCCGTATTCGTTATTTCAAAATTAAGTGTCAAAGCCATCGTTGCAAATCGGGTAGGGACCAAAAATTCTCAGCAGTATCGCATTTGTGGTCGACACTTTGCAACATAAGATGTTAAGACTATAATATAATATGATAGTTCCCTTGCTCATACTTCATAGTGTGAGTGCGGGTGACCAGGACTACGAGCCGTATTTAAAGGTTAAAATAATTAATAATTAATTTATTTGATGACTAAACAACAATCAAGACAACTACCCCATATAGTATTCTTTTCCACATTTTTGGAACCAAAATATGTTTTTATTTTATGAAAATTAGGGACGAGACGAGCAGGACGTTCAGCTGGTGGTATTTGATACGCTCTACCCATTACAATGCAGTGCCGCACAGGATTATTGAAAAATCCAAAAATTCTGAGCGGCACTACAATTGCGCTCCTCACCTTGTCATATAAGATGTTAAGTCTCATTTGCTCAGTAATATTACTTAGCTATGACTCTCTTCAGACCGAAACTCACTAATGTTTACACATTAGTGCTTCACGGCAGAAATAGGTGCCGTTGTGTTGCCCATAATCTAGCCGGCTTCCTGTGCAAAGGAGCCTCCCACTGGTAATTTAGAGTAATATAAACCGAATGTTTAGACTTTAGGTTTTAACTAAAAATGCCAATTATTGATTTTTCGTCACAACATGTGATTTGAAACAGTTTAAAGTAAAACATCAACGTATTATATAAAAAACTATACAATTTATTTGTGAGAACCGTTAGTTATATTAGTTAAGAGAGAAACGGTTATAACTACAGTGAATTTTCGATATTCAAAGACAATTCAGGCCGTAAGTCTGTCATTAGCCCAGAAGTATCAAATGCTAGGGCGCCCTTAAAACCAAAACTCAGAAGTCATCATCATCATCAGCCGGAAGACGTCCACTTCTGGACAAAGGCCTCCCCAAAAGATCTCCACGACGATCGGTCTTGCGCTGCCCTCAACCAACGTATTTCGGCGATTTTGACCAGTTCGTCGGGCCATCTTGTGGGGGGCCTACAAACACTGCGTCTTCCGGTACGTGGTAGCCATTCGAAGACTTTTCTGCCACACCGGCCATCCGTCCGTCGAACTATGTGTCCTGCCCAATGCCACTTCAGTTTCCCACTTATTTGTGCTATGTCGGTGACTTTGGTTCTTCTACGGATCTTCTCATTTCTGATTCGATCTCGCAGGGAAACTCCGATCATAGTCCTCTCCATTGTCCTATGAGCGACCAAGAGTCAAACTAAAAAAAACTCAAAAGTACTTGCACAATATTGCTTGACGGTAGATGAAGGTGCAGTTGTGGTAGGCTACCCACCTAACCTCCTTTCCAATGCCTCTTTTTGGCAGACAATACTAAAATAAATGGCTGAAATATCAGGTATACATAATTATTTCGTAGAAGCTAAGATTACCTCTTGTTAAGCTTGACGTGTTTCTGTCTTCCCAGAATAAAATTTTCTTAATTAAGAAATATTATATTTTTATTATATTTCTAATTCAAATATTTTTATTCCAAATACGATGTGACATCACTTATTGAAAGTCAAAAACTACCACCCATTCCAAAAAGAATGCCTCAGACCTGAGATGAATGGACGCAACAAACTCAGCGGGATTTATTTTTCATCAAAAAATATGTTTACAAAGTAATATTGTACATTTAAACTTATTATAATATAATAGTCTCCATTCCCGATCTGTGGCGTCATTAAGAAAGTCATTTATGTTATAGTAACCTTTACCACACAACCGTTTCTTCTTTTGAATATCTTAATACTTTTTTTGAACATTTTCTGAGATCTTGTTGTAAAAGCATATTTATTTATTTATTTATTTATTTATTTATTTATTTATTTATTTATTT
>CATIXQ010000006.1:19027936-19090114 GCA_949711755.1 Leptidea juvernica
TTTATTTATTTATTTATTTATTTATTTATTTATTTATTTATTTATTTTCATGTAATCTACAGCGTCACAATTTATATACAATATAATTACATTATTAAGTATAAAAATAAGGCCAAAAACTGATTACAGTATATAGGTATTAAACAAAAGAAGTAACATTTTATGATTTAAACAAGCCAGAATAAGCTAACAAAATATTTACAATTACTGTAATAAGCTACTTAGAAAATAAGCTTTACAAAATAAGGTTACAGGAGTGTGTGTGCGTGTATGTAAGGTTGTGTGTAGTGTATTTGAGGGTGTATGTAGTATGTGTGTGTTTGTATAATCATTGCAGTCGATGTATATTTCTTATTTCTTTTTTTAGCTGTACTTTGGACAAGCAAAACATATCTAAATTAAAATAAGCTTTGTTGTAGGTGAGAGCCAGACGTTGCAGAACAGAGTTTTGTGTGTAATTGGTGTTAGCTTTTGGTACAGCCAGAAAGTGCGTGTGACGAGTTCTAAATGATGGGACGTTCAATGAAAAACTCGCTAATAAGGAGGGACAATCAATTTTACCATTTAGGATTGCTTGCAATAGCAGCATATCGTTTAGCTTTCTTCGATTCTCTAAAGTGTCAATTTCGTAGTGCTTACAAGCTTCTTCATAGCATGAAAAGTTTTTAAATTGCTTGAACGCTAGCTATACATCGCCGAGCATGCATAGCCGAGTAGTAGACATTATAAGTTTATGTCTGTTCCTGGTGTTAACATTATGATTATGAAAGTTTCTAGCAAATTCATTTGTGTCTATGAACATACATTACATTATCAAGAATATATTGAGAAGCAACAGTCAAGATAAAATAATTTCTTTAAATTTTGCTCCCTATGATTCTTTAGGACCTAGGTTATAAATAGCGCAAATAGCCTTCTTCTGCAGCACAAATATTGTATTAATATCGGCAGCGCTGCCCAATAGGACATCTTATCTTATATATTAAATTCTCGTGTCACAATGTTCGTTCCCGTACTCCTCCGAAACGGTTTGACCGATTCTCATGAAATTTTGTGAGCATATTGAGTACGTCTGAGAATCGGCCAACATCTATTTTTGATACCCCTAAATGTTAAGGATAGTCCACACGATTTTATTTTTTTTTTACATTTTTTTTTTAAATTTGTTTGATTATGAGTCAGCCTTAAAAAATACATACAACTTCAAATTTTCAACTACGATCAACAGTTACTTTTGTATCGTGATTTTAATATCGGCAATACAACGTTTCCTGGGTCAGCTAGTATTATATAAAATTCTCGTGTCACAATGTTAGTTATCTTACTCCTCCGAAACGGCTAAACTGATTTTATCTAAATTTTATATGCATACTCAGTAGGTCTGAGAATCGGCTACTATCTATTTTTCATCCCCCTAAATGTTAAGGGTAGTCCACCCCAATTTTTTTTTAAATTTATTTACTTTATTTTTATTTTTATTTGATTATGATTCAGCATTGAAAAATACATACAAATTAAATTTTCGCCTTTCTACGATCTACAACTATTTTTGTATCACGATTTTTTTATGTTTCTGTTCCATCCACCAAACCGATAAAGGGTTGCAAGATGGCAATCGAATGCATTTATTGTAGTACAATATATATGGTAGGTCTGAGAATCGGTTGCATCAAAATTTTAATAATTGATTTTTTTAATATGTTATTGTATATGGCAATACTACGTTTTCTGGGTCAGCTAGTAATACTATAAAAATAAGTAAAGTAAACTATTCGCGCCGTATCTATGTCAGTTAACTGTCTTATCTTTTTAACCGCTGCAGAACTATGTTCTTCAAAGTAAATGCTATCAATGAAATATTTAAATATCTTCTTACTAAATATTTCCAGTGGAAGAAAGTCCGCCGAGTCCAGTGACAGAAGCCACGGAAGCTGACACAGAAGAACAGAAGAATGGAAACTCAAAGATACTCAAGAGATTGGAGACTATTCCTGACATCAAAAGAGATACTTCTGGAATCACCACGCAGTACATAGCAACTGGAATAGGTAAGACAAAATTTAAGGCTTAGATGAACATTTCCCAAGAAGCTATGGTAAGGGCAAAATACCGACAAAAAATAAGGGCAAGACCGCGTGCAATGTAGAGCAGCTCAAAGTGTCGGGGACCCAGTGCTCTGTGAACGGCTGGATCACTTGGCGTTGCGTAGAGATGTCGCTTCATTGTGTGTTTAACCTGATTCCTGCCGCCGAATTCCACCTTCGCAGGACACGCCTCAAGTTAGTATATCAACCCCACCATCTGGATGTGTGGCGGTCCTCCACAGTGCGGTTTTCAAGTAGCTTTCTTTCACGTGCTACAAAGCTGTGGAGTGAGCTTCCTTGTGCGGTGTTTCCGGGACGATACGACATGGGTACTTTCAAAATAAGCGCGTACACCTTCCATAAAGGTCGGCATCGCTCCTGTGATCCCTCTGGTGTTGCTAGAGATTGTGGGCGGCGGTGATGACTTAACACCAGGTGAACCGTACGCTCTATTGTCCTCCTATTCCATAAAAAAATCGATCAGCAATCAGCAAATATGTAAATGCGATTGTAATTTTTACATGAAAGTTGACAATGCATTTGTTTATCATAAATATTACGGATGCTGTTAATTTTGCTATCACATAAATATCCTAACTTTTAGGTTGTTTGATAATGTTAAAGAGAAATTTAATCATTAACTTATTATTCCAAGAGATACTATTCCAAGAGGGGGATAAATTTTTTTGGTATCACATATTTTTTTTATATATGAAAACGGGCAAGAGGCTCATGTGATGGGGATTAGTGAGGCCGCCGTCCATGGACATTCGCAAAGTCGAGGGTGAAGAGAAGCGTTTCCGGCCTTTAAGGTAGGAAAATGCTCTTTTCTTGAATGTCTCTAAGTCGTATCGGTTCGGGAAAACAGCAGCCGGTAATCGATTCCACAAAGTGGCTGTACGAGGCAAGAGATTTCTTGAAAAAGGCGCGAATGTGGAGTGCCATACGTCAACGTGATGCGGGTGGTATTTTGCGCGTAATGTTCGGTGGAATTGAGCTGCTGGAATCAACCCGAACAGCTCCTCCGAGCACGGCCCGTGATAAATTCAGTATAAGATGCAGAAAAAACCCACATCTCTTCGCAACTCCTAAGAATCAAGCCGATCGGAGGTGGATTTATGATTGATTGATTTAAGTAAATCTATATATATAAAAATGAATTGCTGTTCGTTAGTCTTGCTAAAACTCGAGAACAACTTGACCGATTTGGCTAATTTTGGTCTTGAATTATTTGTGGAAGTCCAGGGAAGGTTTAAAAGGTTTGAATAAACATGAAAATCCCCGTTTTTATATAAAAACAACAATTTTGATTTTCCTCCGACGTGTCCCCAGTCGTCCAGAAATCAAATAAAAATAATAGTTTAAAATGAATAACTAATTAGAATTTTTATATCTTTCTAACTTTCTGAGGAGGTAAAAAATAAACTACCTTCAAACACGGGTAGCACTTAAAAAATGATTCCTTTTGTTTATTTTAAGTTTATTTTAAACAAAAGTTAAGGTCTTTTATTTGTCGATTGAGGCAGTACGAAGTCTGCCGGGTCAGCTAGTAACAGATAGATATTCTCGTTGGTTTTCTTATGCTAGAAAATAATTGTCCCATTACATTGTAACTAGTGGGTAAAAATAGTTAATAAATGTAAATTTGATTGTTTCAGTCAATTTGGGTGCGTTTGCTTCTGGTGCATGCGTCGCGTGGTCTTCATCAGCCCTGCCCATGATGACTCTTGGACACTCAGAAGTAAGACTACAAATCTCCGTGTTACTTAAGTCTTCTCATGGAATCAAATTATTATTATAACGAAAACGAAAAACACGCATTCACTTTTCACCAGTGGGAGGACAGGAAGCCGGCTAGATTATGGGTACCACAATTCTGCTACCACATTTCTGCTGTGAAGCAGTAATGTGTAAGCATAACTGTGTTTCGGTCTGTAGGGCGCCGTAGCTAGTGAAATTACTAGGCAAATGAGACTTGACATCGTACGTCTCAAGTTAACGAGCGCAGTTGTGGTGCCGCTCAGAATTTTTGGGTTAATAATCTAGAGCGGCGCTGCGTTATAATGGGCAGGGCGAATCAATTACCATCAGCTGAAAATCCTGCTCGTCTCGTCCCTTATTTTTATAAAAACAAATCTAGGCAAGTCGCGTCCAAAACCAGTGCCGTTTCCCGCACCTAACTAGGGTTATGCCATCAGGATATTATTAATAAGGTCTTTCTATGACCAAGACACAAATAAGCAAACGAAATCAAGCTTTTAGTAAACTTTTAAAAGCCCATTTCAATACACAGCCAAATTAATCTCTATTCTATGACTTCTAATCTTCAAAATCTGCTCCAAACTTTTTAAAAGCTCTTAAGGCCGCTCCCAATATTTCTCGACTTCGGAACTTTTATAAGAATCTAAATATTGCTTTTGGCGCGGTAATAAATAATGTTTTCATTAAAAAACCGATAATTTACAACTTTTGCCTTCGCTAGGTAGGCGAATGGGATTTTGTGAACGGGCGTTTTTAAAACGCCGATGAAATTCGTACTGGTTTTAATATTTACTTTGGTTGAAATTCTGCAAAATTTTGTATGAAATGTAGTGACATATAGTCATAGATGATATCATAAAATGATGTAGTAAGTACGTATAAAATCACGGTGTAAACTTTTTTTTTGTTTTATTTATAAGGCAGTGCAAAAATTCAATACGCACTTCTTCATAAACATAATATAAAAGCTAATTTGAAAACAGAATTTTATGAACGATGCGGGACTCGAACCCACGACCTCTGGCGTTCCGTGATAGTGCTCTGCCAACTGAGCTAACCATTCGAGTGACGTATCGTCATAAAATCTTGTACACTTTGTTCAACTCTCAGGTTGTGGCTTCATCTACAGGACCTACTTTACAGTTGATAACCTGCTCAACCCCAATATTTGCATATTAGGAAATTGAATTGAGATGTCGCTCTTGGAAATCTTAAGAATTTGTTATGTCTATATTATTGTTACAGATATATATAAATATATCTGTATCGAACGAAAAAAATGAGCTCGTTCCGCATCCCGCATCGTTCATAAAATTTTGTTTTCAAATTTTGTGCATTTATCCTAGAAGTGAGGGTTAACACTTTAAAAACAGAACAAATTATTAAAGCTAATTTGTTAGTATTTGTTTCGTTCGATACAGAAATATTGACATAATTTTTAAAATAAGGTAAAAAACAACCATGATCATCAATTAAGTGACATTTTACTTGTAGTGTCAAAAATGCAGAAATGTTCATTTTTTCTCACAAAACATATACTTACTACTTTTTATAGAGCTTATTTTTAAATGTTTATTAATATAATCTCCCCCTTTACGAGGAATGATTTATGAGATAAAAAACATCCTGTGCTTTCCAAGATCTCGTTCTACTTTCATATTAGTGTGGATACTTAATACAAAAGCATTAAAATAAATACTATATTTTTTTTCGAAAATGTCAAACTTAAGTACCAATAAAAGCTACAATTTGTCACATATTTAATGAATTATATTCGAATAACTACACTGTTACACCCAACAGTAATTTTGCATAAACTGGTAATAGTTCGTAGTATTTCAGTTTCAATTTCAGTTTCGATAAAACTGCTTTTGTTGACATGTCGAGAGTAGAGTATTACCTAAACGCTTCGCATATAAAGCGTGCAAGTACATTTATCATGGAACACGCAGATTTTACTGGCAAAAAAGTATGACACTTTGATGATTTCAAATATTTAAATGAGAATTTTCTCTTCCTCAAAAGGATTTCGTTTGAAATATTCTCTAAATAACAGATTCCAAACAACAAACAAAGAATTCAAGCTCTAAAGGTTGATGCATCCAATATATGATAATTTATATTTATACAGTTTATTCTTTATTACTTTTTATTTAAATATTTGGTATTTAAGACGCTTTTAATTAACAGAATTCATATATTGGATGCAGCACCTTACAAGCTATTTTTTTGTATATAACAGCCATTGTAAAATACTGTATTGATTGAAAAAAGTGCCGTTGAATTTCTTATATGTTCTTCTCACGAGCTCTGCTTTCTCCAAACATATGGTAGATTCAGTAATTTAAAAAAATATATATATAGTAACTATTCAAAAGCGCTTAATTTAAGCCTAATTGAATAAAGTTTATTTGTCTTTTTTTTTTGTGGAATAGGAGGACAAACGAGAGATCACCTGGTGTTAAGTGATCACTGCCGCCCACATTCTCTTGCAACACCAGAGGAATCACAAGAGCGTAGCCGGTCTTAAAGGAAGGTGTACGCGCTTTTTTTGAAGTACCCATGTCGTATCGTCCCGGCAACACCGCACAAGGAAGCTTTTGAAAAACTTAGACTTTGAATAAATTAAAAAAAAAAATTGAGATTTGTATAAAATATTTTCTTACTAAATATAAGAAAACGCTCGTTCGCTTGTACAGAACTAAGAGCACAAGTATTCCCAAGGTAAAGATTACTTACCAACTTGATGAATCTCAAGTAGAACCCACGTTAGGGCTTAGTGTAGCTTATTAATTAAATTAAATTGTATAATATTAGCTTTAAGCAATCCCCACTTTAAGTTATTGGCAAAGTTTTGGATATTTATGTTACAAAGGTGTATTTTATGTATATTAATTTAGCTAGAGCAGTATTTATATAACATGTTTAAGGTTGATAGTCTATAGATTACTTTATTGAAATCCTAAAAATGTGATATAATTTAAGATTTCAAACTACCTACATAATAATTATTAGATTAAATAGGTGTACTTTTTTGTGAATTTGGTCATTGGTTTTGTGGTTCGATTTACTCTATTGAGGTGAATACATGTTTGATTTTTTTTTCAAATGTAGGAAGGCAAACTTATGATATTTATTTTATTTTGATTTAAATTTATTTTAAAATTTATATATTACCAGTTTTCTTTACAATAACTCGCGTTTTAATCCTTTAAAAATACGGGTTACACTCTGGGAGTGCCGGCAGAAGTGAAAACTTGAACATTAACGTTGTGTATTTTTGAATATTTTAGAATGCTTAGGGAATATATTCGCAAGAATTCCTTTTTTTATCAGTATTAAAGTATTTATGTGGTTAAATAAAATATTCACTTATTGCACTATCGCACACAACAATGACAATTTATATTACATAGAAAATTCAGGCTGTGTTAGTCTTTACAACTATTACAATTAGTTTACATTAAAAAGTTTATCTCTCAGAAAAATCAACAATCATTCCTCTTTTAATACTATAATATCGTTGTTTTCATCCATAATTTCAACGACTGTCTTACGAATTTTCGCTCAGGGTCACATGTCCTGATGCGAGTTTAAAATTTTATAAATATCCCTAAAAAAGTGCTCAAGGCCGCTAAAGAAGGTTTCACTTCAAAAATTAAAATATTTCACGATTTATATTCGATCCCTTGGCCTCGCGATATTTCGGCTTCGCAATCACAATGATCAACCACTGGTCCAATGATAAATAGCCAAACGAAAATTTCGATCAGGGCATGCGTCCTGACGCGAGATGAACATTTTATACTCCTCCACTTTCAACACCGGATTCAGGTGTTTAGCTAATCATGAATATTTTTGATGCCTGGGAGGAATCACAGGATGCACTTGGTATCTTCTGTGATTTATCTAAAGCTTTTGATTGTGCTCAACATACAATGCTGGTCAGGATGCTATGCCACTATGGCATAAAAGGAACTGCGCTCAATCTTTTGATTACATATTTAAACAATTAAATTCAGAAGGTCGACGTGAATGGCAGGAGATCTCCTGGGACTGCGCTCAGTATAGGGGTACCACAAGGGTCTATTCTCTGAGCGTTCCTCTTTTTTATCTATATAAATGATGAAAAAACACCATAAGGTAATATTGTTTACGATGATACTTCACTGATATTCGAAGTGAAGTGTTCGGCTTAGTTCAGTTAGTGAGTCTTTTGTGGGGCGATGTATATGCTTTACAACAAGATCCCAGAAAATTTTCGAAACAAAAATATTACGATATTCAAAAGAATTGTTAAAAAACGTTTGTGTGGTAATTTTAATTTTAAATTGTCTGAGGCATTCTTTTTGGAATTCACATCCTGTTATGAATAAAAATATTTGAAATTGAATTTGAATTTCAAGTAAAGTGCTAAACGCCGCTAAATAAGATTTCACTTCAAAAAGTGTTTTATTTAAATGTGTAACACGGCGAGTGTTAATCAAAGAAAATACTACAAATAGTCTAGTTGACCAGTTTATGTCAGGGTGTCGAATTTTTGTGACGGTGCGCGCGCATCGTCAAAATTCATTATGATAATTTTTCCTCAACGCTCCAAAAGAAGTATAAGTTCCAAATTGTGTTTGAATACTAGAATCTAGTCTCCTCAGTGGCGTTCCACTGTCTCTATAGAATAATTATTGATGTAGTGAGCGCATATCCATACAACTTCATAGAAATAGTAACGATTGCGGGAGTGAGATTCGGGTACTTGGTTGATCGAAATTCTTGATACTCAAACAATTTCATCGTATGTTTACTCCTTTGTGACTTGTGAATATCTCATATAGACGCAACCGGAAAATGATTTACGTTTAGTATTTACTATTTTGTCATTATTGTTTCTGATTTAAACCACAAACCTATTCAATTAGTTATTTTTTTTAAAGTGATAAACCTCACCCCTGGGATTAATTACATAAATTAATATGAAAACAAAATTTATGAACCTTGCGGGACTCGAACGTACGGAACATTTTTATTATTATTTTAGCTAACCCGACGTTTCAAGACCTTTCCAGGTCTCGTTTTCAGAGGTACTGCAGATGAAATGAGTCAGGATAGTATTAATTGTCATAGTTAGTTGTTATTATGAAGTTTAAGCTCCTATAACACTTCACTGAATTTAGTCCTCTAAATTCAGAAGCAACTTACAAATTAGAAGCTTCTGATTACACTGTCCAAAATTAATTTACTGAATCAGTTACCACTTAAAGCGTGACGAAATCGGACGTGTCGTATACGAGAATGGCTCCAGACACCAAAAAATTGGTATTTATTACTGCGCGGAAAGTGAGCAAACATGGACATTGAGGGTGTTTTAGAACCAGCGGACTTCAGAAATTATCTACGAATGTATTCGAGATTGTTTACAACATTATTCAATTCTAAGTTTGCTTTTATCAATTAAAAACCAAGACCTACGAGACAGTTTTAGTTCAAATGAAAGATTGGTCGTAACATTAACATTTAATGCAACAGGAAATTCATATTATAATAATAATATAAGAATGAAGCTTGCAAAAATAACAATTGATTAATATTACTCTAAGTTACTATCTCTATCTCTAGTTTTCTATGGACCCCTTTTGGGTAAAAGCCTCCTTCAAAGAACTCCATTTAGTTTTGGTTTTTGCAGTCTCTATCCAACTTTGCCCCGCCACCGCCACTAGTTCATCTGTCCACCGACCACAAGGCCTGCCTCTCTTTCTAATGCCTCCATCATCATCTTCAGTGTATCCATCTGTCGTCAGAGTATCTGGCCACGTGCCCCGCCCACTTCCATTTTCTTTTGAGTGAGAAAGTAAGTGCATCGGTTATTTTAGTTTTGCTTCGGATGTCTGCGTTTCTCACCCTGTCTTTTAAATTTAATTGAAAAAATTATGGATGTCTGCGTTTCTCACCCTGTCTTTTAAATGTAATTGAAAAAAATTAACTTTTAGAGAAAAAAATTGGAGGAACAAAACACAAAATAAACTCCTCTACACACGAAGAGCCATAAATGCGTTTCTAATTAGGCTTCTAAATGATTCAGTCAGGCAGAAACCATACTTATTTCTAAATTCAGTTTGCTAGCTTGCTGAATGCGATTATATTTATCTAAATTCAGTATTTTATAATTAATAAAATCTTTTATTGATTATAAAATATACGGATGCAACATCACACATGGATGCATCAGATAGACAAGGTTATAACATGGACAAGTAAAAAAAGAAGGACTCCGCGCCGTGATATTTATTTTTGATATATTAGCAAGTAAAGCACCGTTAGGCTAGTGTGTGTGCGGTTACGGGGGATACTAGTTACACAATTTTTTCTCCCTTAAGTAATCATATATGGCCACAAATACTTAATTAGTATCGTTTTTACACTTTTTCACAACGCACGACGGCATTTTAAAAATATTTTATTGTGACGCAATCTGATCTGTCACAGACGATGACAATTCTCAAAATGGCCGCCTATCGGCCTGTTGTGGTGTAAGTGTGTGCGTGCGGCTATGAATTTACACGTTAATCGGCTTGTTTTTGTGCTACACTGTTACGTAAGGTGACACGGAGTCCTTATTTTTTTACTAGTCCGTGGGTTATAACGGTTGAAAACTGAGTTGGAATGTATTAAAAAAATATGGAATAGGATCGTTTCTCATTATGACGTTTTGTTTACAGAGTCGACCGTCGGATGGAGTTATATATGCATCTTTTAACGGAACTCATCCTAAAATTGAAGTAAGTAATTTTACCTTGACAAATAAAAAATATATTAGTGATTTATCTTAGTTTTAAGGCTATATATTTCATCGGGTCACCATAGTGGCGCGACTCATTGCGCCATTTTGACCATAAGCTACCAAACTTGATACCGACTCACAGACTAGTCATGTCACGTCAGAGCTTGTCGCGCCACGAAATTGGTTGCGCCACCAGACGGACACCAGGTGAGTAACTCTCTTTATAGTTATACCTTTTGTTGGTAGCGACGACTGGTTGCGTCACCGTGGTGTCCGATGAAATTATATTATAATTAAAACACATACTTAACTTCAAGTTTATATTAATAAGATTATTAGGTACAGATTTAAATATAATGTTAAACATGGACGTCTCACATTAGGGTCGGGCGATGGCGGCCCCTCTCGTGTGCCGGCGCAGGCTAAACTGGTCGCTTCCTCTCTCCCCCGCCGTCTCCTCCTCTCAGCTGTTACAGGCGTTAACACAGAGCCTTTAGACTTAAGAGCGGCCAACCCGTCATATTTTTCATACAAAGGCACGATTATGGCGTTTTTACACAACGTTCATACAAAATTACTGATAGGTCACTTGTGCATTATATCTAGCTTTCTATATAAATATTTGCTTTTTTGCACAAATCTTACCTGAACTTTGGCCGTTCATAATAAAGACGAAAAGAAAACAATACGATAGAAATCTCGCGCATATAACGGAGATTCTATATGATAAATATTTATTTCAAAAATTTGTAAGGTTACTCAAAAACACGTATACTCTAAAAAAAGTGTGTGTGTACTTATGTGTGCACGCAAGATGTTATACTAGTTCTCCAAATTTGATAGCTATTAATCAAAGTTCACCATGTTATCGTAACACTTAACTTCTGTAAATTATGAAAGCGTAAGTAAATTCATTCGTAACTTATTTAATGAACGTTATACATTAAGTTCTTATCGGCTTCATTCGAACCATGAGTGAACCATTCTCAATTATTAAAGCTCTTTGTGGGAAATTAATAAAAAAAGTGTGTGTGTACTTATGTATGCTCGCAAGAAGTAAAACTTCTTTGACCTAACGAAGCAAAAATCATTAAAATGATTTATTCCTCGTGCTATTCTACGTTTTTAGAAAGAGCAATTTTGTAAAAATCTTGCAAAGATGGCTTTGGCAATTAATTATTGAATAATGAATATGGCTGTATGGACTTGAACCCTTTGCCTGTCCTAATAATGGACGAAGAAACCAAACAAAAATAACGCAAACGTCAGAAAATTTTGGGAACCAACTTCAATCTGTTACTTTAATGTTACAGTGATGCGCGCGCATCTTAAAATTTCAAAATAACTAGTTTTGGTTACAAATTTAATAGTAAAGATAACTTTGGTCAGTTCTATGATGAAGTACATAACATCTGGAGGTCTTTCAGTTGACAGATTCTGAAGCATCTTGGGTGGCGTCTCTACTGTGCCTGGGTGCCTTATTTGGAGCTGTTCCATCTGGTCTTATATCTGAATACTTCGGCAGGAAGAAGACCTTGCTTTACTTGGCGTTGCCTTTAGTTGTTTCCTGGATTTTAGTTGCTTCCAGGTATAAATTAGTTTAAAATATCCCGGAATATAATTTTATTTCTAAAATTTTTTTTTTATGGAAGACAAGTACAAACGAGCGTCACCTAGTGTTAGGTGATCTAGAATTAACTCTCGCAACACCAGAGGAATCACAGGAGCGTTGCCGGCCTTTTAAAAGTATCCATGTCGTATTGTACTGGAAACAAGGAAGCATTCATTCATTCCGCAACTGGTTGTACATGGACAAAAGTTCCTTGAAAACCGCACTGTGGATGACCGCCACACATCCATTTTCCGCCTGTTTCTGCCGTGAAGCAGTAATGTGTAAGGATGACTGTGTTTCGGTCTGAAGGGCGCCGTAGCTAGTGAAATTGCTGACCAAATGAGACTTGACATCTTATGTCTCAAGGTGACGAGCGCAGTTGTAGTGCCTCTCAGAATTTTTGGGCTTTTCAATAATCCTGAGTGGCACTGAATTGTAATGGGCAGAGCGTATCAATTACCATCAGCTGAACGTCCTGCTCGTCTCGTCCCTGATTTTCATTAAAAAATCCAGATGGTGGGGATTATATCCTAATTTGTGGCGTGTCGTGCGAAGGTGGTATTCTTTAGGAATCGGATTTAATAATATTTAATATGTCGCTATAAATATTTTTTTTATTATAATAAAGCACGAGACGAGCAGGACGTTTAGCTGGTGGTAATTGATACGCCCTGCCCATTACAATGCACTGTCGCTCAGGATTCAGAATTCTGAGCGGCACAGCAATTACGCCCGTCACCATGAGACATAAGATGTTAAGTTTCATTTGGCCAGTAATTTCACTAGTTAAGGCGCCCTTAAGACCGAATCACAATAATGCTTACACTTTACTGCTTCACGGCATAAATAGGCTCCGTTGTGGTACCCATAATCTAGCCGGCAGCCTGTGCAAAGAAGCCTCCTGCTGGCAGGAACCTCCCACTTATAAAATCAAAATTTGTGAAGATTGATATATGATATATCTCTTGTACTTATAACTCATTTGAGTTTTTATAATGACTCATTTAAGTTTTGAACTTGCAGTTAGTATTTCAAAATGTTCCGTAATTTTGTAACATCGCTTGGCATTTAATATAGAAATATATTGCAAAGTATACAACCTTACCAACTAACCGTACAAAACCTTAACTTGATTTCATTTATGATTAACTTTTCTAAATTTGCCAAAAACGACAAATTGACATTAACAACTGTCCTAAGTTATGAAATGATATTTGAATTGGAGCGAAACATTCCCTAAATGCTCTTCCCACTGACCTCTACTATAATATACCGCTGGACTGGCGGCTGTCAAAGTGCTTTTGTTTCTGTTTGATATTCGCCATATTGGCGCTGTCGGCCATGTAGCGAGAGTCTGCGATACTATAACTAGTGATGACAACCTCAGCAAACATCGATAGATGGTGAGAACTATTAACAAAAAATAGGTGTACTTTATTACGTTGATTTTGGAAGTATAAATAACACGGAAAACGATCGAAATTTATTCAAAATGCAAAAACACTTCAGAGTTTTGTACGTTCCTTCGCAGCCATTTGTATTATACGTCAAAATTAGTTCTCTGAACGCTCGCGAGTGGCGCTTCAAACAGGCACAATAAATTTGCTATCAAACATATGGAACAGCCTGTTCAGTGGTATACAGGTCTGTGGCTCTTCCCAACGTTTTCCTATAAGGTGTGCGAGTGAGCGCGTCATATTGGTAATTTTTCTCCATCGTAATGTATCACATAATATAAGAGTAAATAACCAATTATTTACTAGACCAAGTAAGGTCTGTAATATGATTTTACCACGACTGTTGTGGTTGTCAAATTGAATAGTAAAATTATATCTATAAGCTGTACATAATCTGAATCTCGGAAACGGCTCCAACGATTTTAATGAAGTTTAGTATACAGGTAGTTTCGGGGGCGAGAAATCGATCTAGCTAGGTTTCAATTTTAAAAATGTAGTTTGATTCGTGTTTTAATGAGAAACAGCTACAATAACATTAGAATACAAAGGTAAATTTTGTCACTATATACAAGTCTATAATAGCTCAGATGGGACATTGGGTGATTCGGAAAGCAGAAGACCCCGGTTCGAATCTAGATGTCCTATTAGTTTTTTTTTGTTAAAGTTTTGTACATTCTTAAAAATACGAGCAAGGCTCGGTCGTCCAGATATTTATTTTGCTTCTTATCCGAGTAGACAATTTATTTAAGTATTTGATTCTCTCTGACGTTATCTTGTCTGTTCGGAAACATGGACTGAGCACATAATATTATTAGATTTCTGAAATTTATACTTAAACTCTACACTGTTAATTCTCAAGAACGTATTGATCACATCTTTAATAATTTCTGTGATGGTGCAATACGAATCTAATCTGAGATAAAATTATATTGCTTTTGCAACTTTTATTATTGCGAGTCTTACAAATTATAAAACAAAAAACTTTTGTTTGAAACATAATTCCCTATTCTACTTGTCAGTCGACATGCTCTTCAAGGAGTGATCCTGGTTATTATGTTTACTAATTATGTTTTACTAAGGGGTGTAGTGCACCTAACAATTTTTTGTCAAAATTATCAATTAAAAATATTTAGTACACAATAATATGACTATAGCTCTTTATAGACTAAATATGTCTTAATGCATACCGATGTCCCTTTCCGGTACAATATAATAATATCTTATTATTTTCCAGCCCTAACGTGTACGGTTTATATGTCGGTCGTTTTGTTGGCGGCCTCGCAGTGGGAGCCTTTAGTGTAGCGATACCACCTTACGTGGAAGACATAGCCGAGGACAATCTTCGACCAGCTCTTGCCAACTTCTACCACGTTCATTTTGCCTGCGGGATTCTATTCGGTTATATAATTGGTAAGTTTTACAATTTTTTATTAAAAGGAAGAATATGATTGATTTGTTTTTACTTATTCATTTACAATTTTTCTTTCGACTTACTCTTGTAAGGCATTTAGAAATTGTCGTTTGTGTATTTTGTTGCATCACTTTTCATATGTTGTAATTGAAATGATTTGTAAATTTAATGAAAAATAAAAGAACCTGGAATTCCATTCTGTTTTGAAACGAGCAACCTTAGAGTTTCTTGCTCGTTCTTCTATAAGGAAATCTGCTTTCCGAAGTAGCTACTTTAATAAATTTTACTAAAATTTACATATGAAATAAAATATTTTTGATTTGTTATGATTTGATTGTTTTATCGAAGTACTATCGCCATGTTAATTGAAATATCTCTACTGTGGCTATGTATATATACTGCATTCATGAACTTAAGTAAACATAAGTTGTAGTGTGATCTTTGAAACAATCTTCTATCCATATTAACCAGCCAATATTCTCAACCCATCAAATTTCAAGTCAGCCGCTATCTCGTATTATCAGTATGAGCATATCCATGAAGTTACATCCTAAAACTTCTCGGCAATCCTTGCGCTTTGTAAGCACTAAATAAGTGTTGATTACAAATTTGCATGAAAATATTCGAGGAACCCAACAATATCTTAAATAAATAAACAATATCGTAAATGTTTTATGGATATCTTCAGAAACGAAATACAGTGTTCCGAGAGATATTCAGACCTGCCGCAAAATTCAGTATTGCACCAAATAACATGCTCAAACACCATAAATTCATTTGGATGGAGGGGTTTACCCAGTGTTAATTTCAAGGAACGTTCAACTGTTGAATGACATTCACCTTTGAAATGTGAAAGCTTTACTTTTGACAGTACTTTTAGTTCACCTTGTTGCACATGCGATGTTAAATTACTTTTCAATTAACCTTTATTAGGCGCGCGGGGTCGCCGCGAACCCAAGTGATCTTCAAGTTAGGTTACTTTTTTTTTCTATTAACGCTGTCAACCCGAATTTCTTGCTAGCTTCCTAACTCTCTAGTACCCTCTCGATTCTTTGTCGCTCGTGCTGCGGAGTTGATCATACGTGCTGCACGGAGGGGATTGGGGTCGTGGCGACCCCGCGCGACTTATAGTGTAGTTCAAATTTAGGTAAGTAAATATTTTTAATTTTATGATTTTAAGCAAATATGGAATAAAGCTTTATGTAATGGTTGATGCTAAGACTGCCTATCTCCAGAAATTTGAAGTTTACGCAGGGAAACAGCCAGACGGGCCCTACAATATCCCTAATTTACACAAAAAGTCAACTCAAACGATTGACAGAAACATGCAAGAATACAGGACGTAATATTACTTATGGATAATTATTTCACTAGTGTTGAGTTAGCTGAAGACCTTTTGAAAGACAAATTGACAATAGTAGGTACGTTGAGAAAAAATTAAAAAAGAAATACCTCAAGCATTTTTGCCTGACAGACGTCGTGAAGTACAATCAACATTATTTGGTTTTCATGAAGAACTGACTTTGTGCTCCTATGTCTCAAAAAATCAAAATTGTCGTCTATGCATCATGATGACATTATAGACGAGGTAGAATTGAAGAAGCCGGAGATGATTTTATTTTATAATAAAATAAATTGTGGCGTAGACACTCATGACAGTTTGTGTTCCACATATAACGTTGCTCGGCGGGCGAAGAGATGGCTTATGGTTATCTTTTTTTCATTTATTCAATGCATTCGTTATTTATAACTTCAACAACAATTAGGCTACCATAAGCAGACGAATTTATCTAAAATTATTAGTAAAAGCACATAGATTATCGCGAGCAATAGTTCCGTCCCTGCTTAGTGCTTTGAAAAAGCGATTGGCAGAACCTGAAGTTGCGACTCCTTCAACGTCTAACACTGGATTGCATTCAATTAAAAAAGGAAGGTGCTAAATCTGTCAACGAAAAGGCGACAGGAAGACGACCGAAAAGTGTAATAAGTGCAACAAATTTATCTGTGGCGATCATACAAAGAAAATTTGTGATAATTGTTGAATTTTTATAGTACTTACGAAAAACATATTTCTATACTGTTTTAAACATCTTGTTGAGATTTTTTTGTATTTTGCTAAAAGTTTAATAAGAAATAAGTAGAATAAAGGCAATTAAAGTTGTTTACTAATTTAAATGTTTCTTATTTCATACCTATCAATTTGGGGTAACTGCAGACCCCGCGCGACTAACAGTGTTAGTAGTTATGTTAGTTTATTGGCGCGCCTAATTAAAGTTTAAAGTCATTTTAACACATCGTATCAATGCCTTGGCAAATGATGAAATTTTTAGCACTCAAACGTGAGCCTAATTTTTACTGAGATCGTACTTTTTCCCTCGTTTATATTATATCTCCTGATTGTTTTTGCTTATAAATTATAATGTTATCCTTATTCTTTATCATGTTATCTTGTTTCAGGTATGGTGCACAGTACATCTTGGCTATCAATGTTATGTGCAAGTGTACCTGTAGCTTTCTTCATTGCATTCATTTTCCTCCCTGAATCTCCAACGTATCTTATAACACAAGGGAAGTATATCGAAGCCAAAACTGCTCTACGGTACTTTAGGGGCATTGACAACGATGTAGATTCAGAAATTAAAGTTTTGAAGGAGTTTGTTAGGAGTCACGGCAGAAACAAGGTCACAATTAAACAATTGCTTAGCTCTAGGACCACAATTAAGGCTCTGGTAGTCTCGTATGGATTAATGATTTTCCAACAAATGAGTGGTATATTTCCTATTTTGTTTAACGCAGAGAAAATCTTTAAGTCTTTTTCAATATCCTTAAATCCACCTAGTGCTGCGATTATTCTTGGATTTTGTTTGGTTTCATCAACATATTTCTCTACAACGTTTTTAAAGAAAATAAGACGTCGAGTTTTATTATTGATATCTTTTACAGCAATGTCATTAAGCTTAGGTTTGCTGGCTATTTACTATCATTTAAATGTGTCAAATTTATCTAATAATAGTACATGGGTACCTTTGTTTACGCTTTGCTTGTTTGTGTCAGTTTATGCAGTGGGCGTTGCTCCTATTCCATGGTTAATGTTGCGAGAAATTTTTGCTCCAAACGTAAGACGTCGGGCCACCGCTGTTACTGCCGGTTTTCATTGGTTCTTAGCATTTGGTGTAACGAAATTGTTCCAAAATTTGGTGCATATCGTTAGCCCTGGTTGGACACTATGGTTTTTTGCTCTGACATGTGCAGTGGGAACAATTTTTGTATATTTTTTTGTACCAGAAACTAAAGATAGGACTCTTGATGAGATCCAAGATGAATTTGATGGGATACATAAGAGGCGAAAACATAGGCACGTAATAGAAGTAGAGACTATTTATCAAGCTTAATAAAATTACACATAAGTTTGAAGATATTGGAAAAGATAAATAATATTAATAAGTATATTAAGAATGTGACGATATCTGTAATATTTGTATTGTTATGTTTCGCATCTTTAACAAAAGCGCTGTCATCTCAACTTAATGATCCATGATTATAGTTGCTGTTTACTTCAAAATTAAGACACAAACTTGAATTTTTTTTAAATAGTATAGTATAGTATGTAAAGTTACTTGGAAATATGTATTCAATAAATATAAATCACGAACTATGTTGTGATGTCAATTATAAATCACTTAATGAAATCAAATCTCATAAAGTAGTATCAGTATTTTGTATAGTTGGCGAAAATTATATAAGTTGATCTATATTGTTTAATAGTGTGTATTTATTATTTAAAGTATATTGTATATTATCAATTTAATCTTTATAATTATTAATCATTAATTTAATTCATAAATCGTTTATTTAATTAGTATATTGAAGATAATATTAAAAACAAACATACGCTTTTCATATGTTATAGAGTTACTCAAGAAACGTATCAGAATTTGATTCAGTTAGTAATAACGTAGTTAATGTAATTTTATTTAATAGTTAAATATTATTGTAATAACTTTGAGCAGGCGAGTCTTTCTAACTTCAGACTTTGTAAGTCCTAAGCACAGACGAGTAAAAATAGGACTCCGCGCCGTGAAATTAGAAAGTGAAGCACCGTTATGCTAGTTTGCGGTTACAGGGGATACTAGTTACACAATTTTTTCTCCCTTAAATAATCATATATGGCCACAAATACTTATATAGTATCGTTTTTACACTTTTTCACAACGCACGACGGCATTCTTAAAATATTTTATTGAGACGCAAACTGATCTGTCACAGACGATGACAATTCTCATAATGGCCGCCTTTCGGCCTGTAGTAGTGTAAGTGTGTGCGAGGGGCTATGTATTTACACGTTAATCGGCTTGTTTTGGTGCTACACTGTTATGTAAGGTGACACGGAGTCCTTATTTTTTTTCTAGTCCGTGGTCCTAAGCTGATCGTAAGACATTTTTCTTTAACTTCATCCACTGGAGGTCCAGAAACTGAAGCCTACATTAAGTACTTCTTTATGATTGTTGAAACAGTAGAAACATTCTCCTGCCGTTTTCATCTCCTGAAGTGCGTTTTTGTCCGGAGTAGTTGTAGTTTTAATTAGGATTACTTATGCTAAAGATTAAACTTGTTATATAAATTTAATTTTAATGTTCTAATATAATATTGTAAAGCTGAAGAGATTTTGTTTTCTTTTGAAAATAACCACTACGATTATAAATAAATTGTATGATCAAAAGAATTTATATGTGTCTTATTTATTAAAAACATATATATCTATATAATATATATAAATGAATTCCTGTTCGTTCAGTCCAGCCGATCACGAATTTTAGCGAGACTATTAAGGTTTAAATATTAAGGATTAAGGTTTAAAAGGTGAATAAATATGAAAATGCACGAAATTAAATTTGTTTTTTTTTTTTTTCAACTTTTTTTTTATGTGTCTTTGATGTGTCGTCCCGTCGTTTTGAAATCATATTAAAAGAATAGTTTAAAATGAATAACTACGAGTAATTAGAATTTTAATATCTTTCTAACTTTCTCACGAGGTAAAAAACAAACTTAATTTTAGCTAACTATAGTTGGTAGATTAACAACAGTTGTTAACTATCTATCGAATTATTTTTATGTAGATTGATAAATCTTAAGTTTTGTCATAAATTAAATTTCTGAACCTTACCATAATATTTGACAACCAATATGTCGATCGATATTAATATATCCTTTGTGATAGTGACATTTCAAGTTATTTGCTTTTTTATACGCTTTATAGTAGCTTCACTTGTATGCTTGTATGTGTGTTTGTAACTGACTCTTAGACGCGATTTTGTCCCACTTTAAGCAGCCTGATTGCATTCAAACTTTGTAGATTTATCGAGGACCGATGACAATACACTAATTTGATAAGATTATTCTATTATTCAATTTGCAAACTAAGATTTTTGTCAATTTATACACTTTTTTTATCAATAGTCGATAAGGCAGGAATTGATGTACTTAGTTTTAAAAATACGCTTTTATACAAAATTTAACTAAAAAATGAAAAATAAATAATAATTAATTAAAACTAAAAAGCACGCTTTATATAAAATTCAACTAAAAATGGAAAATAAATTTAAATTGAAAATAGTGTAAAAAAATATTTTATTGTAAATAAAGCGTGGAGTGTGTTTTAAGATATTATTAATTTATTAAAAAATTTTTCGTTGCTCTTTTCTGATAGTGACTTTACTGCTAAGTGTAGTGTTTTTGTAATTATCAGTTAATAAATGACCAGTACGTTTCTTATAGGCATTACATGGTTCTAGGTGCTATCTCCCGAGATAAATTTTTTTGCTTTCGGACAGGATTTCTTCGAATTCCTTCCCTTACTGCTTTGACCACCTTTTTCGTACGAATACTACGTAGACGGCCAGATTTTTTTCAGTCACAAACAGAGGAGGTCTCATTGTACGTATTAATAGTCCGGTACACAAACATTTTAAATACCAAGCGTATGGAGAGTTTTAAAAATTGCATTTGGCACCATATCTTTTTTGTGTAATGTAATCACAGAGATTCGGTTATCTTTATCACCCCACTCCATTTTACAATCGCAAAATATTGTATAATATATTGGCGCCAAAATGAGAAAATACAATGAACAATCATATAAAAATACCAGATTCCAAATTCAAATGTAATATTTTGTTTATTTTTGTATTGTAACAGTATTTATGGCCAGACTGAGTATACGCGGGTAAAACCAAAAGTCTACGCTTCATCTAACTGATACTATTGACATATTCACATAAAGACCTTTACTTATCAGCTAATTAGGTCACACATAAATTTATTACATAAACAGCTCCATTGAACTCATTGTCCTAAAGAACGGGGCTAGCAACCCTTGAAAAGGTGAAGTAAAACAAAACATTTGGGTTAAGCGGACGTGTTCCCCATACAGATGATCTTTTGGCGAGTTTATAGTTGGATCTTGTGGTTTTGTTGGATCAAAGGCTCAAGTTGAAAGCTTTGTAGGCAATAATGGCGCTTTTGGGCCAAATGGTCTTACTAATTAGAAAGTACTTACATTCGAGGAAAATACTGTTTTAATATACGGCATCAACAAAAGTAATCGGAGCTCAATTAATGCTGGGTAGCCTCCGCCTAGAGACTAACGGCCGTTCCCAATATACTATCTACAGATAGAGATAGATAACTACCTTCTTCTGTCAGTAATTAGTAAGTAGTAGTCAATAATCTGAAGCTGTCCCAATATACCCGATAAGTTATTCTTATCGCCTTATATTGGGAATTGGGGATTTATCGCGTGTATTGCAATTTCCATACACACTTTATATCGCTGGTAAGATATACGTCATCCCATTGACAGACAGCGTGTACGGATAAGGTGGGTTACCGTCGATAAGTTTATTGGGACAGAAAAGTCAACGATAGTTACGATTTTTATCTCAAGTAAGAGATAGACTGTATATTGGGAACGGCCGTTAGTTGAGTGTAAGCTTATCATAATCTTTATTTTATTTTTATAGTCATTTGACAGCTTAAATTAGCTAAGACAGCTAAATGATGAAGTCAAGTTCACTTTTTATCACACTGAGTTAAGTTTTACGTAAGTTAAGTCTAAGCAAAGTCTAAGTACACTGTATATACCTCAGCCTTATTGTTGCTTATATATAAGAAGAAGGCATATCGTATCTATTTTTTTTTATGAAAATAAGGAACGAGACGAGGAGGTCGTTTAGCTGTTCAGTAATTGATAAGCCATGCCCATTACAATGCTGTGCCGCTCAGGATTTTTGAAAAACCCAAAAATTCTGAGCGGCACTCCAGTTACGCTCGTCACCTTGAGATTACCTCTCCCTACCGTCTTACATAATATGAGGTGGGACGTTATCGCGAACCCACCACATTCACCTCGGATGAAGGACCTCCGATTGGTCCGAAACTAGTCGGTACAGGCACCGACAAAAATGTAAGTAAAGCCTTATTAATAAATTATTTAATAATGACTCTCGAAAGTTTAGTTCAATTCTGGACGCGGTGTTACTAGGACTCATTAGAACTAGACAAATAGCCACCCTCTCCAAATGATATTCATAGTATTCAAATAGAAAATGGCATATATTGATTTCACATCACACAAATTATTATTGCATAGCTTCTATCGCGGACCTTGAGCGTGGGGAAATCCAAATCCAGAAATTCCGTAACGAAAATAACCTAACACTTACTTACTACATGTATACTAGTCAAAACAAAATAAGGGCCACCACGTTTTTACAGTATTCTCATGAATTCTTGAGGTTGATTAATGATTCAATTGGATAAATTGATTGGTTTTTATTGTAGACAGCATAAAATAATGATGCATTCCATTAAAAAAAGAAATTTTCTCCACTTTTTCTAAAAAATTAACATTTTTGCAAAAATAATTAGTGAGGAAAAAAATTCTGAAAAAAAAAAATATTTCTTGATTTATGACTTTCCTCAATATCTAGTATGCCATCCTTGATTACTAATGCATTCTTGAAGCCTAGAAGGTACACTCTCCACCAGGTGTACCACTGTTTCGTGAGGAATTTGTTCTCAGCTTGATTTCAGAACGTTTATTAGCTGTCTTTCATTGTGCACGGGTTGGTTTGTGCTTCGAACACTGCGTTTCAGTAAATCCCACATGTGTTAAATGGGATTTAGATCCGGACTGTTTGTAGGCCAGGCCAACACCTGTATACCAGCCTCCTCTAGGGCTTCTCTGGTGGCCCTAGCTGTATGAGCGCGAGAATTATCGTGCATCAGATGGAATCTTGTGCCGATTCTCTGTACATATGAGACCACATGGGGTCTTATGACCTCCTCGATGTAACGTTGAGCTGTTATTGTGCCTTCGTATAGAATTACCAGCTCGGTTCTGCCTGACATAGAGATTCCTCCCATACCATAACATTGGGGCCCCCAAATCTGTCACTTTTATGGATGCAAGCATCCGAAAATCGCTCACCTTCACGCCTCCACACCCTAATGCGACGGTCATCACTAAAAAATTTAACTTTGCACTCATCCGTAAACAATACTGTCCTCCAATCATTCATATCCCACGCCAGATGCTGCCTTGCGAATGATAATCGGTTTGCACGATGAGCACTTGTTAATGGTATCCGCACCACACTCTCCTGGAGAACTGCTGGTCCTCGTGTAAACGATTTCTAATAGTTTGATCACTAACACGTGTACCGGTCGCCTGCTGCAAACGGTTTTGTAACGAACGGGCTGTTATACAGCGTTCTCTACGCGCAGTCAAGCGCACGTAGCGGTCCTCCTGTGCCGTAGTTGCTCGAACTCTGCCAGATCCCCTCTCCTGGTTAGTCTCCCAGTCTCTTGAAAACAATTCCAAGCATTCTGGATCACTCGCCGGGAAAAACCCAGCTGCAACGCCACAGAACGCTGCGAATGGCCTTCTTGAAGCAATGTTACAGCCCTAGTTACGGTTGGCAAGTCCATATGACTTCGAATTCTCGGCATAACATTTCTAAAATGTTAATTCAGAAACTTACAGTGTTCCTGAGAGAATCGTCAATTTGACTGAGTTGAAATCCGTCTTAAAATCGGGTAGAATCAAGTGGTTACAATGAATTATCTAAAACTACCCACTTTAAACAATTATGCGGGTGGGATGCTCAAAAAAAGTGTGTAAACAAATAAGGTAACACCACAATAAAGTATCAGCTACTTGAGAATGCATAAAAAATAAATTATCGCTAGCGAAGCCAAAAAAATCAAGTGGCCCTTATTTTGTTTTGACTAGTATATATAGATATTTCGGCACGCTTTTTACAGTTGCCGTGGAACAGTGGTTATCACATATGCTCGTAGTGCAGAAGATCCCACGTTCGAGCCTGGGGTACATCTTGATTTTTTTTTAATTTCTTTATTTTTTTATCACGTTTTTTAATTTTTATTATTTTGACAAGCATTTTTATTTAGTTTCACCTGTCCCGTTGTCTGTCTGTAATCAAATCTTGCAAGTTAAATTTTACTCAGTTCCCGTTTGTTTTTTTTTAATTAATTTTATTTAAAAAAAATACTGCATAAATAAAATAATTATAATTGCATAAGTTGATAAAAACTGCTATGCAATAGCTTCACCGCGGCAGTCCCCGAGTGCCACACGTCTTTTTGTTTTTTACAATGTTTTATTAAACACCTTAAATTAAAACATAACAATATCGCTTAAAGTATAGTAATATTTATGAAAATATTATACAATCAAGAGTAACCGAAAATGGACACCGCTCGGCGTATGCTGTAGCAAATGCTACCGAGCTGGTATTTACTGTAGCCCAGCAAACTCGCGCTGTGGTTTAGAAACTTTTGAATTTTTTTTAGATACTTACAGGATAACATATAAATATAACTGAAACCCTACCCAAATAACTTATATATACAAAATACAACATTGAAGAATAGGCGAATCCTAAGCACGTAGTATTAATTTTGCAAGTTAATACCTAGTTTGAAAATTGCTAACAGGGTCTGTATTCGATTTAGATTTAATCACGAACTCAGGAAACTGTTCATAAATTGAACTCTAATTGCTTGGTAATTAAGTTTAATGTATCGATGCAAACTTCGATGGCCTATTTCTGAACAATGGCAAGCTTGTTATTATGAAACGATTTATTACTGGTTACTTGGGGAGTTGTTGTTGTCAGGGAGAGAAAATGATTGAATCTAGATTGACTGAAGAGATGTGGAGTAGAAATGGATAGAAGTGTTGGTATCGTACACAATTTTTCCTATTAAGTTGCGCAAAGTTCGAGCACTATAATTATTTTCAAACATTCTCGCACGCTCTTGTCAACGTGTGGGAAAGTGGTACTTTGCGAACGCAAATGCATGCGCAAAATTGAACTTTGCGCACGATAACAGGAAAAGGTATATTCTTAGATCAGATTGATTACCAATACCACAGTCTGGAAGATAAAGACGAATTGGCTTGGAGGAAGCTGGGAAGACTTGGAAGGGAAATTTGAATAATTTGTTACTTTTTCAAAGTGATAACCCTGACTTCTGCGATTAATTACGTAAATTAAATTTGAAATCAAAATTTAGGAACGATGTGGGACTCGAACCCGTGACCTCCCGTGCGAGCGCTCTCCCACTGAGCCAGCCGTTCGAGTGACGTCACTTCATAAGTCTTGATATATCTTGTTCAACTCTCAGGTGAAGTCAGGTGAAACCACAACCTTTCGTTTGAGCCCTGCATCTTTTAAATTTAATATGTGTAATAAATCCTAGAAGTGAAGCCAAATTGTAATTTTTTTTTGTATTTTATACATTCACCTCCTATGAAGTTTTCACTTATTTCTTGTGTGTATTAAGCATTCTCGCTATTTTTTGTTGATGATGGTCAGATTCGTGAGCATATTAACCTATCTAAACTCTCACCTATACCCCCCAATTGGACTTAGTCACATGCATCACATTTTAAGGAATTCGTGTTTAAAGTTTAATCAATATTAGTGTATTCCATACATGTAGGTTGGGCTACTAAGTCATGATTTCATTTAAAGAGTGACAGTAGGGCTGCCATGTTCTGTCAGTCCGTAATATGAATCACGTGACCAGTTTTGTGTTCTTAACTCAATTTCGACATGACAGTGGTTTGGAACGTTTTTTCTGGAATTACTACCAATTATGGAAATCAAATCTTAGCGAAATTAACAATATTAAATTTATAAATAACTAGCTGACCCGGCAAACATTGTTTTGCCATATAATATAAATTATTTTATTGCTTAAACCGTTTCTTGGACATTGCAACATTACTTTGTTTTTCTAAAATAAAAACATTTTTCTAAAATAAACATAGTCTAAGTTACTTCTTATTACATCAGCTACCTGCCATTAAAAGTCCCGTAATAATATCAGTCCAGCCATTTCAGAGATTAGCCGGAACAAACGGACAGACAAACAAAAATTGTACAAAATATTATTTTGGTGTATATATATATTCATATACATGTAGTAAAAAACGGTTATTTCAATATTAAAAACAGACACTCTATATTTATTTATATGTTTAGATAATGAACATTACACATAGGAATTAATATAAAGTATTTGAAAATAAAATCATTATCATTTTAACCGGAAGATCAGTCCTTCGCTGACCTCATCCAACCTACTCCGGCGATCTCGACCAGATTGTCGGTCCATCTTGTGGGGGACTGCCAACACTCCGGTACGTGGTTGCCATTCGAGGACTTTACTGCCCAACAGCCATCTGTCCATCGTGCTATGTGCCCTGCCCACTGATACTCCAGTTTCGCAACCATCTGGGCTATGTCAGTGAGTTTGATCTCGCAGGGAAACTCCGAGCATAGTTCAATCCATTGCCCTCTGAGCGACCATGAGCTTCCTCATATGGACTATACTCAAAGCAATAAAAAATATCAATATCACAAACAAAAAATAATTATTTAATAATCTTGAAATTTATTATATAAGCGCTATCAGTTTTTATTTAAAAAAAAAATTGTAAATTGACAGTATCACATTCCAAAAAAAGAACCAATAGATAGACAAAAAAGTGCGTGTATACTTACGTATACTTTACGCACGCAAGAAGCTATACTTCTTTGGCGTAACAAAACAAATCCTCAAAATTATTTTTGGTTTCTTCGTCTATTAGAAGGACAGGCAAAGGGTTCAAGCCCATACTGCCGTAATCATTATTTAATAATTAATTGTCAAAGACATCTTTGGAAGATTTTTATAAAATTGTTCTTTTTAAAACGTAGAATAGCTCGAGGAATAAACCATTTTAATGATTATTGCTTCGTTAGGCCAAAGAAGTAAAACTTCTTGCGTGCATTCATAAGTACACACACACTTTTTTTATATTCGTCTTGCTATTCTACGTTTGTAGAAAGAACAATATTGTAAAAATCGTGAAATAAATTATTAAATATTAACGGATACGGCTGTATTGGCTTGAACCCTTTGCCTGTCCAAATAATGGAAGAAAAATGAAAAAAACTAACAATCAATTTAATTTGTCAGAAATATGTCAAATGTCAAAAATAACGAATGTCGCAAACGTCAGAAAATTTTAGGAACCAACTTCACCTAGTTACTTTTGCGTTACAGTGATGCGCGCGCATCTTTAAATATCACTCTCATAATTTTTAATACGCTTTTAATAGTTTCATACGTATGTTAGTATGTAAAAGAATCTTTAAACATGAGTTTGACCCCCTTTATTTCATAACGCGCCTAAAGAAGTATAACTTCATTATTCAACAGTAATAATAATCGATTTTCAAACAACTTCTCTGTCTGCGTATTTGTAAGAAAAAAAGTGTGTGTGTCAGCTCCGACGCACGACTGGAGTTTACTCCTCAAGAACGATTGTCTTTGAATAACTACAAAACAAAATGAAGTCAAATGGAGTCGGTTACAAACAGACATACAGTAGAAACTAATAAAAGTGTATTAATTAAAAAAATATAAAGATATTAAAAAAAAATAGGTTTAAACATTTAATTGTGTGCATAGCTCATATTAATTTATATGAACTATATTGATAATTTAATATTTAATAAATACAAAGCACACATGTTTGTATATACAATACAGGTCATATTAATGTATGAATTGTAACTTACTTAGTACCCACGTGCTTATCGCATTTTCTGGCACTATTATTTACACCACTCTCTTTCTTAATTTGTAGAATTTTCACTTAACTTCATGAAAGTATAATAATAAATCAATTTCAATAATATAATACAGCTTCAAAATACAAGAAAGTGAAAGGTGCGCGAGAAATGATGCGCACCAAAAACGTTACTATATTCTCCATATTTTTCTCATACCGGGCGCCTTATATGAAAATCGATTCTTAAGGAGTAAACTCCAATTTACTCCAAAAACGTAGATTCAGCCTATTTGACACATCGATATTATGGCACGTTTTTAGAAGGTGTATTAATGTCTAGAAGCGTACAACGCCCCGCCCTTTTACGCCATCTACAGACAATAAAGAATCATAAACAGACCTTCATCTAACAAAGGTTAATGACATTAGATTTTCTATCTAATGATCTGTGAAAATTACCACGATCAGCGTAACTAAGTCTCTATTAAGGCCATTCCTGACCGCCGTGACAAACGCTACGTCTAAGAATTCATTAATTCTTTTTCGCATTCTTATAATGGTTTTCGTTTGTTATTTTCTAAGAATATTGATGAATAAAAATTAAATATGTACAAAATAAAAATTTGGTGGGGGTT
Source organism: Leptidea juvernica (assembly GCA_949711755.1). Classification (NCBI taxonomy): domain Eukaryota; kingdom Metazoa; phylum Arthropoda; class Insecta; order Lepidoptera; family Pieridae; genus Leptidea; species Leptidea juvernica. Next base: position 19,056,822 of record CATIXQ010000006.1, read on the forward strand.
CCAAAAAATATATTATTTTTTTAATAACATCAAAATACAACCTGTACAGTTATATTCATAAATTGAATTAATAAGTTAATAATTACGTCATATGGGAATCTTGAACAAGCGTGCCAATGCTGGTTTCGTCAAAATAATAATAGTTATGCTAACTTTAACTATAAATTGAATCAATGAGAAAATCAAACCGTGATAACCCAATATTATGAGGAAAGAGTGAAATGTGAATGAAGATGGATTGTGTGAAACGCCTCAGCTCATGAAATTCAAATAACCAAAAAGATAAACTGTTTTTATACCGGATCGCATGAACGAAAAAATAACGGGTTGCACTCCGGGAGTGCCGGTAGAAGTGAAAAACTTTAATATTTACGTTGTGCATTTTTGAATAGTTAGGGAATAATTTCGCACGGATTGCTTTATTTTTCAGTATAAAAGTACTAGTATTTATGTGGTTAAAAACAATATTCATTTATTGTGCTACCGTACTCAGGAATGACAATTTATGTTTCATAAAAAATTAACATTTCAGAACGAATACAATTATTTTACATTAATAAGTTTATTTCTCAGAAAAATAAACTTTCATGTATATTAAACTGTTGACTAATTTACGACTGAGATTCGATCAATCGACCTCGCGGTGTTTCGGCTTCGCAATCTCAATGATTCAACCAGTCCCAATGACCGTATACTTATGTAACTATAATTAATTGGAAGTATAAATCTTTCATCCACAATTTCAACTACTGTTTCACGAATTTTCGATCAGGCCACGTGTTCTGACGCGAGTTTAAGATTTTACACCCATCGTGAGAAAAGTGCTCAATGCCGTTTTCACTTCAACAAGCACAAAATCGATTGACGGAGCATCATCAATAATGTTATTGGCAGAAGTGACGTCATATAAGCGATTTTTTTAATTAACGCGAATGTTACAAATTTATTTAAACAAATATGTACATAAAGTCAATTTAGCCTAATAAATTGCGTTGATGGTTGTCACCGTCAACATCTCATTTCAATACCATTTACATTTCAACGCCGCTGTTATTCTGCCCTGTCTGTGAGGGCGTTAAACATGAAAATATTTACTCGCGAACAAATTTTCATTTCGCTTATACAGGCTTATTGACTGAGCGTCTAACAAGCGAAGCTTTCTGAATCAAGTTTTAAGAATCGGTGTTTGTGTGTTTATATTCCAATAAGTTTGTAAGTTAAAGAGATAAACTCATTTAGCTTTATTTTAACATTTAAGTTCGACCTACTAAATGATAATATATCTAATGATGTTATAAACCGAGGTCGTAATCACATATTTTTGAAATGATCTTTTTAGGGTTCTGTAGCCAAATGGCAAAAAACGGTGCCTTTACAGATTCGTCATGTCTGTCTGTCTGTCCGTCCGCCCGTGAGTCACAGACCCTTTTTTCCGAAACTATAAGAACTAGACTGTTGAAACTTGGTAAGTAGATATATTCTGTGAACCGCATTAAGATTTTTACACAAAAATAGAAAAAAAAAAGGATTGTGTGGTTTTATAAAACCACGGCAAAAGTGAAACGTTTTTTCACACTGTAGACATTTATCTAAAAAATAACAACATTTACATTAAACACTGACAAACAACATTTACATTAAACACTGACAAAAATAAACAAAATAGCGTGGATCACTGGCACAAATGAGTAATAGTCTATACACTACACGGTCAGCTGCTGCTAACTATAGGCGCCGCCCGACCGCCACGCGACATGCAATACACAGACGAAATAGTTTGAGACGATGTAATAAAAGTTTCACTTTAAAAAAAACAATAAAAGAGTTTGCCCAAAAATGTATGGACCGCCGAAAAGACTTGCATTTAATTCAAAGTTCTTTAAGATGATACCTAAACATCCACTGATCACCCCACAGTTATCATTTTTGAAATCAAAACCCGAGCTTTGATGTTATTTGATAAAATGCAACATAACCTCAAAATCAAAGCAATTCTTATGACGTCCAGGTAATTACGAGTTTATTTACAATGATATGTTGACTTAACTGAACCTATAAACTGCAAAATGCATTATTTTATTTCATTAAATTAATTTCATTACATTTCGAAAATAATTTACTGGACCTACCAAACCAGAGACGGCCTCATTACATATGTCAACTTGATATTATGTTTACAAGCGCAACCAACGTCATGAACTGTCATAAGATATTTGACATTTTTGACATTTTTAAGTTCACGATGTATCATGATTGATGTATGATTTTGCCCTGTGCTGCCCCGGGGCGTAAAAAGAATAGGGTAGTCCCAGGTCCAAGGGTGTCGTAAGAGGCGACTACGGGCTTTTTGAAAGTGGGAGAGTCACGCTGCTGTCTTATGACGTCAGCACAATCGGGCCAGACTCGTCCGGGTTACTTACCACACTCGCACAGAATACCGGCGTGAAGTAGCGGCCTAGTGCCGCTATGTTTCGCATAGGTTAGTGTCGAGGACCGGAGGCCATTCCCCCCCGTCCTTTCCCCCCCCCCAACAAAATATGAGAGCGGTCCTAAAAAAGAAATTACCCCAGGAGGGTACCGGCTCTTGTAGAGCCGGAGAATCCCTCCCCGAGCATTCGCGCTCGGGCTGCCCCTCGTATTCTGGGGAGGGCACAGTACCGCGTATTTCACAGGACAAACAGGGCAGCAACACCACGGCACCCCGCTCCACGCTTAATGTGGACTTTTGTAACATCCGGGGAATTCACTCCAACTTAAACGCCGTCCACCACCACCTTGAGACGGCGCAGCCGGCCTTGTGTTTCCTTACGGAGACGCAGATATCTCGACCTAGCGATACGTCATATTTAACGTACCCCGGGTACAAAATTGAGCATAATTTCATGCCTCATGCCGGGGTATGTGTGTACGTTAGGGAGGATATCTGCTGTCGCCGTCTCGGCAATTTTGAGGGTAGGGGCCTGTCTACTCTCTGGCTCCGCGTAGATTTAGAGGACCGCGTCCGCATCTATGCGTGTGTCTACAGGTCCCATAGTGGTAACGCAGAAACGGATCACCTCATGGGCTGCGTTCAAGCGGCATTTGATGACGTGCTTGCTCAGATCCCCTCCGCTGAAATCGTAGTCTTGGGTGATTTCAACGGGCACAATGCCGAATGGCTTGGATCACGTACCACAGACTACGCAGGGCGATCTGTGCATAATTTTGCATTGGCGTACGATCTGTCCCAATTGGTTGAGTCGCCAACGCGGCTCCCGGATGTGGATAGCCACATGCCGTCCTTATTAGATCTTCTGCTGACTACACATCCCGATGGTTACCAGGTCTCTGTCGACGCCCCTCTCGGAACGTCCGACCATTGCCTGGTCAGGAGTGTAGTGCCTATCCGACGCCAACGTCGCAGACCACCAGCGACCCGCCGCGTTTGGCACTACAAGTCAGCAGATTGGGATAGGATGCGTTCCTTTTTTGCATCCTACCCTTGGGGCAGGGTTTGTTTCCTTTCGGATGATCCTAGTGCCTGCGCCGTTGCAGTAGCCGATGTGATACTGCAGGGCATGGATATTTTTATACCAAGCTCTGTAGTACCGATCGGTGGCAGATCACAGCCCTGGTTCGATGCGTCAGTTAAAGCAGCATCTGACTGCAAAAAACAGGCGTATCGAACTTGGGTTGCGGCGCTGGGCTCAAAGGATCCGAACTGCAAAGTTCTGAAGAGGAAATATAACCGTGCCTCCAGATTTTTTAAGCGGCAAATCGCCCGTGCGAAATCGAAGCACGTCGTCAAAATTGGCGAGCAGCTTTCCAGTTACCCGACCGGAACACGCAAGTTCTGGTCGTTGTCGAAAGCTGCTCTTGGTAACTTCAACCAGCCGTCCATGCCGCCGTTGCACATGAGGAATGACACCCTGGCCCATACGGCAAAAGAGAAAGCCGATCTCCTGTGCACTCTTTTTGCCTCCAACTCGACTCTTGACGACAACGGAAAAACACCGCCGACCATCCCGCGGTGTCAGAGCTCCATGCCTGAAGTACAGTTCCGACAGAAAACTGTTACGCGAGCTCTGTTTTCGTTGGACGTTAGGAAGTCGAGCGGGCCGGATGGCATTTCTCCAATCGTGCTTAGAACGTGTGCCCCTGAGTTGACGCCGGTGCTAACGCGTTTATTCCGGCACTCTTATTCAAAAGGCGTAGTCCCTGATTCATGGAAGTCAGCCCTTGTCCATCCGATCCCAAAAAAAGGAGACAGTTCGGATCCGGCAAACTACAGGCCTATTGCTATTACCTCCCTACTCTCCAAAATTATGGAGAGCATAATTAACCGCCAGCTCTTGGTATACCTTGAGGGTCACCAGTTGATCAACGACCGGCAGTACGGCTTTCGCCATGGTCGGTCGACTGGCGATCTTCTGGTATACCTAACACATAGATGGGCGGCGGCTATTGAAAGCAAGGGGGAAGGCCTGGCAGTTGGTCTGGATATAGCGAAGGCCTTTGATCGTGTATGGCACAGGGCGCTCCTCGCAAAACTTCCATCATTTGGGCTTCCCGAGAGCTTATGCAAGTGGACCTCCAGCTTCCTCACTGGACGCAGCATACAAGTCGTTATCGACGGTTATTGCTCGAATCCCAAGCCCGTGAACGCTGGAATGCCCCAAGGCTGTGTGCTATCTCCCACGCTGTTTCTTCTGCATATCAATGATATGTTGGACACCGCCAACATGCATTGCTATGCAGACGACAGCACTGGTGATGCCGTATACACGGGCCATGCAGGTCTCTCTCGGGAAAACGTCGACCAGTGCCGGGAGAAACTTGTGTCTTCTATCGAGTCCTCTCTCGAGAAGGTCGCGGAATGGGGTAAGTTGAACCTTGTCCAATTTAACCCCCAGAAGACTCAAGTTTGCGCGTTTACCACTAAAAAAACCCCATTTGCCGTATCACCGCTCTTCGAGAACACTTCCCTTAAAGCCTCGCCTAGTATCGGAATACTGGGTCTCGAAATCTCGAGCAATTGCCAATTCCGTGGCCATCTGGAGGGCAAAGCCAAACTGGCTTCAAAGAAACTGGGCGTCATAAATAGAGCACGGCAATGCAGGTCCGGCCTCACATGGAGTATTGCTGTCATCTCTGGTCTGGCGCACCCCAGTATCAGCTCGATCCATTTGACCGCGTGCAACGCAGAGCAGCTCGAATTGTCGGGGACGCAGTACTCTGTGAACGGCTGGATCACTTGGCGTTGCGTAGAGACGTCGCTTCATTGTGTGTCTTCTACCGCATTTATCACGGGGAGTGTTCCGAAGAGCTGTTCAACCTGATTCCTGCCGCCGAATTCCACCTTCGCACGACACGCCACAAGTTACGATATCATCCCCACCATCTGGATGTGTGGCGGTCCTCCACAGTGCGGTTTTCAAGGAGCTTTCTTCCTCGTACCACGAAGCTGTGGAATGAGCTTCCTTGTGCGGTGTTTCCGGGACGATATGACATGGGTACCTTCAAGAAAAGCGCGTACACCTTCCTTAAAGGCCGGCAACGCTCTTGTGATTCCTCTGGTGTTGCAGGAGAGTGTGGGCGGCGGTGATCACTTAACACCAGGTGACCCGTACGCTCGTTTGTCCTCCTATTCCATAAAAAAAAAAAAAAAAATGATGATTGATTAGATTAACCATCCCAATTAATTATAGTAATTATTTAACGACTTACTTTGTTAGTACTGTTCTAAATAATTATAACTATAATTGTACAATAATAGCATATTGATCTTTGGTTAACTTGATTCGTGTAAGTTAGCTGGCACTACTGTATATCACATATAGCATAATCGTTGTGACGGTCGTGCTCTATAAGCCAGAGCGCTCAGTTATACTCTTTGGCACAGTTCGAGTAAGCATGTTTCCAAATATCAAGAAATATTTCGTAAAAAATGCTCCCTGTTGTTATAATGAAATTGTTTCACAGCGGAACTGTCAAACCGTGCGTGACTAAATTCTCTCATAGAAAATATGACCATGCAAAATATATATTGAAAATAAAAATTATTATGGGTCCCAAATCGAAATAAAAACTTATTAAAGGTAAAGGTTTGCATAAGAGGTGTATTAAATAAAATTTTTAGTTATTTGATACTTTTCAGTTTTTGAAGTCGGTTATTTAAACGAAGTTTTTTTTTATTTTTTAAGTTTTAGTGCCAGTTAATAATAATATATAATCAACTTGAATGAAAACTCCAAAAAAGCCGTACACAGAAAACAATTATGTCATCCAGGTAGACGAAAATTTTAATATAAATGTTCATAAAATGGAAACTACTGGGCCACACTATTTAAAAATTTTATGGGACCATCAAACGGTAGGTCTGAGAATCGATCAACATCTATTTTTCATACCCCTGAATGATAAGGGTCACCCCTACATATATTTTAAATTTTTTTGACATTTTTTTTCTTATTATTCTATTATGATTCAGCATTAAAAAATACACACAACTTAAAAATTTTCATCCGTCTACGATCAACACCTATTTTGTATGGCTATTTTAATGCGAGTATTATTCTGTTTCAATCCACAGATACGCAATAGAGTTGCAAGATGGCAATCAAATATTATATTCGACTGTTGTAGTATGATACATTTTATGTACCATACATTTGTATAAGAGGCAATATGGATACTATCCATTTATGTAGCCAACACTCTTTTTACAAGGACATCTGAGTTTTGATTCACTGCAGTTACGTAGGTACGTAGCTCTTACTAAGTTTGTTCTCAAAATAATTCGGGGCAGAGTGGACTGCACATACTTATTACAACGTTTGTTGCGTTTCTTAGTACCGATCTCGTACGTACGCGCGCGGTGACACGCACTATTAGCGCAGCCACCGGCACGCACTCAAGCGCATAAGCACACGACTGTAATACGAGGCATCTGTCTTCTAAACTCTGTACTTGAGGTAGCACCACATTGTGATCTATTTGCCAGCTCGATGGAATGTTTGGTCAAAAAATGTAAGAAAAGATTTGAGAGTTTGATGCCTGTAAGCTCTATAAAATAAGAAAACTAGTTTATAATTTTCATTGTTTGTTTTTTCTTTAGTATAATATCTTTGTAACGCTTTAGATTTAATCTGTAATGTTACATTATATCTTTGATAAATAAATAAATAAATTTGGTAGGTCTGAGAATCGGTCGTCATCTATTTTTTATGCCCCAAAAATTTTAATTATTGAATTTTTTTATTACTTTATATGGCAATTCAACGTTTGCTGGGTTAGCTAGAATCACCATAAAATTGTAAATCTACCTATTAATTGGACGTAATTCCAGAAAAATGTTCCAAAGCACAATCATGTCGAAATTGAGAGAACATAAAACTGGTCACGTGATTCATATTAACGGACTGACAAAAAATGGTAGCCCTACTGTCACTCTTTAAATTACATCATGACTTAGTAGCCCACCCCACATGTATTGTACACTAATATTTATTAAACTTTAAACACGAATCCGTTAAAATGTGATGTTTGTGGCTTGGAACGTTTTTCAGGAACTACGTCCAATTGTTGTTTTAAAATAATGATAATAATCGTTTATTACAACAAAATACGAAAAGCGGCCAAGTGCGAGTCGGACTTGCCCATGAAGGGTTCCGTAGCAGCAAGTAACATAATATAAAAGTTCTTGTAGTTCGTTGTTACGATCTATGACGTATTGAAAAAACCTACTAACTAGATCTCGTTCAAACTAGTTCATTGGAAGTTTGCATGGTAATGTACATTATATATGTTTTTTCGTTTTATCATTTTCTTATTTTAGAAGTTTTTTAGAAATTTTAGAAGGGGGGGGGGACACTTTACCACTTTGGAAGCGTCTCTCGCGCAAACTTATTCAGTTTAGAAAATAATGATATTTGAAAACTCAATACACGTTTGAAAAAAAATTATTGCATTTCAGTTCAAAGTATTATATTGTTTAACCCTATAATATATAACCCAAAGAGGTATAGTTGGCTACGGAACCCTAAAAACATACAATATCATTTTTGAGTGTCCTTTTACTTCTTCCATAACAAAAACATATAATGTATTAATAAGCAAGTTTACTTTAACTTTATGAGAAATGCATGCCCACTTACACAAAATGACATACAAATCGCGAGTGCAATATACCGGGCCTGTTTTATCGGTTGTCTAGCAGCAAGAAGCTCTATGTCGACATAAATTAAGTATGGAATTTGATATTTTTATTCAAAATAAAACAAATCTTATAACTATATTTACAATATGACTACACAAAATTAAAACAATCATTACGGGGAAGCGTACCAAGAATACTGCGCCTAGTATCGGAATACTGGGTCTCGAAATCTCGAGCAATTGCCAATTCCGTGGCCATCTTGAGGGCAAAGCCAAATTAGCTTCGAAGAAGCTGGGCGTTATTAATAGAGCACGGCAATACTTCAAGCCGGCCCACATTCTAGTGCTGTACAAAGCGCAGGTCCGGCCACACATGGAGTATTTCTGTCATCTCTGGCCTGGCGCATCAAAATATCAGCTCGATCCATTTGACCGCGTGCAACGCAGAGCGGCTTGAATTGTCGGGAATCCAGAGATCTGTGAACAGCTTGATCACTTGGCGTTGCGTAGAAATTTCGCCTCATTGTGTGTCTTCTAGCGCATTTAACATGGAGAGTGTTCAGAAGAGCGGTTTTACCTGATTCCTGCCGCCGAATTCCACCTTCGCACGACACGCCACAAGTAAGGATATCATACCCACCATCTGGATGTGTGGCGGTCCTCCACAGTGCGGTTTTCAAGGAGCTTACTTTTACGTACTGTAAAGCTGTGAAATGAACTTCCTTGTGCGGTGTTTCCGGGACGATACGACATGGGTACCTTCAAAAAAAGCGCGTACACCTTCCTTAAAGGCCAGCAACGCTCCTCTGATTCCTCTGGTTGTTGCAAGAGAATATGGGCGGCGGTGATCACTTAACACAAGGTGATGCGTACGCTCGTTTGTCCACTTTTTCCATAAATAAAAAGCCCATCACCAACTGACGTAACTTGGACATGAAAAGGAGCCAGAGTGTCGCCGCAAGTCGCGTCCCACACCAGTGCCCTTCCCCGTGCCTAAGCCAACAGCGTCATTCCATCAGGCCGCTTGCCATCGCGGCGGGTAATACCATTTGGCTCTAAAACAAATATATTAAGAGCGACAAATGCCCTGCGGATGACTTCATTAATGCTGGCGTGACGACTGATACCACCTGCTGTTTTTATGCAGGTTAACCCGAGATGCCCAAGAGCATCTACCCGAACGACACATCTAAGGAATTTTGTATACAATTTCAATAGTTTTTATTGAAGGTATAATTCTTTAGGCGCGTTATGATAAAATGATGAGTGTGAAATTTTAAGATGCGCGCGCATCACTGTAACACAAAAGGGTTTAAGCCCATACAGCAGTATTCGTTACTTAATAATTAATTGTCAAAACCATCTTTGCAAGATTTTTACAAAATTGTTCTGTCTACAAACGTAGAATAGCAGGAGAAATAAATAATTTTAAGGATTTGTGCTTTGTTACGCCAAATATATATAACTTCTTGCGTGCATACATAAGTACACACACACATTTTTATATTAAGTGAAATTCATTGAATGTCGCGTCAAAATCAATTCAGCTGAATTCGTGATTAGTTTGTTCACATTACAAACATACGCATTACACATGCCGACGGCATTTTCCTACTTTCACCTTTCCTTATTCAGTTACCTTAATCTAACCCAACATTTCGCTTATGCCCAAAAGGTGTACTTTGTTTTCTGGTCACGATTCTAGAAGGTTCGATCAATTGTAGCCACGGAGTGTGATCTAGAATATATTTCAGTTTGTATTTATCCACTAATTTTATATGCTCTATATTATTAGTACATGCTTGTTATAACTAGATGGATAATGACCAAAAACTATGAGGAGACGGAGGCCCTTTTATTGAGCGAAGCGAAGCGAAGCTGAGTGGAGCTCCCACCGGGTGACTTTTGAACTCATAGAAAGCTTCCGAAATTTTCTAGATTATTGTGGAGACCGAATTTTGAATTTCGACTTGATTCAATAATTATAACTAAAAACAAACATGATTGACAAATTATTCTAAATTTGCACAATTAATCTTTATCTATCAATCGAGAGTGATTCGACTGTCAGGTTCTTAGTTATAGTATATGCAAATCAGCACAAGTTTCTCATGTGACCAAATAAGGCGCTAATTCCTCATATTTAAATATGGCGCCAAATTACAAAAGATTTCTTTTATTGTTTTTATTTGGATTAATTTTGTTTTGTTTTTGTACACAGACTTAGTTTACCTCGCTTCGCTCAAATATATCCGCCGCAGCGAAGTTGTACGACGAGCGATTGCGGCATCCTAGTTTATTTTATAGTAAACAAAAAACAGTTTATATATCTGCCTTCTCTAACGTTTTGAAACGAAACAAAAACGAAAAAATTGCTATTTCCGATACTACCCGAACTTACCCTATATCGAATACCATCATCGAGTATATATCGAATACCATCATCGAGTATATACTCGATGATGGTATTCGATATAGGGTGTATATAGTTGTTTAAGTATACTTTTTGACTTTTTACTTTTTTAAGAATGTACAAAACTTAAACAAAAACAACTAATAGGACATCTGGATTCGAACCGGGGTCTGCTGCTTCCCGGATCACCCAATGTCCCATCTGAGTTATTATAGTCTCGTATATAGTGGCGAAATTTACCTTTGTATTCACTACAATTTTTAAAAACTAAAATATTTTAAAATTGAAAGCTAGCTAGAACGATTTATCCAAAATTTCCTGTATACTAAATTGTATATTTTCATACATCTTTGGAGCCGTTTCCGAGATTCAGATTATATATACAAGAATTGCTCGTTTAAAGATGTAAGATAACTAATAACCGACTTCAAAAAGAAGGAGGTTCTCAATTCGATCGGTATTTGATTTTATGTATGTACACCGATTGCTCTGAGATTTATGATCCGATTAACGTAATTTTTTTTCTGTTACTTTAGTTCGATGCAGAATAGATGCCATTTGGTCTAATTGTTTTTTATGTACGGCTTTTTAGGAGTTTTCATTCAGGTTGATTATATAAATATTATCATTATTAACTGACACTAAAAAGTAAATAATAAAAAAATACATTTAAAAAAACTACTTCAAAAACTGAAAAGTATCAAATAACTAAAAATTAAATTTAATACACCTTTACGTTTAATGTTAATAAAATTCTATTATTTGTATGTGCTACATATTGATATCTTTGAAGTCGGTGCCAAGCCAAATGTAACTAGGTAGTACCTACACTCGCCACACGTGACTTTGAGCGGTATACCTTTGTCTAGAACAAAACAACCCAAGCGGACAGACACGCGTGGCCAGACAGTCTTAATAATTGCAGTAAGTAAGCTGTTTATAATATTAAGTTTTATTTTGTTTAGGGATTGGCACTGACTTAAAACCTATCAATAGGTAGCACATATTATAAATAATAGTATTCTATTAATAGTAAAGGTAAAGGTGTATTAAATGAATTTTTTAGTTATTTGATACTTTTCAGTTTTTGAAGTCGGATTTTTTAACGTAGTTTTTTTTATTATATACTAGCTGACCCGGAAAACGTTGTATTCCGATATAAAGTAACAAGAAAAAAATTAATAATTAACATTTTTGGGGTATAAAAAATAGTTGACGACCGATTCTCAGACCTACCAAATATATCGTACATAAAATGTATCGTACTACAATAATTATTATATTCGATTGCCATCTTGCAACCCTATTTCTGTGGATGGAACAGAATAATATAAAAATCGCCATACAAAAATAGTTGTTGATCAGAGATGGGTCAAAATTTGTAGTGGTATGTATTTTCATATTAAAATAAAAATTAAAAAAATTGTGAAATAATATTTTTAGGCTATATAATTATCTTAATTATTTATTTAGGCTTATCATTTACGGGTATGAAAAATATGTCACCTGGAAACAGCTGTTATATTTCTGAATGTTGGCCAAGAGGTGCTTATTATCATTCAGAATACCAGAAACGTAAAGAGCGTAAAGGATCTGGTGATGGGACCAATTGTGGCAATTTTACTTTGCCTCCAGCACAACATCATCCCGTAGATTCATCATTGTATTTTAACCCCTCACAATATTTACAAATAATTGTTATTTTCCGAATTGTCACCGATTTGTCGGCACTATAATTGCCGGATCATAGTTGAATGCAGCTCGTTCCAGAATCACAGGAGCACTGCGTCTGCGGAATCGCTCATTTTCATTATGTCGTATTGTGTTTGATGTGCACGAACTCGTTGCATTCTAAGCCTATCTACTTCATTGTCACTCAATAAAGAATCAATTCTGACATAGCAATACGACTTCTTTCCTGATCTGCCTCTCTCTGGTCATCATTGCGGTTAGCACGTAGCTCTTCGCACATTTGGTTGACTGCGACGACCTAAGTCAAGTGGTCTTTTCCTCGGGAACGTTAATTTTAAAAATTAAAGTGTACTTTGGAGTAAAGTGTCACTATCAACACAAAAACGCACATAACTTGAAATGTCACTATCACAAAGTATAACCGAAGTAAAGAAAGTTCCTGCGCATGTAGTGGTAGGTATTCGTCATTCACAAAGGTAGAAGGATGCACTCTTTGTCAAAGGTATCAATCGACACGGAAGATGGATCGACTTATTGGTTGTCAAATGTCAAGTATTATGGTTAGGTTCGGAAATTTAATTTGTGACATAACTTATGATGTATCAATCTAAATTAAAATAATCTGATAGATAGTTAACAACAATAGTTAATCTACTAACTATAGTTAGCTAAAATTGAGTTTATTTTGTACCTCCTGAGAGATAGAAAGATGTATAGATTCTAATTAGTTATTTATTTCAAACTATTATTTCAATTTGATTTCTGAACGACGCGTCGTTTATGTGTCCCCCGTCAGGAATAACAAAATTTTTGTTTATATTTATTTTTTTCCGAGAATTTTCATATTTCACCTTTTAAACCTTCTCTGGAGTTCCACAAATAATTCAATACCAAAATTAGCCATATCGGTCCAGCTGTTCTTGAGTTTTAGCGAGACTTACGAACAGCAATTAATTTCTAACCGACTTTAAAAGGAGGAGGTTATCAATTCGATTGGTATTTTTCTTATGTATGAACACCGATTACTCGGAGATTTATGATCCGATTTACGTTATTTTTCTTTAGTTCGATGCAGTATAGATGCCATTTTTTATGGAATAGGAGGACAAAACAGTCTCTTGCAATACCAGAGGAATCACAGGAGCGTTGCCGGCCTCAAAGGAAGGTGTTCGCGCTTTTTTTGAGGTACTCATGTCGTATCGTCCCGGAAACACCGCACAAGGAAGTTCATTCCACAGCTTTGTAGTACGTGGAAGAAAACTCCTTGAAAACCGCCCTGTGGAGGACCGCCACACATCCAGATGGTGAGGATGATAACCTAACTTGCTAAGTTGCTAAGGAATAAAATTTCTGAGTGCCGTCTTTATGCTTTAGATAATAAACTATCTGATGACGGGTGCGCTGCCCTTAACGTGCGAAGGTGGAATTCGGCGGCAGGAATCAGGTTAAACATCTATTCGGAACACTCCCCGTGATAAATGCGGTAGAAAACATACAATGAAGCGACATCTCTACGCAACGCCATTGATCCAGTCGTTCATAGAGCACTGGGTCCCCGACAATTCGGGCTGCTCTACGTTTCACGCGGTCAAATGGATCGAGCTGATACTGGGGTGTGCCAGACCAGAGATGACAGCAATACTCCATATGTGTTCGGACCTGCGCTTTGTAGAGCGCTAGAATGTGGGCCGGTTTGAAGTATTGCCGTGCTCTATTAATGACGCCCAGTTTCTTCGAAGCCAATTTGGCTTTGCCGACCAGATGGCCACGAAATTGGCAATCGCTCGAGATTTCGAGACCCAGTATTCCGATACTAGACGAGGCTTTAAGCTGTCGTCTTCATAGCAATGTATGTAGTATGGAGGTGTCCAACATATCATTTATATGCAGAGGAAACAGCTTGGGAGATAGCACATAGTCTAAGGGCACTCCACTTGGGATGACAATAATACTAAACAAAAAGAAATTGATCAATTAGTGGCTGAAATGATCATGTTACAAAACTTGCCATTTAACTTTGTGGAAGGTGTGGGATTTAAAAGATTAATTGAGGCAGCATTACCTCGTTATCATTTAAGAGGTCGGCAGCATTTACTTTGCACCGATATCTACATATAAATAAAAATAAAGGTTTTGGAATTACTCAAGCAATTTGATAAGTTGTCATTCACTACAGATGTTTGGTCCGCGCCCAGTGCAAACGTTTCATTACTGAGTCTTACTGCTCATGGTATCACAAATCAATTTGAAAGAGTGACTATCATACTCAAGTGTGAAAAATTAGTAGGTCGGCACACTGGTGAAGTTATAGATAATAATTTACCCAATATTTTGAAAGATTGGGGTCTAAGCACGGAATCAGTGCATTGTATGTTACGCGACAGAGGGTCCAATATGATAAAAGCTATGAATATTGCTGATTTCATAGATTCAAACTGTTCTTTTCATCAATTATAATTGTGTGTCCGGTCAGTGATGGAAGTCGAAGAATGTAAGACACATTTAAGCCAATGATTACGAAATGCAAAAAAATTGCCACTCATTTTAATCACTCTCTTTTTTTATGGAATATGGTTAAGTGATCACCGCCGTCCACATTCTCTTGCAACACCAGAGGAATCACAAGAGCGTTGCCGGCCTTTAAGGAAGGTGTACGCGCTTTTTTTGAAGGTACCCATGTCGTATCGTCCCGGAAACACCGCACAAGGAAGCTCATTCCACAGCTTAGTAGTAAGAGGAAGAAAGCTCTTTGAAACCCCACTGTGGAGGACCGCCACACGTCCAGATGGTGGGGATGATATCCTAATTTTTGGCGTGTCGTGCGAAGGTGGAACTCAACTAAACAAGGTCACTCTCTGGTTGCTCAAAATGAATTAAAAAAATTCTAATAGTAAGACTGAACCAATCTGAACTAAGTATGATCCAGGAATGTTCTACAAGGTAAGATTTTCTTCAGTCTCTTTTCAATCCTAATCCTAAACATATCGTGTACTAGGTACCATTCGAAGAAATAACAAAGGAGTTAAGTAGTGCTCATGCAACAATTGCATCTGGGATTCCATTAATATATACACTTAAAAACACATTAGAAAAAGAGAAGAATAAAGAAGACTTTAAAGGCATAAAGGCATATAAGGCATTTATTTTCTCAAAATTGATTCCTTTAGAATTCTTTTTGATGTCATTTCTAATAACTACTAGATACTACTACCGCTTCGGAAACAAATGGCGCTCTGAGAGAGAAGAAGCGGCGCAAGAAACTCTCCCAGCATTCTTTTTTTGCGCTCTTTTCCATAAAAATATACAATATTGTACAGTCGCTATAAAATAATCACAATCTAGTCCCAGGCTGTCCGATCATTTAGATATTCAGCAGTGGAGTAATAGGATTTACGACAGAGCCATTTTTTTATAAAACATTTAAATTTATTTATAGATAATGCCTGAACAGTGGCTGGGACTTTATTATAGAAGTGTATACATTTACCTTTAAAGCTATTCTGTATCTTATGAAGCCTACTAGAATTAGTTACAAGCAATCCCTTGTTTCTAGTGTAATAATAATGAAAATCACTATTAAGAGCAAAAAGGTGACGATTTTTGTGAACGTATATTAAATTTTCATAAATGTACTGATAATGAACAGTCATAATATTTATTTCTTTAAATTTTTCTTTGAGAGACTTTCTCTCTTCTGAAAACTTTAAATTGATGATTACGAAAATGATTCAGGACATTGATGTTAAATTTTGTGACATTCAAAATAATAAATTATATACAATAGCTGCCTCTCTTGATCCACGGTACAAGCTCAAGTTTTTCAGTGAAATAATGAAGGAACATGTACAGTCACAGATTTTGGAGATACTTGGCTGTTCTAGAACAAGTCATGACGAAGGTTCTTTTTGTCCACCTTCACCAAAGAGATCACGGACTGAGCTACCAACAATAAGCTCTGACTTACGCTCTTATTCATGCATTCAATCATATTAAGACTGACATATTAAGCGTAAGTGACGAGGAAGACCGAAATGAAGATAAAGGTGATGAAGAGTACAATCAATTCATTGTTAAAAAGACATTACTAAATGAATATAATATCGAAAAAAGGTTGACACTCAATGAAGATCCACTTTTATGGTGGAAAATGCATACCAAATATCACAGCTTCAGTAATGTCGCGAGACAGTACCTCTCCCAACCTCCTGGAAGTGCACCGAGTGAGCAGCTTTTCAGTGCTGCTGGGTTAATTTGTGACCCCTTAAGAAACCGACTATCTGGTGATAAAGCTGCCATATTACTTTTTGTTAAGTATAATTTGCCTTTGCTTAATTTTAATCATTAAATTAATGTGTAATAAATATTTTGTAACGATCTCATTAGTTAGAAAACTGTGTATCTTTTTTATACTTAGATAATTGTGTATCTTGTTTACTTAAATAGTTACTGTAATAATTAGATTAAATTTTTGTTACCTCTTTAGTTTAATTAAAAGACAAGCAATGGTTTATAAAGACTGATTGATATGTTATGGTGTGATATTTTTGATTCATATATAACAAATTAGGAACGTTAATTTTGATTTTGCATTTAATTTGTTAGCTATTTATTATTATATAGGTATATAGTATATAACACTTCAAAACGAGTAGCTGTAAGAAAGAATTACTTGTACAGATTGCGAAACCTACAAGGTACAATTAAAGTCGAATATAATCTTATTTGTATTTCATTTAACAGGTCCTTAAAAAATTAATATCCGTAACCAAACTATCGGATAATCCGATATCCGAATCCGAATTTAATATCCATAACCGTAACCGATATTATATTTTACCAATATCCATAACAACACTGGTAAATAGTAGAGGACAGAGGTCAATGACACCTTATATAGATAGTGATTAGTGCGAACTAAGTAGAATGAATTATAAATGTTGAATTTTAATAGTTGCCCACTTGCCAAGATGCTATTAGCCAAATTTAATTTAAAGGGGAACGACAGTAGGGATGCCGATCTCAAATCGATTAATCGCAGAATGGATTCCACGGACCAAATAAATCGATTTTTTATATCGATATGTAGCACTGAATCGATTCAGTGAATCGATATTTTACCCTTGAAAATCGACTTTAGATTTTTTCTGTTTTGGTAAAAAAAAATTATTTAGAATTAGCTGAATGTACTCACAAGATTATGGCATTGCCATTTAAAGGTTTAATTACTTAAAAACTCGCGAGATGGCGGTGTGCTTAGTTTTCGTCGCTTCTCTTTATTAAAAAAAAAGTTACTTTGGTAATCTTTGACTTTGTTAATTGATATTTCGTCATTGTTTTGTCTTGTTATTATTCATTCATTTGTTTATATATATGCCTTGATTGGTTGATTGTTCTAATATACATACTGTGATTAGGGAAATTAATATTTATTTCTATAATAATTAATTGAGAGTAAGTAAAACACTTTTTATTTTTTACTTTGATGCTATTTTTTTAAGTTTGTTCTATTAGTTCCTATTGTTAAATCTAATCGTGCATCTAAGTCATTTAAATTAGTTTACATATGAATAATCAGTTATGAGCATTGAAATAACTATGTGGAATTCTTAATTAATAAAGTGTTCATATTTTACTATTACTTTATAACCTAATTCATCTGTATAACCTCAAATTGTTTAAACTTTACAGACAAAATAATAAAGCTGTCGTTTTTTTTAATCACCTGCCGATTTTACTCCAATTTTACCATAATTAAGTGAAATCAGTTTAAGCAGAAAGAAACCTGCAGGCCTATTGCGTATCTCAGTTGACAGGTAATAGTGATGATCACTTGAGGAAATGTACATCAGTTAGCTGTCAAACATCACTTTCCGTATTGACTATCGTCAGTGGACAACTGATGACGTCATGAGCACCTTAAACTCTCTTAACTTTTTAATGTAACAAATACATTTAGAAAATAAATGTTTTCTTTTATATCTGATCTGATATACCTTTCTTTCAGGTAAAAGTGTGGTTAATTTTTTCATAACATATGCCTTGACATTAATATTAAAATTGGAATCTACGCGGGATTGAATATTAGTCGAAACCATTGCATTGCACTTCGCTGAAGCACGGGGATCTCCGCCTAGACCTGAAATAGTACTTTTACTGGGTACTCTTTTTAACCCTAATAACTGAACCGCAGATTCAGTAATAAAAGAAGCCTGGGAGCCTCGATCAACCAGGCATCTTAAATCAAACAGGGTTCTATTTCTTGATTCTGCTTTTATTAATGCAGTAGCAAGCAACACTTGATTGTTATTAATCGAGAAACAACTCATGACTTTAGTGGACTCATCACAGGAGGATATACTAGCGACAGCTGCAGTCTCGACGTGGTGGGCTGAGCTATCCTCACTGTTTGAAGTGGAGACATTTTTGAGATGAAGGAGAGTGTGGTGTTTCTTTTTACAAAACCGACATCGACTTGTTTGCCGACATGAAAAGACAGAGTGATTGGCGCATAAACAATTAAACACAAACTTTTCGTTTGGACAAACTTACGACGTGCATCGATTTCTTGCTGAGCAAATTTCTTACAGTTTGCCATTTTATGATTATCACGGCAAAAAATAGAAGAATGTGTGGATACATAGTGAGATTTAACAGACGTTACGTTTATGTTACGATTTGAGACATTATGACGTTGACTTTTATTATCTAAATATTCGAGAGACCTGAATCTTTGCTCAAGAAAGTCATGAAACGTCTTCCACGTAGGCAAATTGTCAGAAGTATTACAAGTCTTAGCCTCCCATTGTTTACGTGACTCGTCTAATTTTAAACATAAAATATAAATGATCATAATATCCCATGTATCTACATTAATGCCCAAATTTTTTAAGGCATGTAAACATTCATTAGAAGTATCAAGAAGCTCTTTAATTGCACTAGAGGATTGAATATTTCTCTGACACATAAACCTTTTCAAAATACAGTTTGCCAAATATTTTTTATTATTGTATCTAGATGTTAACATAGACCAACATTTAGAATAATTGTCACTACTTATAGCAAAATGTTTCAATAGACTTTCAGCTTCACCGGTTAAATGAGTCTTTAAATAGTGTAACTTTTGAACAGTATTCAAAAGGCTATTGTCATATATTAAACTAACAAACAAATCTCTGAAACTGACCCACTCTAAATAATTCCCAGAGAAAACTGGCAATTCTATCTTAGGCAGTTTGACTTGAAGATGTTGTGTACCTGAACCCATTGGTTGCTTAACTGAAGTGTTTGTTTCTTTATTCATTTTTCTTAATACTTCCTTAAGATCAGACTTATAATCTATGTACAATTCATTTACGGTTTCGTATACATTTTTAGAAGAATAATCAGTTTTTTCTAAATCTTTAGGTGTTAAGGATGAAACAATTTTCATATGATTATCAGATAAGTTTGACCATTCAGCTTCTAAATTTTCTAGTCTAGTTTCTACATAGGAAATATTTAATCTATCTTTATTTGTGATTTCTTAAAGTTTACTTATGCCTTATTGATAGTGCAATGTAAATTAAGCTGAACGTTACATAATGCTTCCATGTTTATATTAATAAATTATTCGGAAAAAATTACAAGTTCAAGTTAAAACCGAAAAATTTTACAAATGTTTGAACATCTTCTTGTACCGATAGAAAATCGGGCATAGGTTCCCCGTCACACAACTTTTTGCAGAATTATTCTAAGTCCTAAGCACATGCACATTTAAATTTACTAAGTCCAAATCTTTAGTGAATTTTTCTATGTTGAAATTTTGCAAGTTAATATTAATTTGACTTCTTAGTTAATCTTCCTTTAATCATTAATGTAAATAACAGAATTATATGCCAATACCTCTTGCTGACGTCACTGACAGATGCACGTTACCAAGGGGGGGTGAAGTAGATGATTCCTCCCGAACCGCTACTGCCGTTTCGTCACTCGCCGCTGCACGTCACTTCCGCCGGGCGCCGGTCTCTGCTCGTCCGCACCACACACACAGCTCACTGGTTTCCCGTAGATTTTCCGTCACCGGTGAAACGTCACCAGTTCCTCGTTCTTCACTTGCTGGAAGATCTCACAGGTGGACTAGTTTACACTAGTCCTTATCCGGCTCGAAGGACCATGTACAATAGTCTCAAAAAGATCTCCTTTGTTGGTGTATGAATACTATGAAATCAAACACGCTATAAAGATCTGAATCTCAGTCTGATGGTCGAGTCTGGGTCTGAGTCCTTTAATCAAAATAAATTGGCTGAACTAACTAAATACAATAAAATAGTGTTAGCGCGTTTTATAATATCAAGCCTCATAGTGAGCGCCATCTCTTGAGAGTTTTATGAACTAAACTCTAAACAACTAACATCGGAGATGTTGCCTAATTCCATTTCGGATTCCCCGTCGGAACCCGAAACGTCAGACGACGAGTTATATTTTTCGGATTTCGCTTTAATAGCGGCATCCACTGACTTATTTATTGTCTCAGTCATTAGCGGAGCGATCTTCTCCGTAAGGAAACTATCAAGTAGAGCGCTGAAAAAGCCCTCGTCGGCAACCATTGGTGAAGCCATGGTTGTAATATTTAGCTAAGTTGAGCGGGTGACAACCCCCGCTGCCCGAGTCAGGCAGAGGGGAAATATAATGATTAAGTGGACAACTATAGTTTAGTTGGACACTTGTACATTAATAAAATAATATTAATAATAATATAATATAGCAAAATTAAAAGAAATTAATAATAGTAATTAAGCCTAAGACTTAGCTTTACTCGATGTAGACTGGCTGGGCCGGAACCCCGATGCACGCTGTGCAGGCCCCCGCGGAGAAGACACACACGGCACGAACTGCAACTCACAAACACACACGATTAGCGTGCAGAATCGTGAAACACAGCACAGGTGCTTACTAACACGATCGTAAACTGGGTAATTAACACTGATAATAACTAATCTTCGTTTTGCGAGGGAACGTAGCAGATGCGAGACTCAAACGGTCCCGAACAATAGCTAGCCCAGGTGGTCTGAGCAGATAGTGCGATAACGCAGGTAATAAGTATTCGAAGAAGGAGAGATAACGCGGCACGTGTGCTCGCGTTGCCCGCCTGAATCGAACTGTATTTCGTATTATCTGAGTCTCCGAATAAGTAACAAATAGAGAAAAAATATTAATAGTGCGTTGCTGTTTCCATACATGGACGTAGACAGCGCCATCTAGTTGATATGCAGTTTAGTAGATTTCCTAACGTAGAGCAGTCTGTCTTACCATTGCTCTACTGTATCATTTTTATGACAAGGGACAAGACGAGTAGGACGTTCAGCTGACGATAATTGATATGCCTTCCCCACTACAGTGGAGTGCCGCTGCCGCAGAATTCTTAAAAAATCCAATAATTCTGAGTAGCTCTATAATTGCGTTAAGTCTCGTTTGCCCAGTAATTTCACTATTTATATTATATTCAAGTGCTGACCCGGTAAACGTTATTTTGTCATATAAATGAAGTACTTCATTCCCGCGTCCGCTCTATCAACGCCTGCAGCCTTAAGCCAGCAAAGCTTTATATTTACATGTTTTATGTACTTTTGTAAGGGTTTTGTTCAATTACACGCACGTCAGCAAGAATAAATTTGTTTCATTTCTTTAATTAAAATTTAAAATACTACCTATTGAGTGCTTCTGCATGGTCCTACATCAAGTCGGATATATCCGTTTTACCAATAACTTGGAGTACATTGGAAATTCAGCGATGATTAAAAGAAATTAAGAAAAATTAAAATCACAGAGTCATTGAGGTTACCGGTGTGAATTACTATGAAGAAATTTCATTTGGATTGGACATCATGCATCAGAATTAAGTTGTGCTAAGCCTCAATTATCCTTTTTATACACCCAACATTCGATTATTTAATTGCTGTTTTCTCTGTCAGTGACCCAGTGCTCTGTGAACGGCTGCATCACTTGGCGTTGCGTAGAGACATCGCTTCATTGTGTGTCCTCTACCGCATTTATCATGGGGAGCTGTTTCACCTGATTCCTGCCGCCGAATTGTACCATCATCGCACGACACGCCATGAGTAAGGATATCATCCCCACCATCGGATGTGTGGCGGTCCTTCACAGTGCGGTTTTCAAGGAGCTTTCTTCCACGTACTACAAAGCTGTGGAATGAACTTCCTTGTGTGTTTCCGGGACGATACGACATGGCTACCTTCAAAAAAAGCGCGTACATCTTCCTTCAAGGCCGGCAACAATCCTGTGAATCCTCTGGTGTTGCAAGAAAAAGTGGGCGGTGGTGATCACATAACACCAGGTGACCCTTACGCTCGTTTGTCCTCCTTTTCCATAAAAAAAAGGTCATTGATTAATTAATAGGTCAGTACCTATAAATATTACCTACTTATGTTAATTGTGAACTAAATACAAACATTGTCGTGGCTAGCAGTTGGTTGGTTGGTAATTTAAACGCACTTAAAATTGAAATATCTGTATTTTACAGTTTCCACTAATAATTTAATATAATTTAATACAATTTGAGCGGCGTTACCCCTTACTATTCACATTATATAATGTTCTCTCGAAAAAAAATCAAAATTCAGATTTCTATATTTGTTAATAAAAACATATACAAAATTACTAATAATCTACTTATAGCAATTTACAGTTAAGCATCATATATGTAGGTATCAGAAAACTTATTTCTACAACCCTATCTACGTGTTGAGGGATACAACTTTATTATGCTTAAAACTAATACATAAGGTTTGTGGGGGAAAATCCAGGAAACTGGGAAAACCAGGCTATTTGCTATTACTTAATCTAACTTGACTAATGACTAGCTGCCTTATTCATAATAAAACGCTTTTCGAAGCTATATTAGTTAAAACGTGTTTTAAGCCTATCGAACGTTCGATAAAATTACTTATTCATATTCGTTAGATAAATCTTTCATAACTAATACGTCTCTATAGTACGCAATGTTGCCCTTTCGTACAAAAAAAACATGATTTTAACTAATTTAATGAGGAACTGTCAATGGAAACGGACATCTATTCAACGTCAATGGTTTGTCAGTTGTCAAAATAGTTTCAAACTTCAAAAATCAAAGTTTTGAAGTCTATCGGTTGTCAATCTATGACGGATATCCAACAACTTTGAGTGGGAAGCTATTTAACGAACAGCTGATCGATGTCGGCCATATTTCTTTGCGTTCGAGTGCTTAAAATAGGTTTACAGACGGGTCCTAGCTACTATAAGTCACGTCAGCTTTATCGAAGAGATATTGAGCGTTTTAGCTATAATATGCGATTATGAATACCATTTTTTAACAAGCAACAACAAGCAACATCGCTAATATATATTAGCGATGTTTTAAATCTGCGCTAAGTCATTATGAATAAGACAGTAGAACTTAAAACTAAGGTAAATAAATAAATAGATATGTTTATACGTGTATAATGGAGGGAGGGGGGGCCCCCCCATCTCGGATAAGGAAAGGAGGGAAATGTTCTCTCGATCTTAGCGAGAGGGCTTGAATCAAGTTAACCAAAGATTAATATTATGCTATTAGAGTTACTAATTATAGTAATAATTATATAAAACAGTACTAACAAAGTAAGTCGTTAAATAAATGTTATAATTAATTGGGATGTCTAATCTAATCAATCATATATCGTGAACTTAAAATGTCAAATATCTTATGACAGTTTATGACTAACACATCAAGCTGACTCACATGTGCATTATAACTTGCATTGTGTTATTTTAATATATTATGTTTAAGATTAAGTTAATTGGTGCTTACAAACAGTACTGATTGTTTAAATTACATCAATTAACTATCTTAATAATTTACATATACGCTATTGATACCTCAGTAACAGTGATTAAGTGCAGATATTACTGTCAGTTTTAATGAGCTGAAATGAAAATTTTATTTGCAGGAAACATTGTACTTAAGATGTTAGCATAATATTATTGATAATTCAATATGTTTCGTCAATTGACATGCAAAATATGTTACAAAATTGTCTAAACACTACTATTATACCGAAACATGTCGGATTTCACAATGCTATCATTAATATTTATAAAAATAAAATTTTAATATATGATAATATGAGACGTAAATAACTTAATGATTCATTTAGTACCTATGTATAATATTAACAAATTCAATGTCATAAAAGTATATTAATTTACATATATTATTATTATCAAATGTAAAGTTGTTACTTATTTTTTGCAACTAAAAGTATAAAATATAGGTACCGAATGTAGGAAATTAGTATTAACATATTATATTATGTAGATATAAATATATCACAATTATATAGCTATTCTGTTAATTCAATAAAATGTTATTACAGATTGCGTTCTAGTTTCAAAAATTCTTATTATTTTTATGTGTAATTAATTTTAAGGAAACTGTAGCAATCAAAGATAGGTAGATACATAGACACCTTTTATATTGAAATGAAGTTAATTAAAAGAAAATACTTTATCCAAGAGCCAATATTTGTGTAGGTTTTAATCAATTTCTTACCATCAATTATTTTATTTTATGAGTGAACATCTTAAAATGTGCGAATGGTATTAATGAATTATAAATAGAATATAAAATGAAAATAATAATCAGTCAAATAAAATGGCGGAAACTCAGGAACATTTTACTCTTGCATCAATAAATAACCTGATAATGACCTCACCTGTAAAAAGTTAAAGTGTTTATTTTCTGATGAATAATAATATCAAAATATAACGTTATATCATTCTTAGAAATAAATGCCTCACTAAAACAGCTTAATTCAAAACAGTTAATAATAAAAACCTAAATTATTAATAAATGCATTAACCGTTTAACAATTATTCAAAACCCGTTGACGATTTAACAGTTTTTTCAACTGACCATTGACAAAAAACATTTAAATTAAATGAATTTAAAAACCTTCAATGACACACCTTTAATGCCATTTGCGTTTTCTTAAAGTTAATTATAAGGGGAACGACAGCTCGTCCCCCTCTTCAAAAATACAATTGGATCAAATATATGTAAGGTATATATTCATTCTACTTTGAGTCTCCGATTAATTAAAAAATACAGAAAAAGTAATAGCGTGTTTATGTTTCCATACATATACGTACACAGCGCCATCTAGTTGGTAAGCAGTTAAACAAGCACGGGCAATCCCGACAATTCATTTTCACTAACTGCTCCGTCGAATCAATTAATAATTATTATAATCTGTGTCATAATATTACACAAACTACATTTACCTAAATGGCCGGCACCAGCCCTTAAGTCTATGTTGATTTTCTTATATATAGGTCTTACCAGTGCTCTTCTGAATCTTTTTTTTATTACAATAAGGGACAAGACGTTCAGCTGATGATAATTGGTTAGTAGTATTCGGGAAGCGAATAATTACGCAAGTCACTTTGAAACATAAGATGTTAAGTCTCGTTTGACCAGTAATTTTACTATTTTATACAAGTGCGGACACGGTAAACGTTATTTCGTCATATTAATGAAGTACCCCGCGTTCGCTCACTAAATGAATTGTCATATGTAAGGGAAATTGATAGGAATATATGCACTGGATAAATAATCACCATAAATTATTCCGATCAGTTCAGCAGTTTTCGCAGAATATTTATTTTTACTATGCTCTTTTTTCCTAGGTCAAATATAATTCATTCCTCATAGTTTTAAGTAATTTAAAATTTTGAAATACTAATATAATTTTTGAACTTCTTTAGGCGTGACTAGGGGGTAACTCAGAATATTTTTTTTGGACGGAAGTAACGTTAGTTCCTCTCGAAGAAAAAAGGCAATTGAAAAAAATTTCTAACCATTATAATTTAATGGTATAAAAAATTGTTTCTAATTGCTCAGTAATATTTATTGAAAATCTCCAAGTGGATTTGTTTATTTTGAGACTATAGTACTTTTGTAATAATAGGTCTCAGTCAGACGTTTGCGACATTCGTTAATTTTACTTCGTCCGTTGAACAGGCGAAAGGTTCGAGCCCATACAGCCATATTCGTCAATATTCAATAACAACGTTATATTAATATGTGTTACAATAATAATTTTAATCTTCAATTTCTCATTATTTTATTCAATTATTTATAAATAACACGGCTTTAATTAAAGTAGGTATATAATTAATGGTATAAATTAAATCTTCTTAACTGTCAACTTTCTAAGAATATTTGATATATACTGGATGTCCTACAATAGGTGGGACAAGCAAGGGCAAACGAAAATAACATATTTTGTCTATGAGCTTTCAGACCAGCAAAAACAGTATATAATCTATATGTATCTGTTAATTATTCCTCAAGTTAATTATAATTAAGTTTTACTTCAATAAAATAAATAAAAGTGTGTGCGCGTAAAGATTACACGCACACACTTTTATTTTTAGTTTTTAAAGAACTTTATCTTCAATGACATCAAAAAGATACTGTAAACGTCATTATGTTTTGCTTTTATGTCAATGTAATTTTGCAGTTATAAACCTATTTAAATATGATTTAAATATTCGTTTATTGTATTTTGGTTTGAATTGGCCTTGTTACCAATGCTCTTAATAAATAAAATAAACAATCAATGTAATTTGTCAGAAATGTGTCAAATGTTAATAATTGTTACATGTCAATTACCTTTAATATATATAAATTACGTGACACGTTGTTTGTCCGCGATGGACTCCTAAACTAATGAACGGATTTTAATGGGGATTACTTCATCGAGTGCACTTTAGTCCAACTTGAGAGATAGGATACTTTTTATTTCGATTTGGGACACAATTATTTTTTATTTCCAATATTTGTTTTGTATGGACATATTTTCTGTGAGATAATTTATTGACGCACGGTTCGACAGTTCTGCTGTGAAACAATTTCATTATAACAACAGGGAGTAGGTATATTTTATGAAATAATTCTTGTTGTTTTGAGATATTATTGCCAAATTAATAAAAAAATAGTATTTTATTATTATATTATTTATACAGAACAACGTTTGTCGGGTCAGCTTGTTTTTATATAAATAACAAGATATTGTCGCGTATCAACGCTTCGACGTACAGAAGAGAGTTACGTTCCGGACGTTTTTTCCTGGTTAAGGTACCCCCCGCATCGTCCCATAAGGAATTTCGTTCCAAAACTGACACTTGAAAAAAAAATATATATAGTATTAGATTGTTTATTGTAGAAGACATTTGTTATTGATATTTTTCTTGTCTCTATAAATTAATTTCTTCTTATTCAATAATGTTTTAATATTAATTTGCTTAAACGTATGTTATGCTCGGTTTATATCCGTTTTGTTACTTGATCTCGATATGCACCTATAATTGGGGTGTCATCTAAAAAGATATATCTATGTTAGTTATTAAGGAATTGAATCGGTGCTCACCCTGTTGGAGCAATAAATAAAAAAAATCTGACATGTGTACTTTGTACATACACATGTCAGAAGTGAAAACTGCATTGTGCATGAACCTCTAAACTGTATATGAAGTCCTGGTACATGTTGCTAGGATGACACATGATTTCAACCGCTATGAAAGACATTAGGTACTAACACCGCTACCATATTTATGTTCTCCTGGTGTGTATGCAGTTATAAGTCGTGCGTATGATATAAGAATATATTAAGGTATACCTACTCGCGTCATACATAAAAATAAAATAGTATGCATATTTCTGTCTCATTCTTTGCCGTCTTCATCCTACAAATTTTTGTATTTGTGTCTCTTACCTGTCATTTTTTCCGTTGTATCCGGTTTGAAATCACAACGATTCTAAAGAATAACTTCAATATAGTTTGACTTAGACTTCAACTAACATTAAATAAAGAATCTACTTTATCTAAACCCATGCTTTAAATCCTCTATTAAAGATTCTAAAACAGTTAGCTTATTGCCTTGCTTATTACATTATCCAAGCGAGTGTTGTAATGAAATTCAGTACAACACTACAACACTCGTTTGGATTATGTAATGGTTACTAGGACCGGCTTTTGTAATGTTAGCATTAAGCTGTTTCAGAATCTTTTTTAGAGGATTCATATTATGGTTGTAGATAAAGTCTTGTATGCAACTGTTGATAATTAGGTTTAAATGACATGAGGTCATACTATTATCAACCCACATTCGTGTTTTAATACCGCTTATGACAGAACAGTTGCATAAATAACCATTACGCTAGTCGGAGTAGTAGTGGCTAGTCCAGCAACGGGCATTGTAAAAATAATAAGACAACTAAGAATCTTTTAGCAATTTCATTAGGCCAACATCAATTTTCGGAAGCCATCAATTTAGATCACTAAATACTCGGGTTATTTATCAAAGCCCACGCCTGCCCTCCGAATTTTTCTATTTCCTCTTTCATCTTTAATTGAGTTTACTTTTAATTGCAGAGAAGCTCTTCAAAAATCCTTTACCGTTATATTTTATACGTAAAAAGAGTTGAAGGGCTCTTCGAAGGATTTTCTAATTATGTCTGACATCAAGAGATTATCAAGGGGTCACTTTAAAGAGATGACCACCCACGCACATTTCATCAATTATACAGAACCTATAGAGTTCAATATCACCTGCTTACTTTTAGAGTTTCGTGCCTTTCGTAATATACTAGATACTACTACCGCTTCGGAAACAAATGGCGCTCTGAAAGAGAAGAAGCGGCGCAAGAAACTCTCTCAGCATTCTTTTTTTGCGGTCTTTTAAATGAAATATACAATATTGCACTGTCATTGCTATTGTTATAAAATAATAATAATCTAGTCCCAGGCTGTCGGGTCACTTAGACATTATACACGTGCTTACACATTTCTGCTTCGTGGTTCCCATAATCTATTGCCTACAAGAATTGCACTTAAATTGATTTAAATCAGTAGACAAGTTACCATCAGCTGAACGTCCTGCTCGTCTCGTCCCTTATTGTCATAATAAAACATTGGTATTTTGGTTATAATAATCACTGGAACACAATAATTTATGTTTGTGTCTTGTGTTGAAGGTGTGAATGTCACTTCTCTACCTTCTTCACATAATGAGAAATGATAATATACAGTAAGAGCCTTTTTTCAAATTCTAATATTTTTATTCAAAATAGGATGTGACATCACTTATTGAAAGTCAAAAACAACTACGTCCCATTCCAAAATGAATGCCCCAGGCCTATGAAGAATGGGCGCAAAAAACTCAGCGGGCTTTTTTTTTTCATCAAAAAAATATGTTAACAAAGTAATATTGTACAATTAAACTTATTATTTAATAGCCTGAGGGCGGTCGCTCCCTTTTCCCAATCTGTGGTATTTATTATTTATTGGCTTTCGTCGCGAATCGAAATCGCAATAAAAATAATCGAGCCAAGTCTCAGAACGTTGTAAATAAAAGAGTTCAACTTTCATTTAACGTTACTTCCACTCAATCTGTCATAAGTGTGAGACTTTATCGTAAAAATGTGTCTATGAGTGGCCACAAATTATCGCCCACAATTTGATGTGAAAAATGGCCCTCACTGAAATATGCCCTCATTTTAATTATCGCTCGGAGTTGAAACGGTTTTGTTCGGAGTTATTTATGACGCTTGAAATTGTAGGGAGAGTAATAATCCGGGTTGGTGATATTTTTGAGGGAAATTCACAGATTTTCGTGTTAAATTTCCATATCTTTATTGATCTTGTTTATAAAATAAAATAATTGCTTACTAATATTTCATATATAGATTACAAAATTGAAGTATTCCCAAATTATAACTTCTATGAAATTATGATTTTTTTCTATAGATTTTAATGGCAATATTTGACAGGGACACCACGGTGGCGCAACCAGTCCCAGCTACCAACAAAAACATACAGCTTTATAGGGTGTTACATACCTGGTGTCCGTTTGGTTACGCAACAAATTTGGTGGCACGACCAGCTCAAAAGCGTGCACATAATGTTACTTATTGGTCGCGCCACCACGCTGGTCGCACTGCCACTGTTTTCTGTATGGTGTCTCCCTCGCTCGGCCGCCATTCCAGCCGCTAGTGACACTGTGTTTTGTTTTTTAATTGCATACGATGGATAATTTAGATACTAAGAGGTTTATTATCGAAATTCAAAGTAGACCATTAATTTAGGCCAATTCTTCATCACATATTAGAGATTTAAAAATTAAATCTAAATAAACCCTAACCTGGAGGGAGTTTACTCCTTAAGAATCGATTTTCATATAAGGCCCCCATAATGTGAATATTTTGACTACGATACTGGCAAATTCAAATTTTCTTAGAAACTTAAAAAAAAAATTAAAAAAATATTTATTTCAGTAAGAAAAACATAGAACATGACGTATCAGCCGTCCATTTTAGCCGGAAGACGTCCACTGCTGGATATAGGCCTCCCCCAAAGATCTCCACGACGATCGGTCCTGCACTGCCCTCATACATCGTATTCCGTCGATCTTGACCAAATCGTCGGTCCATCTTGTGGAGGGCCTACCAACTTATCGCAATAAGTTTTAATTGTAACATTGCTATCAATCGAGAGTGATTCGACTGCGAGGTTCTTAGTTATAATATTTGCAAATCAGCACAAGTTTCTCATGTGACCAAATAAGGCGCTAATTCCTCATGTTTAAATATGGCGCCAAATTACAAAAGATTTCTTTTTTTTGTTTGGATTGTTTTTATTTTGTTTTTGTACACAGACATAGTTTACGTAGCTTCGCTCAAATATACGCCGCAGCGAAGCGGTACGACGAGCGATTGCGGCATCCTAGTAAATTTTCTCTTCCTGGTAATCATTGCACTGTTGTGTTACTGTCCGTTTAGTGCCAGGGCCGGTCCTAGAAACGATCTATAATGATATTCACATTGGTACATATACTAAACTTTCAATAGTATGCAATCATAAATATACAAAACCTGAAAAGTGCGCTGCATAAAAATACGCCTCAAGAGTTAAGAGCTTGCTATCTGGCTAGATGCCAGTATGGCACAAACGAATAGTGAAGAGCTACGATTGAATTTTGGACACGTTCTGTTTTAAGAGTTCACCTGCTTGACTTTCATTCAAGGTTATTAATATATGGGCAAATAATATATAATAATAGTACAAGTACGGAAGTCTCACTCTGCAAAATCAATTAAAGAAATAGGAACTCTTGCGGTCATACAATAAGGTGTAATTCAGATCGCACAGCACTACTATCTACATTTTTATTCACCTAGAAGTTGCCCCTCTTTCTATCGCGTGGCTCTTACCTCTTCTGACGACATTAGGGTTGACTTCTTTACCTAAGAAAATTTATATCGTGTAGAGGCGAAACACGTGTCGAATTGTTTTAAAGACAAGTATTGGCGGAATTAACACTAAAGAAAACTTAAATAATTTGTATTCTTTACCTAAAACTATACCTACCTAGTATAAGGTAATCTTACAAAAATAGCTCAGTGTTTTCTATAATATAATTATGTATTTAATCGTAATTTTAAATCAATATTCATTTGTTGTCAAACCTCCATTAGTTGCAGATAGTAATTTATGCGTTGGAAGAGCACGATATATTCAAACCTAGTTAATAGGAAATAAATAAGTAGCCATCATGAATGGTAATTTAATAATAATAATAATGATCACTTTGAATTAGATTGTTTCAGCGTCTTTAGGAAACTTTACAAAATAGAATTTGAATCGCAATGATATTTACGCTATTTTTACCAATATCGGTTGGATCTATGAAGTAGGTAACAACAAAGCTCGCGCGTACTTCATTGCTCGCGCGTACTTCATTGCTCGCGTGTACTTCATTGCTCGCGCGTACTTTATTGCTCGCGCGTACTTCATTGCTCGCGCGTACTTCATTGCTCGCGCGTACTTCATTGCTCGCTTGTGATTTATTATTGTCCCTACTGGCTGGCCTACTGTGTAGAGGCCGCCGCACATACTTACGATTTCGATACCTACACGAGGAGTGAGACAGGCCTGATATGGGCTTTGATTCTGGTCATAGTATATAGGTATGAAGATCTTTTATTATCCCTCTTCTAAAGTAAAGCTTTTATCACAATGATGTCCAAATTCTTGCCGTTGTTTTTTGAGAGCCATTGCAGAAGTAAAATTACACAAGCCACATTGTTACAGGCACACACGTTACTATAGTCCGACAACTTTCATTTTAAATAAGGGACGAGACGAGCAAGACGTTCAGTTGATGGTAATTGATACGACTTGCCCATTACATTGCAGTGCCGCACAGGATTCTTGAAAAACTCCAAAAATTCTGAGCGGCACTACAACTGCGCTCGTCACCTTGAGACGTAAGGTGTTAAATCTCATTTGCCCAGTAATTTCACTAGCTACGACGCCCTTCAGACTGAAACACAGTAATGCTTACACATTACTGCTTCACGGCAGAAATAGGCGCCGTTGCGGTACCCATAATCTAGCCGGCATCCTGTGCAAAGGAGCCTCCCATGTGAATTTATCACGATGTACGATTGATTAGTTTAGACATCCCCATTGATTATAACATTTATTTAACTAATTACCTTGTTAGTGCTGTTTTATATAGTTATAACTATAATTTTAGAAATAACTATAATAGTAAAATATATTCTCATCTTTGGTTAACTTGATTCGTGTAAGTTAGTTGGCACTACTGTAGTGTTGCCCTATATAAGCCAGAGCGCTCAGTTCGAGAGGATTATGGATTCCGCTACCTGCGCTTGAACGGACGAGACGTGTTTGCGCGCTGGTTTTCGTAGAACTTATTATCGAAATTCCGAGTATTTTTAATTACACGCGCCCCTTTGGCGCGCTTTTTAACGGTTTTGAAGCAGTTGAGTAATTAGTGTGTCGTACTCTGTGTCGCAGGACATGAAGAGGGGCTGCCCCGGTGAGCAACCCGCGGCGAAGGTGATCGCCGAGATGGATACGGACAGCCCGGCCTCGCCGCCGGAGCAGGAGTCCGGCCAGCGGCTGCACGGCGGCCTGCCGGACTGGATCGCCGTGACGCGGCGGCGTGC
>CATIXQ010000006.1:19105114-19158610 GCA_949711755.1 Leptidea juvernica
TACATACACACTTACATACATTACACAAAACATCACCACACTCGCCGGCGAGTGTGTTCTTATCACCTTTTCATCTTTCATCTTCATTTTCATTCTCTCTCCTTCCCACAAGCACACAGCCGGTCTGAGGTTCGAGTCTCCTTAGGAAACGCCCCGCGACTATTGTTGCGTAGTCTTTGCGGCCTCCACGGCCCACGTCCTACTTCGCTGTGAAAGCCAGGGCTGCTAACAGCACAGAGGAGGTTTTAGTCGGTATGGGGTGTCCGCTTACGCGGACACTCGAGTCCGACATATTGCGCCCCGTTCCGGGGCGTAAATACGTAACCGTATTTCCTCCTCTCAAAAAAAAAAAGCGTTGGATGTGTGTGTGTTCTCTTGATTGCTAAATACCTGAATACTATAATATCCATTCAATTTGTCTTCGTGTATTTATATCTATATGCTTTTATTGTATTACTTTTTGATCTTTTTTGTATTTTTGTTAATTATTTGTAACACGCTTATAGTCTCTTATATGCGAAAACTGTAAATGGTTAATAGATGTATATTTTTTGTAACCTATTTATGTCATGTAATACTGTTTGTTTTCCTAATAAAATAAAATAAATAAATAAATAATGCAGTGCCCCTAATGCCCAGAATGATGGTCTGGATTCTTGAAAAACCCAAAAATTCTGAGCGGCACTACATCTGAGCTCATCACCTTGAGACATAAGATGTTAATTCTCATTTGCCCAGTAATTTCACTAGCTACGGCGCCCTTTAGACCGAAACATAGTAATGCTTACACATGACAACTTCAGGGCAGAAAAAGGCGCCGTTGTGGTACCAATCTGGTGCCGGCTCCTGTCCAAAGGAGCCTCTCATTGGTAAATGCTTTACGTTTATCAAATATATGACATTTTATTTAAATGATCCAAAGTGAAGCCCGCGTTACTCCCGCGTAACAACAAAATAAAAACATGCCCAAAATAACGAACATAT
Organism: Leptidea juvernica; assembly: GCA_949711755.1. NCBI lineage: Eukaryota > Metazoa > Arthropoda > Insecta > Lepidoptera > Pieridae > Leptidea > Leptidea juvernica. The sequence goes on from CATIXQ010000006.1 coordinate 19,106,099, forward strand.
ATTTATTGACAGTTTATAATATTTTTAAAAATTGTACACTCACAAAGTTACGTGTTTTACATTTCTCGTTCAGTATATTATATTTTCACTAACAATAATCACTTCGCTACTTAACAACTTGCTCCGTGTGAACGGGGCACGGGCCACGATGCACTCACAGAGTCCAACTTTCAGGCGCAGCGCCATCGTGTCTGCAAAACATCGATAGTAATAATAAATTAGGCACATACTACTCTTAATAGCTTAATACTGTGTAGTATGGTTTTGGCAAGCTGCAATAATAGCCGAATAATATTCTAGACTATTATACTAAGGCCAACGAGACAAGATAAATTATGTAAACAAACGGACCGTATTCAGTTATAATGTCAAATACGGCTAATTCAGACTCTTCCGACGAATAATCTTTGTCTAAAACAAACAACAGCGATTCATCATCATCATCAGCTCGAAGACCTCCATTGCTCCAGCAAAGATCTCCTTTGTCCACGAAGGTCTCCACAACGATCGGTCCTGCGCTGCCCTCATCCAATATATTCCGGCGATCTTGACCATATTGTTAGTCCATCTTGTGGGGGGCCTAACAACACTGCGTCTTGTTCATCGAATGGTGACCACGTACCGCGTGGTCGAATTCAGTTCTTCGAAGACTTTTCTGCCCCACCAGCCATCTGTCCGTTGAACTATGTGACCTACCCACTGCCACTTCAGTTTCGCAATCAATTGAGCTATGTTTACTACCATTTACTTTGGTTCTCCTACGGATCTCCTCTTTTCTGATTAGATCTCGCAGGAAAACTCCAACCATAGCCCACTCCATTGCCCCCTGAGCGGCCATGAGCTTTCTCATCATAGTTAGCGACCACGTCTGCGTACCTTAAGTCATCATCATAATATAACATACTGGTTGAAAACTTTCATCTTCAGATACTGCAGTATTTGGGACGAGGAGATTTTACGGAGATTCCCGAACACTGCCCATCCGAGTTGAATTTGACGAGCAACAACGATTAGAATAGGGAATCCATTATTTGTATATAATTTGTAGAAATAAAAATTTATTGAAACCCTTTGTTTATATTCTTTATCTCGTTCTATACATTCATCATTTATATAACGATATCAATCCTCTTAATTCCATGCATATAGCTTCAGGTTATGAGATGAGAAATTATGTCTTTTTGGTTGTGAAATGGAAACCTTAAACAAAAATCCTTCGAATTCTTGAGGAGAACGTCACAGGTATTGTGGTGGCATCGTGGGCCTGGCCTCTACCATCCCTAAAAGGTGGTCGAGGGAAGCCATGGCTTGTCATTTCTTTCAATATCAAAAAATTATGTAATATTAACCGAATATCTTTATTTATTACAGTGTTTGTGCATTTATTATACGTAGGTCACACTAAAAGTTTTGCGTAACTTAAGAAAACAACATGTTATAACCAGAATATTATGTTTATTGCTTTTCAAAATACTCTACTTTACATTTTAAATAATTTGTCATGCGATCAAACAATTTTTTAAACCAGGAGGACCACAGATCTAAAGGCATGTTTTCTACGTGCTGATTGAACACTATCACTGCCTCTTCGGAATTGGTAAAAGTGAAACCTCTCATCAAATCTTTGATTTTGGGGAAAATACAGAAATCACAGGTTGGGGCTATGTACAGGTGCAGATGGGACCTGTAGCTAAGAAAAAAAATGCAATCATTTTTCTACCAACGTTTCTCGCCTGCCTCACTTTTGTTGGCCTGTTCTCAGTATCAAACAAAATGGTGATTGAAAATGAATTAATAATATTAGTGATATATCAATTTCAATACTTAGCATCTCGGCATTCTCGATAGTTTAGATAATAAACGATTGTGGAAAATATTGTGGCTCCCCCTCCAAGGGATCACTAATATTATAAATGACAGGGTGTAGTCAAACCCGTGGTGTGACGACGAAGAAAAAGCATTAGTCGTTGTCACACTGGTGTGACCACGAGTCGGGAATGTTTAGCCAACCCTCTGGGTAATTTGCCTGATTATATGAATGTAATAAAAACTGCTGTTTACTCTTCTATATTGAAACTCCCAATCGTTGGCGCCAAAGCGTCTGACCTCAATATATTTTGATAAGCGTAGATCATAAATTTATGCGGACATTTTATTACGGCAGCCAGGGAAGCTAGGCTCTTGTTGGCAAGTTGTCAACTGAAGATTTTATCATTTCACAGCTCGATTCAAGAGACGATCGCCATTACCGTAAATACTTTTTTAGTTTTAAGAACAAAGCAAATAAAAACTTGTCACAAGAACATACTAGCCTCGCCATGTGTTTAGGAATAAGGTAACTATTTTCGAATTGAAAATTCTTTTGAATCATTCTGATTTGAAACTCGATGAAGCGAACGGAACCGAAACGGCATTAGAGGCACCCCATGTTAAATTTTCACTTTAGTGTGATGGTCGCAATAAGCATTAAGATAGGATTGTATTAAGGATAGAAGCATTCGAGATGTGGTGCTGGAGGTGCATGTTACTAACACCCTGGACAGCCAAGCGCATCAATGAACTGGTTCTTTAGCAGCTTTCTGTCCGAACGCGCCTCTCTACTATCTGTCAGCAGAGAATTCTCAACTATTTCACATAATGAGATCCTTGAAAAGCTGATCATAGTTGGGAACACTGAAGGTAAAAAAACCCACGCACTGTCTCTTCCAGATCAAGTCAAAGGCCTAACTTCGATTACGTTCTGCTCGTCACAGATGCAATGGACAGACACCGATGAAGCACCAAATCATAAGAAGTATTATAGCACCAGAATCCTCATCCGACAATAGCGGCGCCTATTTCTGTCGTTGCTTACACATTACTACATGTGTAAGCAATACTGTGTTTTGGTCAGAAGGGCGCCGTAGCTAGTGAAATTTCTGGGAAAATAAGACTTAACATCTTATGTCTCAAGGAGACGAGCCCAGTTGTAGTGCCGCTCAGAATTTTTAGGGTTTTTCAAGAATCCTGAGCGGCACTGCACTGTAATGGGCAAGGCGTCTCAGTTACCATCAGCTGAACGTTCTGCTCGTATCGTCCCTTATTTTCATTAAAAAAAAACACGATCCTCAGTCATGAGGGAATGACCGCAGAGAGAGTATTACGACACTCTGTCCCATAGATCGTTTTATCATTTGTCATTTATTGCTATGAGAATAACAAAACAATTTGTTATTTTTTAAAGTGATGACCCACAACTTCTGGGATTAATTACACAAATTTAGTTTTCAAATTTAATTTATGTAATTAATCCCAGAAGTGATTATCTTACTTTACTAGATTAGAGGGGGTTATCTTACTTTACTACTTACCTTAAAAAATAACAAATTGTTTAGATATTTTTTGAAAGGGCGACATCTCAAGTCAATTTCCTAATATGCAAATATTGGGGTTGAGCAGGTTATCAACTGTAAAGTAGATCCTGTAGATGAAGCCACAACCTGAGAGTTGAACAAGACATACTAAATTTATCAACGATACGTCACTCGAACGTTTGGCTCACTGGAAAGAGCGTTCGCACGGAACGCGAGAGTTCGCGAGTTCGAGTCCCACATCGTTCATATATTGTGTTTACAATATTAATTATAATCAAAACAAATCTTATAACTATATTTACAATACTACGACTACATAAAATTAAAACTATCATTACGTGGAAGCGTACCAAGAATACTGGCAGCATTACCGCGTTGGATAGCAAGGCTGATCCGTTGACCGAAATAGCTGCCAGCGCTTGGGTTTCCAGTAGCCTTATTGAGGCGCGAAGATAGTATTTTGAACATTCTCCGCGCCTCTGGGCCCCACGGGACAAGTGTCTCGACACCAAACGGCACAAAAATGTATGACTCACTGAAGCCAACATATTTGCGACGCTTGCCGTCTTCGGCAGTCGAAGCAGCAGCCCCAGCACCAACTGACGTTGGTGTTAATTTGTGTAAAACATTATCTGCTCAAAGAAGGCTTACTATAGTATAGAAGGTTATATAGAGGATAATGATGCATGGTTCTTGTCTGGTTCTGCGCAGGACTCCTAGAATTATATAATATTATACTAAGTAGGCTTAATTGCTATATAAATTAAAAGATGGGCTGGAGGACCCTTTATTTATGACTGTTCATTGTCAGTACATTTAAGAAAATCATATATACGTTCACCAAAATCGTCACCTTCTTGCTCTAAATAGTGATTTTCATTATTATAACACTAGAAATAAGGGATTGCTTGTAACTAATTCTAGTAGGCTTCATAAGATACATAATAGCTTTAAGAGTAAATGATGTATTCATTTATAATAAAGTCCCAGCCAATGTTCAGGCATTATCTATAAATTTAAATGTTTTATTAAGAAATGGCTCTTTCGTAAATCCTACTACTCCACAGCTGAATATCTAAGTGATCGGACAGCCTGGGACTAGATTATGATTATTTTATAGCAATAGTAATGACAGTTTAATATTGTATATCTCATTAACAATATCGCAAAAAAAGAATACTGGGAGAGATTCTTGCGCCGCTTCTTCTCTCTTAGAGCGCGTATTTGTTTCCGTAGCGGTAGTATTAGAAATGACATCAAAAACCCTAAAGGAATCAATTTTGAGGAAATAAATGCCTTTTATTAAATTTTTGCCTTTTTATTCCATCTACCAACTAATCTATTCTTCATGACGTTTAACAAGTGTTGTTGCAATATGTTCTGTTACTGTATATTTCTATTTCAAAAAAACTCCGATTATTACCGTCCCTCACCTCCTCCCCTCTCGGAGGTGTCGCCTGCTGTCGTTACGTCAACACCTCAACGTGACTATGCTGCTGCCATCCGCCAGCAACCCAGAAAGCGGACAGTGCTGAGGACAGAAAGTGGAAGCGGGCACGCCCGCAACGAACCCGCTTGTAGGGCTTTGTCGAAGGGACTGACCGACAAGGATGTCTTCATTAAGGTGGAGCGGAAGAAGAGGAGACCTCCTAGTCATAACCAATGTGGCACAGCACTGATAGGAGAGAACCAGCTCCTGCGTCCCGTAATCCCAGCGTATATCTACGTCTCTCGCTTTCACCACACCACCAAGGCCTCCGACATTGTTCAGTACTTGGTGGAGAAGACAAGTTTCCGGTTGGGGGTCGAAAAGTTGGTGACGCGTCACGCAGTAGACTTCAACTCTTTTGTTGTTCGCGTCCCGACAGAACATATATCAACCTTCCTGGACGTGCAGCTATGGCCGACGGGGGTCGTATTCCGCAAGTATCGCGGACGTCGCCGACCGCCGGAAGCTACCAAATATTATGACGGTAGATAATTCTTATTTATTTCATCACCTTTTATATCAAAGGGATTAAAAAACCAGATCCTTCAAGCTACGCCGTTTAGTTTGAAACATGACAATTAATTAAAAATCTCTGAAACAGCTGCGCGCCGTAAAAGATTTAACGCAAAAAACAATTCCTCTTTGATATTTCACTTCTCAAAGCTTCGTTTAGCATAACTAGGTAGTACCTAGATACAGACTGAGCTAAAAACGTGCATACATTTGAGCCGTGTTTGCTGTCGTTACGTGACGGAGATGTGAGAATATATTGATAATTATGGATGCGGCAAAAGTTTTAGTATGCAAGATATTAAAATTAACGCAGTATGGTGAGAATTATTGAAACTTGTTTATGTCAAAGATACGTATTTTATCATTTACTGCAGATTCGGAAAAGTTGAATCTTAATGAGAAGAAGTGGCAAGAGCTCATTGCCATTCTTTAAAATCAATATCAGGATTTTACATAAAATTTATAGAATATTATCTCAAAAGAGAGACTCCAATAGAATCCTCTTACAATCTAAATAAGTAAAGGTCTTTTCATGAACAAATGAAAATATACAATTTTCAACATTTTAGTACCAAAACAATATAAACAAAGGACCGCGATGACAGAAATAACAAGGCACAAAAATTGACACTCTGAGAAACAAATTAGCGTAACTACGATTTTTTTAATATTCAGCTTAAGATTTCTAATATTGAAATCAACTATTTTGGTAGAACTATGAATATTCTTGAAGCAATTTAATATATTATAATAAAACGAAATTATATCACTGAGACCACCCTGGTTCTACTAAAATTATTAATTTTAATTGATACAAAATATTATAAACTAACACAGCGTAAAAGTAGCAAATTGCCATAGACTACAATGCTATAAAGTAATAGTCACATAAAAGTATGGAGCAAAACAGTCACTTCGCCGCTCTGTGTATTTAACAGATGACTTACCAGCTTGACAAGCTCACATTCTTTAGTTCAATTTGACGAAAAATTATTTTATAAAAAAAAAGAACTGGCAGCAGCACTGCAGATAGTAGTGAAAATGTGGATCTTTTAGTATCAATATTTCATAATGTTTAAAAACACTTAAATTATTAATTTCAATTTATTTTTAAAACTTATTTTTAATGATGATTCCATGCAAAAAATTATAATTATTTAAACATACTTATAAGTTACTATCCCTGGTTTTTGTATGGACGCTTTGGGTAAAAGCCTTCTCCAAAGAATTCCATTATATTTTAATAATATATTCGGTACATAAATATACTATTTGTTACTAAAGTCATCATATAATTAATGCAAGGGATCTCTTAATTTGATAGATTAGTTGTAAGTAGTGTACTCGAAGCTTTATTTGTACAATGCGAAATAGGGCCTCAGTATTCATAAAAAACGTGGTTAGGCCACACTGAATCTTACAGCTTGAAATAATTTTAAGAAGCATGATATTCTTAAATTTCAGAAAATTAAATGCCACATCCATTACATATTCACAAACGATGGCAATGAAAGGTTTCCAGAACAAACAGATAACACGTGCCACGTTCGTTTGTTCTTTGTTGAATATTATATTGTGTTATTATTTAAAATTACGGAGATTACTGTCTGCTTGCAATTTATATGTCAAAAATTGTTATTGAAAACGAGAAACTGGGTATTTTTATAGTTTTACAGTGGACCCGACAGACGCTGTTCTGTCAATAAAATAAAATGATGTAAGTATACGGGAATAATGTTGTCTAAAGCCATCGAAATGTGAAATCAAAGTTAATAAGCTAAAAATGAATCCAAAACATATTTCTGAATGGTTTTATAATATAATGTAGTATTAAAATGATAAAGATTAGTATCGTATTTGTGTAAACAGCTTTTAAATTTTTAAAGTATTAAACTGGATATAGTATGTTATACACACAATTCCACCATACATTCTTTTGTTATATCTCAAAGGGCTTAGACGTATTCGTTGAAAGCCAGGCGAATATGTTTTTTGAGCCCTCACAAATCAATGGTGTTAAACGCGTCGGCTGAAACCGAGTCTCAGTCGAATTTGAATATATCGTTGTCTTGTAGCCCATTTCACTGGTTATGCCTTGCTTAGGGCAAGATTTAGTTGTGTTAAAGAGTGTAAAAACCCACAAATTAAAGTGCTCAGCGCGAAAAAAGATTTCAGTTCACAAAATACTTCTTTTAGTGTATTAGGGAAAAATTATGAGAGTCAATCATTGCAATGACACGCAAATTCAACATTTGTACCATACTTCAGCTACCAAGCCTGTTGTTACTCATATGTCTACTCAACCACAGCTAATGGACGAGAATTAAATAAATTTCAATATATATAGCACAGAAGAGTTAAAAAATCAAGAACTGCGCGCCGTGATATTCGCAAGTGAAGCACCGTTATGCTAGTGTGTGTGCGGTTACGGGGGATACTAGTTACACAATTTTTGCTCCCTTAAATAATCATAAATGGCCACAAATACTTATAAAGTATCCTTTTTACTCTTAATCACAACGCACGACGGCATTTTTAAAATATTTTATTGAGACGCAAACTGAACTGTTACAGACGATGACAATTATTCTCATAATGGCCGCCTATCGGCCTGTAGTAGTGTATGTGCGTAGGGCTATGTATTTACACGTTAATCGGCTTGTTTTGGTGCTACACTGTTATGTAAGGTGACACGGAGTCCTTATTTTCTTACTAGTCCGTGATATAAAGATACAAGTTTTAAAATAAATAAATCGTACTCTCTTACGGCCGTTCCCAATATACTATCTACAGATAGAGATACCTTCTACTGTCAGTAATTAACATTAATAATCTGAAGCTGTCCCAATGTACGCGATAAGTCATTCTTATCGCCTTATATTCGAACGCGTGAATTGAAATTTCCATGCAAACTTCTATCCCTGGTAAGCTATACGTCGTCCCATTGATAGAGAGCGTGTAAGGATAAGGTGAGTTACCGTCGATAAGTTTATTGGGACAGAAAAATCAAGGATAGTTACGATTTATTATCTCAAGTAGGCTACAATCGGAGACAGACTGAATATTGGGAACGGCCGTAAGACACAGAGTTCAATAAAAATATTAGTTGGAGACTTAGTCTACTTTTATTATTTTCCATTATCATTCCTATTTTCTAAGTATAAAATTAAGTTTGATTAAGCGATTTTTATACCCAAAAATTTTAGTTAAATGTCTATAATGTGAATAAAAGAGTCACTTTTACCGTGGTTTCATAAAACCACACAATCGTTTTTCATTCAACAGACATTCAGACTTCAATAGGTAGCACATATAAATAATAGTATTTTATTAATATTAAAGGTAAAGGTTTGCATAAGAGGTGTATTAAATTAAATTTTTAGTTGATACTTTTCAGTTTTTGAAGTCGGTTTTTTTAAACATAGTTTTGTTTTTTTATTTTTAACGTTTTAGTGTCAGTTAATAATAATATATAATCAACCTGAATGAAAACTCCAAAAAAAAGCCGTACACAGAAAACAATTATGTCATCCAGGTAGACGAAAATTTTCATATAAATGTTCATAAAATGAAAAGTACTCGGTCAAAATATGTAAAATTTTTATGCGACCAAATGGCATCTATTTCGCATCAAACAAAGGAAGAATTACGTTAATCTGATCATAAATATCAGAGTAATCGGTGTACATACATTAAAAAAAATACCGATGGAATTGATAACCTCCTCCTTTTTGAAGTCGGTTAAAATATTCAGAAATATGTTTTTGTTTCATTTTTAATTCATTCACTTTGATAACACATTTCCCATATCTTTAGACTACATAACAAACACTCTTAATGGCCGCGTGTGTAACCGCAACGTCGCTCATGCAAAATAATGAAAATTAAGGCTTAAGATCGATCTGTTGGAAAACTGTGTACCAACAAAGTTCAGTTCTGTGTCTGCCAGAAGATATACGGGCATTCTGGAACTTTAAGTTTTAGTGACATTTAAATTGGCAAAAGTGGTGTACGTTAGGAGTATTCCCTTCAAAACTTCCAGTTTTGTAGCCACTTTAGTTTGTCGGCTTAAAGATCATTTATTCTCATTAAAAACATTACAAATTGTCACTTACATGAGAACAATATTTATAAATTATAATCTTTGAATCGTCCTTATGATAAACATAGGTATAAAACTAAATATAAGTGTGTGCACTAGAAAAAGGAAGTATCATCTAAACAAATTGTTATGTTTTTAAAGTGATAACCCACACGTCTCATAAATACACAAATAAAATTTGAAAAACAACAAAATAGAAGCCACAACCTGAGAGTTGAACAAAGCATAGAAGATTTTAAAACAATCAAATTTTATTTGTGTATTAATCCTAGAAGTGAGGGTTATCACTTTAAAAACATAACAAATTGTTTAGATTTAAGTACAAGAGCGACATCTCAAGTCAATTTCCTAATATGCAAATATTGGGGTTGAGCAGGTTATCAACTGTAAAGTAGATCCTGTAGATGAAGCCACAACCTGAGAGTTGAACAAAGTGTACAAGATTTTATAACGTTCCGACACTCAAACGGTTGGCTCAGTTGGTTAGAGCACCGGCACGGAACGCCGGAGGGCGTGGGTCCCGCATCGTTCATAAAATTTTGTTGTTTTTTTTAAATTTTATTTGTGAAGTATCATCTGTAATAAATTTCGCTAAACGAAGCTTGAATAAATTAAAAGTGCCTGCATCTTTGATACCCGAAGATAGTCCATTGTACAGCTTAGCACCTTCATAGGTAAATGTTTTCAGTCCATAATTGGTCCTTGGCTTTGGTAGTATGAATTGGTCATTATTGCATCTATTTTATATTTGTTTCTTTTTTGTAAATGTTAATTCTGAATGTATCTGTTTGTCGAGTTTGTCCCTGTATGAAGCTAACTAGGTTTTGATATTCTTTATTTCGGTTACCTAGGTATCCTCAAATTTCATTTAAGACTTAGCACCAAATCTTCAAGCGTTCATGAACGAAGAGATGTAATGTTTGAAAAATTGCTATTAAAATAAGATAATATTATTTGGTAAAATAATTTTGCAATGTTTGAAGGCTGCAGCGGGAAAAGGACCCCTTGAAAGCTGTAGACGCGTATTTAAAAAATATAACTTTTTAACAATTGCTGAATTATACATATTTGAGTGCTGTATGTTTGTTCGAAAAAGTTTTAGAGAATTCAGTAAACAGGAAAACACTTCTCTTTTCCCATCCAGGGACCCCACCAAACTACAAGTACCTTGCTGTAGAACTACATTATTTCAGAGAAACTTTTTTTGTGTGTGCATAAAAATCTATAATCACAAAAATAATAAGAGAGGTATCGTCAAATAGGAATTTCTGATCTAAATTGAAAATATACCTTAGTAAAAACTGCTTATATTTATTTATGATCATATACTATATAATACTGCTACTAATCTTTTGATATATTGATATTATTGTAACTAATGATTTAGAAATGTATTTCATAAAATTTGCACGTCATAAATGTGGCAAACATGTACTTTATAATATTAATTTATGTAACATCAATCTAACATGTTTATGCAAATAAAAACTTTGACTTTGACTTTGAAAATGATTAACAAATTTACAATAAGCGTGAAATTATTTACACCTTTTTTTAACCTTGCTTGCAACTGGCGATGGGAGTGTGATAAGTTTTATTTAAGAAGTTTTATTAAATGATTTTTAAATTATGCTTGTGTCATTTGCTTTATTTATATGTTAAATATAATAGTCATATACTTATTTCATATGTATGGAATAGGACAAACGAGCCTACGCGTCGCCTGGTGTTAGGCATAAAAAGGGATTTATTTTCTCAAAATTGATTCCTTTACAATTCTTTTTAATGTCATTCTTAATTCTTTTCTTCGTTAAGTGATGACTGCCGAACACATTCTCTTGCAACACTAGAGGAATCACAGGAGCGTGGTCGGCCTTTAAGAAAGGGGTACGCTGGTCGAGAGCTCTTTTCAACTGAGCTAACTGTTCAAATACTCATGGTTCATAAATCTTGGTATGTCTTGTTCAACTCTCAGGTTATTATTTTTTTTAAATTTAAATTCAATAGTGTCTTAATCAAAAATCTTTGGCCATTCATACCATATGAGTAAGTTATATGATAGTTATTGAATACAGTAGTAACTAGTCGACCAAGCTACTCAATACTCATCGTAAAACCTGGCATTAAAAAAACATTAATTCACCCCTCGCTAAAGCTACAAAAGTCAGAAATAATAGCATTGAGGTCGGAATACAATATTCAAAGCTGAGATTTCAATGGAGCTGCGGAAAATTAGACCCAACCCGATACCGGAGAAAGAGAGTCACATTATACGGAATTATAATGATGAATCTTAATTGATGCTGGAATTATCATTGAATGGCTATTTCATTTGTGGGTTTAATTTACTACTTACATTTTAATATTAGGATTACAATAGGAATATTATTTTTTTAATGTAAGTGGTCACCGCCACCCACATTCTCTTGCAACACCGGAGGAATCACAGGAGTTATTCCAGCCTTTAAGGAAGTGTACGCGCTGTTTTTGAAGGTACCCATGTCGTATCACTACACAAGGAAGTTCATTCCACAGTTTGTAGTATGTACATGTAAAGGCTACTATAAGTTTGAATGAATTATGTTTGTTAATTATTTTAATTAATGTATGTACAACTAGCTGTTGGCTTTCTTAAAAATATTAAAATAAAATAATATATTAAATTTTATTTTATTAGGTCTTATTTTGCGGAAATCCATAATTATCTAAAATTTTTTATCTTAACAGTTAATTCTGCTAAGATTTTTTCTTCAACCAATTCGACACGTGTTTCGAATGTAGAGGCATCCTCGGCGATGTTGACTCGCCAAACTCTGGAACGAGTACCGATACCAGAAACTCTACGTTTAACCACAGCTATGTACAGATCGCGATAACTTAGGTACATTCACTAGTCTGCGACTTTTATAATAAATAAATAGGAAAACGTTGGATCGCCTTTAATCCCTGCAAATTCTCGCTAATTCCATACCTAAACGCGTTTCCGTAGTGGTTTTGACATTTCTTACAATCTACTGGTCCGAATCGGTGCCAACCACCGCGTAGCGACCGCCTTTGTCATAGCTGGAACCCTACCCCCAGACATACTGGCTGAACAACGTAGAGCGATGTTTTATCACAGGAAGACGGCTATATGTTGCCAGCTAAACTCAATACAAAGAAAAACAGAGGAGTTTGCAACGACGGCAAGAACGCTGGAGTACTTCAAGTAAGGGACGTTGGACCTACCGGCTGATACCCAAAATTGTGCCATTGGTTAACCGCAAGCATGGGGAGGTTAACTACTACCTGACCCAGATGATCTCTGGCCACGGATGTTATGAACAGTACCTCCACCGATTTAAAGACGAGGACTCTCCAGATTGACAAAACTGCACAGACGTAATTGAAGATGCGAATCATGTATTTTTTAAATGCAATCGATACATAATCGCTCGGGACAAATGGGAGAAGAGAGTAGGTACTAGCATTACACCTGGCAAGATTATCAGTGTAATGCTCACTTATGAAGTAGCCTTGGATGAAATCAGTGCATACGCTACAGAAATACTAAAAGATTTGCGTAAGTTAGAGAGGGCAAGAAAAGCCGCTGCAGTATATTTATAGTTTGTTTAGTTAGAGATAGCAAAAGCTAGATTCTCCCCCATAAAGTCTTGCGGCGATTCCATGGGGATATGGATTTTTTTTTATGAAAATAAGCGACGAGACGAGCAGGACGTATAGCTGATGGTAATGGATACGCCCTGCCCATTACAATGCAGTGCCGCTCAGGATTCTTGAAAAACACCAAAAATTCTGAGTGGCACTACAACTGCGCTCGTCACCTTGAGACATAAGATGTTAGGTCTCATTTGCCCAGTAATTTCACTAGCTACGGCGCCCTTCAGACCGAAACACAGTAATGCTAACACATTACTGCTTCACGGCAGAAATAGGCGCCGTTGTGGTACCCATAATCTAGCCGGCATCCTGTGCAAAGGAGCCTCCCAATGGTAAAAATTACAAAATGAATGCTCACAAAGCAACTGTAACTCTTTAAATCAATATAAATATTGTACAAATACGTTTTTATTTTATCAATACGATCACGATCACGATCTTATGAGACGTAAAAGTATTTTTCCACTCAGAAAAAAATAAATAAAATCACACACACACACACACACAAACGTACGGACACCATCGTGGGAATAGACAGGGAAGCTTCATAGGACCTTAAAACGTTGAGATCTGATAAAAACTCGATTTTCCAAAAACGTAGTAAAACCAATAACTTCCCCATTATTGAAAATATTAAATTTTCTTAACTTAAATCGTAATAAATCGGAGATATTCTAACCATGACTAAATAAAAGTCTTCACAAAGTAGGGCTTGGTGAATACAGATTCTGTCGGGGAAAACGTGAAATCCCTAGTTAAATACTAGGCGAAGGAATGCGTTCCAAACTTAGAAGGTCAGAAATTCCTATTGGATTTCATAAAAGTATTCTAAAAATATTGGAAGGAGTTGCACTAGAAAAGGTTTTGTAACGTTTTTGGCGAAAGAATATTTAGATACTTTAAATCTCTAGGACCATCAAAAAGTTTAAATATAACGGATTGCACTCCGGGAGTGCCGGCAGAAGTGAAAATTTGAACATGAAATGTTATGTATTTTTGAATATTTTCGAATTGTTAGGAAATAATTTCGCACGAATTGCTTTATTTTTCAATATAAAGTACTAGTATTTGTTGTTTCACACATTACAATACATTCATTTATTGCGCTTTCGTACAAAAAAATGACAATTTATATTACAGAAGAAATATTAACACGTCAGAACAATTACAATTATTTTACCTTAAAAAGTGTATCTCTCAGTAAAATAAACTTTTATTCATAATTTCAATGACCCTTTCACCTTCTTTATTACCAGCACCATCATCGCCTCTAAATTGATACATTAGGTTTACGGTAGCTGAAGAATCGCTTCGCAACTACAATGATTCAACCACTGGGCCAATGACCATATGATCATTAAGTTAAAATAGTCGAACTATAATTAGTTAGAAGTATAAATCTTTCATCCCTAATTTCAACGACTGACTTACGAATTTACGATCAGGCCACGTGTCCTGACGCGAGTTTAATATTTTATACCCATCCCTACGTAAAATCTTCTCGTCCAAAATACCAATACCAATGTGTTTTGCTAGTGATGAAATACGGAACGCAGACGTGGTCGGACTATGGGCCTTATGAGGAAGCTCATTGTTGTTCAGAAGGCAATGGAGAGAGCTTTCTTCAGAGTGTCCCTACGAGAGATCGAATCAGAAATGAGGAGATCCGTAGAAAAACCAAAGTCACCGACAAAGCCCAGCGTAACTGAAGTGGCAGTGAGCAGGCCACATAGCTCGACGGACAGATGGCCGTTGGGGCAGTAAAGTCCTCGAATGGCGACCACAAGTTGGACTGAAGATCTGGTCAAGATCGCCGGAATAGATTGGATAGTGCAGGACTGATCGTCATGGTGATTTTTGGGGGAGGCCTTTGTACAGCAGTGGACATCTTCCGGCTGAAATGATGACCCATCCCAAGAAAAGTGCTAAACAAGTTTTCACTTCAAAAATCTACAAAAGCAAAGCCTAGTTAGCACTGTTTCGTGGTCTTATTTCTTATTAAAATCTAATTTTCATTCATTCTAGGCTACTTAGTACAGCGGCGATGTTCCCAGTTTTTCGTACGTGACTTGAAAATCAACATTAGGTAGCACTCATTACATGAGCGAGCTGATTCCGCTACAGCTTATGGATTTTGTATCCAGTTAAAATTTACATTTTTTTTAAATGAAAATAAGGGACGAAATGGGCAGGACGTTCAGCTGATGGTAACTGATACGCCCTACCCATTACAATGCAGTGCCGCTCAGGATTCTTGAAAAACCCAAAAAGCTGAGCGGCACTACAATTGCGCTCGTCACTTTGAGACATAACATGTTAAGTCTCATTTGCCCAGTAATATCACTAGTTACGGCGCCCTTCAGACCGATTCACAGTGTTATGTTTACACAATACTGCAAAACGACAGAAATAGGCGCCGTTGTGGTACCCATAATCTAGCCGACTTCCTGTGCAAAAGAGCCTCCCAATGGTAAAAATTTCAAAATGAATGCTCACAAAGCAACTGTAACTCTTTATATCAATATAAATATTTTACAAATACGGTAAAGACAAGCTTTTTAAACCAACGTTTTAACAAGTTAAGGGAAAAATAAGAAATGTAAGTAAATCTTATGAAGCGGCCAAGTGTGAGTCGGACTCGCCCATGAAGGGTTCCGTAGCAGCACATAACATAATATAAAAGTTACATAGAAAGGAAAATGATATTTAATTATTTAAATGGAAAAGGCAAAAAATCTTTGTTCAAAATATAGTGCAAATAAGCTCCCATCATTTATACGTATAAAAAATAACTAAAATAATGGAGGTTTTCAGTTGTGCGCGCATCATGTAAAAACTATTGAACAGATTTTAAGAAATATCAATTCTTTTAAGTCTTATTCTTCAGACACTTGGCCGTTATCTGGAAAAAAATTAAAATAAAAAAAATATTGCGATATATTCATTTAATATACTTAAATGAATATTGTATTTAACCACATAATTGCTAGTACTTTTTATTCTGATAAATAAAGCGATTCGTGCTAAATTATTCCCTAATAAATTCAAAATATTCATAAATGCACAACGTTAATGTTCAAGTTTTCACTTCAACCCTTATTTTTAGTATCTCACAGTATAAAACTCGAAACTATTCATCTGTGCTTGGAACATTACAAACCCTGATTTTGGTCGCTTTAATCGCTTAGGTTTTATCCGGCTCGTATCATATGATCTCAGCCTTATTTCCCACAGTAAAATATTTCAATCTACGGACTTCGCTGACAAAGGAATATATTTTAACTTGTGAAATAAAATTGTAGCGAATCGCTTTATTAGAGAAAGTTTGGTTTCCGCTTCTAAAACAGACGTAGGTATCTTCAAATTTAGTTTTTTTATTTTATTGCTATTGGAGGAACTAAATTAATATTTAGTTTTTATTTTTTTATGATATTAACCTAAGTTATATTATTATTATTACAATCTTGCCTTATATTAGCAATTTAATTTAAACTTAATTTATTATCATAATCATTATTATTATTTGATTTGGCTATAATTTGTACAGCCTTCCGAAACCGGCAAGTGCCCCAATGCACTACATTTTTCGGATACACCAAATCGATTTACGCCCTGACCAAGTTCTGAACCTTATTTTGTTTATTAGATGGTTTATTTGCATGTTCTTATAACTTGTTTCAATATAATTATTAATAATATTTATTTATTAGTATGGATCTCCAACAGTTGTACATATTAACTTACATCTAACACATGCCTTATATCTAAACATTTGTATGTGCTACCAACTATAGGAGAACACATCATTCCATAAAAATAACAGTGAGTCTAATTTGCATCTAAGATGACTAAAAACTACTTAAGTATCTTAAAAATAAGTTGTATAATAATTATTAGTTGAAAAAATATGGTTTTCTGAACAAGAACAAATGTTGAATACAGTAAAAAGTTAAACACTAAATACAATAAACATATTAATAATTATTAATCAAACAAAAACACTATTTCAACAATACACTATACATTTTGAACTTTTCACTAAATTCATTCAATTTCACTTACAAGATAAGCACTAATATTGCACAATACGTCAGCTGTATAACTACAGATATACTGCTCTAAGCATTTCGGTAGCGCGAACCGCGAACGCTGAACTATAATTTCAGCGTGACATCCAAAAAGTGTATAACTACACTGGCCTGCAAAAGTAAGTATCACACTTTTCAACTTAAATTTTTTTCTTAACTGTAGAAGGTAGAGATTTAAGATTAAAAACGTTTTGTTGCAAATTTTATAGGCTTTAATTCTTAGAAACTAAAATTATACATTAGTAACATTTTAAACTTAAAAAAGATAAAACAATGAAAATACACATTTTTAGTTTAGAGCCGGTTTGGCATACTGAACACTCGGTTTCGGAGCCGATGTTGGGGAATATTCTCCCATTCTTCTACCAGGGCCTGCTTTAGTGCCCTGAGGGTAGTAGGTGGTGGTCTGCGATTTCAGACTAGCCTCCCAAGCTCATCCCAGGCGTGTTCAATTGGGTTGAGGTCAGGACTTCTTGATGGCCAAGCCATCACGCTGATACCGATCTCCTGAATATACTCTTGTACGATATGAGCCATGTGTGGCCGGGCATTATCATGCATCAGCATCGATCCATCACCCTTATTTGCTAAATACGGCCCTTCATACTCATTGAGAATCTCTTGAGCAGATTTTTGCCCAGTGAGGGTGCCATTTTCTATGGCTACTAGCTCTGTGCGACCTTCTGAAGATATGCCAGCCCATACATGTACACTGCCTCCACCGTATTGGATTCTTTCTGAGATGCAGGCTTGAAGGTATCACTCACCAGGTCGCCTGTAAACACTTCGCCTTCCATCAGAAGTGTAAAGGGAGAATCGAGACTCATCTGCAAACAAAATTCTTGACCATTCTTCTTCATCCCACTGCATGTGTTCACGGGCGTATCGCAGTCTCGCTACTCGATGCTGTTACTCGAGTTTTGGGCCACTCGCTGGTCTTCGGGGTTTCAAATTTGCTTCAGCAATTCTTTTTCTCACTGTACTGTCACTAATGTAGTCCCTCCGGGTCTGAAGTAGCTGTTGCTGGACTTCAGCTGCATTTTGTTGGCGATTTTTTAACACAGTGGAAATAATATAAGGATCTTCTCGGGCACTGGTACACCTGGGTCTGCCATTACAAGGTCTCCTCAGATGGTGTCCAGTCTCTTCGTACCTTCGCTTTACCTTCTGGACCGTTCGTACCGTCACATCCACCATTCTTGCAGTGCGACGCATACTGATGCCTAGTTCCAGAAAAGCATGATCCTAGCACATACTTCAACTGAAAGAGGCATAATAAATATATGTTATGTGCTTTTTAGCATAAATTTTTAAAACAAGACCCATCGATCTTGAAAAAAATTTAAAACAGAAAGAAAAATGTGAATGGTAAAATAGTAATTCGGAAACGTCCTCTTTGAAAGGGGAATGGTTTTGTTTTTGAAGTTTTTTTTCAGCCAATTCTTAAAAGAAGGTTACTGACTGTAAAGTTTTTATATACAAAATTAAATTCTCTTTGGAGTCCTTTTTATTTCGAAAGTATATCTCGTGAACTTAAATCGTTATCCCAATTTTAAAAGTGTGATACTTACTTTTGAAGGCCAGTGTATATAATATATTTACTTTTAAATTTTTTAGTTATCGGGTGCGCTAGTGATGAGCATTGCGGTGATGCGAATCCATAATCCCTGCCCGCCACTACATCGTCTTTCACATCAAAAGGCTACAATACTATTGCCCGCGTTTTTTTTTCCTTCCCACAAGCACACAGCCGGTCCGAGGTTTGAGTCTCCTTAGGAGACGCCCCACGACTGTTATTGCGTAGCCTTTGCGGCCTCCACGGCCCACGTCCTATGTCGCTGTAAAAGCCTTCAGGGCTAACAGCATAGAGGAGGTTTTTAGTCGGTAGGGGGTGTCAGCTTGCGCGGACACTCGATTCCGACATATGGGCCCCGTTTCGGGGCCTAAATACGTCTAAATGTCTATTCCTCCTCTCGAAAAAAAAGCCAGCGTTTTAAATCTCCAAATTTGGGACTAACGAACCGGCCGCATTCGTTCTTTTAAAGTAACATATAACAGTAATATGTAGGTATTCTGAGCACATTGTTCGCTCAAATAGGTAACTATCTCCAAATATTGGCTTTTATTCTACGGACGCTTCCAATTCTGTCGGTTTGAAATCGTATCACGTGACACAAACGGTTCAAACTCATGCTGCGGACACACCGAATGAGCTTATAGTTGTTTTACGAAATAATAATTATATTTTAAGGCTTTTTCTACATTTTTCCACTTTGCCGAAACCAACGTAACATTTGTAAGAAAAAAAGCTCAAAAAATTTGAGTATATTGAATGGGGCAATTTACATTGATATATTTATATTGTTTTTTAAGGATTTCACTATATTAGCTGCTATGTAAGTACAAACAATATATTATTTATTATTATGTACGCACTTATATACAGATGTGTCACAAAGAAGAGTCCAAATGAACATATTATACACTATGTTAAATAATCCCTGTTCGATTATTGACACTGATTTGAGGTAGAATGCGGAGACACCAATAAAATAAAAAATCAAAACCCCTTAGATTAAGTGCTAGAAAAAGCGGCCAAGTGAAAGTCGGACTCGCCCATGAAGGGTTCCGTAGCAGTAAGTAACATAATATAAAAGTTCTTGAAGTTCGTTGTAACTTTGATCGATGTTTTAATAATAGTGTATGTTTTTTTTAATTAAGTTATTAATAGTACGATTTAGGACGTATTAAAAAAAAACTACTTACGAGATTACAAAAAGCGCCAGTAAAAAGCACATACACATAAATTCATAATAGTTTAATTTGGAAGATAATCAGATAGGAAGCATTATACTGTGGTTTGGTACCAATCGATCATAGTTGAAGAAGAGATTGTCTTATATATGACGAAACATATAGTAATGTCTTTCATAGCGGTTGAAATCATGTGTCATCCTAGCTACATGTACCAGGGCTTCATATGCAGTTAAGAGGTTCATGCACAATGCAGGTTTCACTTCTGACATGTGTACTTTGTACGCTCGCAATTTTTTTTTACATTCTGTATAAGGGTCACCTGATGGTATGTGATCACCTCAGCCCATACTACACGTTACACTTGTAACAGCAGAGGTCACAATACATACTCTGTTGTAACACAGCAACTACACGAACGTTGCTTACCTTAATTAGCGTCGAATAATTAACGTACATATGATATCGTTACAATACATTCCCAAATACCACAGTGTCTGAAGACGAAGGTTTTCAACCAGTGTGTGTTGCCAGTGATGACTTACGGTTCGCAGACGTGGTCGCTTATTATGGGCCTTATGAGAAAGCTCATGGTCGCTCAGAGGGCAATGCAGTAGGCTATGTTCGGACTTTCCCTGCGAGATCGAATCAGAAATGAGGAGATCCGTAGGAGAAGAAACTTACCGACATAGTCCAAATTATTGCGAAACTTAAGTGGCATTGGGCAGAGTACATAGTTCGATAACAGATTGCCGTTGGGGCAGTAAAGTCCTCGAATTGCGACCACGTACCGGAAGACGCAGTGTTGGTAGGCCCCCCACAGGATGGACTGACGATCTAGTCAAGATCGCCGGAATGCGTTGGATGAGGTCGATCGTCGTGGAAATCTTTGGGGGGCGCCTTTGTCCCACAGTGGATGTCTTCCGGCTGATGATGACGATGATGATATGAATTCGAAAAGCGAAAATACTTTGGCATGTGGCGGGCGAGGATCGATCTGGGGACAGCGTAGTGAGAGTCAGCAATTCTAAGAAATAAATTACCACCTAGGAATATATATTATGTATGTACAATTCTCATATAATCATTATTGATTAGTTATCTCAATCATGATGCTATCTATAATTTTACAATTTAAGTGTGTACATACCCTAACATGAGTATAAGTAATACCGCAATATTTGGCGTTTGAGATGGTTGTGCACCTATGAAATGGAAGACAGCGCCGTAAATATTATTTTATTTATCAGCAACATTAAAGTGAATACATTTGACTAAATTTTATTTCTATTTATGTTTATAATCTGTTTTGTGGGCTTGGTGAAATTATAATTTGTTAATTCATTGAAAACAGTGTAGTAATTCAGAACTATTTTCATAACAAGATCAATGTTATATGAATAAAAAAAGTGTTTCTATATGCACGCAAGAAGTAAAACTTCCTTGGCCTAATAAAGCAAAAATCCAGAATTTTTTTTATTCCTCGCGCTATTCTACATTTGTAGAAAGAACAATATTGTAAACATCATGGCTTTTCAACGATGGCTTTGACAATTAGTTATTAAATAACGAATACGGCTGTACGGGCTTGAACCCTTTGCCTATCCTGATAATGGACGAAGAAACCAAGAAATAAAATAACGAATCTCGCAAACGTCAGAAAATTTTAGGAACTTCACCCTGTTACTTTTGTGTTACAGTAATGCGCGCGTAAACACAACTCGTAATTGTATAAAATAAGGTCTTCCTCAACTCGCAATACACGCCCGCTTAAGAGCCTAGAATTCATATGGAGCTCAGTATGCCCACCATAAGTGGCGCGTTCAAGAATAAAAATAATTGTATATGTTTATACAATGTAAGTAATTAATCTAATTCTAGTAACGATTATTGTTATTTTTGGAATCGCTGTCACCCCACCGGGGCCCCGCTCTCGCCTCCTCACATCGCACGTACGACTCAAGCACATCTCACCTGTAACTATGTATGTAGTTACAAATCTACATTGGCTGACACCGACTCCAAAAATAACAATAAACGTTGCTAGATACTTAATGATTGGTTGCTATGACATCCATTTAGTTCTTATGTGTTTTCGCTATATCTTAGTACTCAAAGTACATTTTATGTTACGATATGGTGGTTGTAATCTACTCTTATTAAATAATACCTTGATTGCTATATGCAGTAAGAGTGTACTAGAGGACGTCTTCTCCCGACTAACGACTGCGAAGAAGTGAGTAACCGCTTTTTTTTGCGCCCAAACAAGGGAAAGGGCTACCCTCCGGGATAACGACGGGAGGGAGGTGGTGAATGCTCATGCATACCAACGCAGCCTAAGTCTGCGTTGGTTATGTGGGACTCACGTGAAAACCTAGGTGCCTACCCACTAAACACCACCTGCAGTTGGCTTTGGGCAGGTGCCCTCTAAGCCTACATCGAAGGCGACCTTCTCTTGGGGAGAGAGAGGCGCAAGCGCCACTCCCTATGGAGTTTCCGCTGGGATATTCACAGAAGGTGCTAACTAGTTGGGACTAGTGACATCAGAAGGATGATCACAAACTAGAGGTGAATCTAAATGCGTTTGATTATCCCCGGATGCCAAGAGGCGTTCCAGGTCAGACGAGAGTTTGTTAGGGGGATCGGAGAGGGCGTGTCTGGGCCTCCTGACTTGATAACGATAGGAGGGGGGCGGTATAATCCGCTGCCTCCTTAATCAGGGGATTTGGGTGATTGTCTGAGGACTTAAAGAAAGTTTTAGACAGAAGGTCTGCGTTCCTAACGCACCAGTGGGCATTGACAGCCTTACGGCAGAAAATGGATTGGACTGTTTGGAGTTTATCTATAATATTGGGTTTCGCATGAGCGAAAACTGGAGCGGCGTAAGTCATATCCGGTCGAATGCAAACCTTGAAGAGTGTTCACTTGTTCCTAAAAGACATTTTACTGTGCCTACCTAACATACTGTTTAGGCGGTACAGATAGAAGCGGGCGGTTCCGGTCACCTTCTGGACGTGAGGCCTGAAGGTGAGTTGGGAGTCGAGTGTCACACCCAAGTACTTGGCTGTGGACCTGAATCGGATAGGGGAGCCTAATAGATGAATGGGTCGATTCTGGCAGAAGCGTCTGCGCTTAAAATCAAAACGGACTGCGGAGCTTTTATCCGGGTTGACCTCAATACGCCATTTCCTAAACCTGTCACCTAGCTCATTAACTGAGCGTTGGAGCCTGGAGAAGACTGAAGATATCTGTTGGGACTGGACGTAGAGAGCGGTATCGTCAGCGAAGAGAGAGAGTTGGACTCCATTACTAGGGATGGGAATATCGTTGGTATACGATATGTATAGAAGTGGTGAGAGCCCTGAGCCCTGTGGTACCCTAGCCGTGAGCAGGCGAGGGGAGGAGAGGAGAGTCACCGCTACGTTGTGCATCCCTTATATAGCCTAAATGTCACTGTCGATGTCGTGACAGTGATAATGACAATGATTATTAACACATATCCAATTCAGACCAGTTGTCAAGATTTATATAATTATTAATGGGCAAATAATAAGTAATATTTATTAGATATGTATACACTACAGTGGTGTTTCCAGACACTTTTTGACGACGGAGCTTACAATCTTCTAAGTACTAAGTATTCAGTAAGTATTTTAGAAGATATTTATTTTCTATTTCTGTTCATCGGGTCCAGAATACTCCTTCAAATTAATTCGTCGATCCACCTGGTGGTAGGTCATCCTCTTTTTCGTTTTGCATCCTTCGGATACCATGATGTGATCATATAACTCCAATTACTAGTAGATCTCCTTGATAAATGTCCTGCCCAGTTCCATTTGATTCTTTTCGTTATTCTTGCTACATCTTGTAATTTCCTTTTTTGTCTCATATTTTAATTTGGTATCTTAACTATTAACCTTATGTTTAAAAAAAATATTTACATGTTTCGCTGTGCTTTTTGTCTTTCCTACATTCATATAAGATAAAAATGTTTGAGTAATACGCAATTATCATGTAAATAAAATATTTTAAGCATTGTCTAAGGATATGGAGATCTATGTAATGGGATGGGGGTTGTTGCAATATTGAAAACTCGATATTGGAACAAGTTTTATATTTAAATCATCTGTCATCTCTTTGGGTTTTCGATGTCAAACAGTCCATATTTTTAACGAAGGTTTAATAACTTTTTATTCGATAGATTTTGTATTAATTCGTTCCGTCCTTGAGATCTTGAAAAGTAATCCCTTCTCGCAATAATTACTTTGAGAACGATTTCATTTTATGTCCCTAAATTATAATAATTCTCTTTAATATTTGATTCTCTCGATAATTGATGATACTTTACCGGGACCCAAAATTTTTTTTTATTAAATTTGAAAATAAATAAGTTAAGTTGGGAATTTCTCTTTCGTTTGTAGGTAATAATATACTAGAAGCAAATTTTTAACCGACTTCAAAAAAGGAGTAAAGTAAGGTTCTCAATTCGTCGGTATTTTTTTTATGTTTGTTACTTCAAAACTTTCGACTGGGTGAACCGATTTTGATAATTATTTTTTTAATTTGAAAGCTGGTGCTTCCCGTGTGGTTCCATTGTAATTTGGCCCAGTTCTGACAATGGCATTCGTAAAATTCTTTAATTTGCTATACATACGTACAGCAAAGTGGATGATAACTTTACGAATAACTCAATATCGCGCCAACCGATTCCATGATTCTATTTTTATTGGAAAGAATATACTTTAAAGATAGATTGGTGAGAGTTTTGCTTAGGTTCTGATTACGGAATCCATGACAAAGTAACGGAACTCTTCAATTCTTATCGTCAAGTAATTGTCGTAGTCGAATATGATGTATTCAAGTCGAGTAACATTGTACAATTAAACTTATTATTTAATAGCCTGAGGGCGGTCGCTCCATTCCCAATCTGGTATCATTAAGAAAGTCATTTATGTGTTATAAATATTAAAACCATTAGTATACTCTACTTTAATTCCATAGACAGTGTTGGTTCTCTCTTATCTGCCAACCTCCTCTTTGTTCAGTAAGCTCTAAATCGGTTACTAACGTTTTTAACACAAACGATCAGCAAGCCAGTCGAGCTTCAACAGTAGCCTGGCATGGTTGTCTTCTAATACCATGTTCGTACATTAAGTGATGTCATATAAGAAGTTATTGTTAATTCTAATAAACCGCTTATTGTAAAGACGACGTTTTACTTGATCGACCTTAAAATATGTTATAGTAGCCTTTACCACACAAACGTTTTTTAACAATTCTTTTGAATAACGTAATACTTTTGTTTTGAACAGTTTATGGTTAAGACAGTTTCTCGCAAATTCACTTATGTGCCTATGAACATACATCTAGACATCCATACATTCTTACAAACTTTCGTATTTATAATATTAGCAGATACTTTTTTGGAAGGCCAGAAGTTAGGGCTGAGATTTTCACATGTCCATACATCCAGGCATGCATACATTCTTAGAAACTTTCGTATTTATAATATAAGTAGATATTTCTTTGGAAATCCAGAATGTAGGGCTGAGATTTTCACAGGGTTGTAAGATTAAGTTTAGTATGTATCGATGTACCTATATATTATGTCTAACCTAAATGACCTGTCGTTCTCACTTTTTGCCTCAGGTGGAAATGATGTCCGTCACACACAATTGATTTAATATGAATGACGTTATGTTGTGCTATATTTTAGTAATCTTTTACTTTCGCGGGGGAACCCATCGCTTTTATGGGATTTTTAAATTTTATAATACTTACACATTGCTTTATCGGCAATTTACGGTTGACAAATTTTACTAAATTAGGTGCAGAAGTTGTTGTGTACTAAGCTATATAAGAAACTATAGTATTTTATTTTTCACACTCGTTAGTTTTCCACGGTGAAAGGCATCCAAGATGTTGACCGGGAATATAATTATCAAAATGCCAAATTTTATTAAATTATGTGCATAAGTTATTGTTTACTAAGCAATATAAGATACTTTACTGATAAGTTATCCCGTGGGATCTCTTTAATTTTCTGGGATGAAAAGTATTTAAAGTGTTGACCGGCAACAAAATATATCAACATGCCAAATTTTTATTAAATAGTGTGCATAAGTTGTTGTGTACTACACTATTTAAGTAAGTAGAGATTTTGAACTGTCCCACGGGAACTCTTTAATTTTCCGGGATGAAAAGTATCTAAGATGTTGACCGGGGATGTAAAGTATCGTCATGCAAAATTTCAATTAAATCGGTCCTATAGTTTCAGAGATTAGCCCGTACAAACAGACAAACAGACAGAGAAATAAGAAATTCCAAAAAAATCGGGACATGTTCTATTTGTCTTCTTACATCCTCCTGACTCGGTTATGAATTTTTTTTTTCTTTGTACAGAAATTTGATCTCTACAGATTTATAATAAGTATAGATAATAAATAATACCGCTCTACCTTAGAACTACAGCTATTTTATGACGGCAACTTTTAGATACGATTATATATGCTTCGTGTTGTTTTACATTGAAATTAATAAAATACAAAATACTTACTGTACGATATGCGATTCCAGTGTCTTTCTTATTTCTAGTAGTATTATTTTTACAAAGTTTTACTAACATGTGGCACGTCAACGTCACACATTGTTCGAGACTGGCTCGAATACGCCCACTTGAGTCTTCCACAAACCTTAATCTAACGGCCTTACAAATAAAATTGGCAAAAAGTTATAACTAAGGATAAACCAAGAATATGTAAAATGTTTACAAATAGACATTTTGCTTACGAATGGTTTCTTCGGACGTATAACGGTTCCCGCGTTTATTTGTCGCTCGTAGCTTGTCATTCAGAAAACTTCAGAATTATCATTGTATTGACAGTGCTGTCAACGATATTGTAAACATTTTGCATTTTCCTTGTTTATCATCAGTTATAACTTTATACCAAGTTTATTTTTAAGGCCGTAAGAGTTTAAACAATAAAATATCCTCGCGAACAAATTTGCTTACAGTAATATATGTTACAAGCTCTCAAGATCTAAAAGTAAAGAAAATTGGCGGTAATCCAAGAAATTTATTGCACAATAATCACATAATATTACAAGGGAAATGATTATTGTGACACTTAGCTCACCGGAAACTTGATCACGAGCACTTTGGTCTTCTATGACTTATCCCACACTATTAAGGCTTACATTTGCTCGCAATTTATTTAAATTTTAATGTACTTAGTGACTCACTCGGAAGCTCAGTGTTGTCATATCCGTGATTTGCGGTCGCGTAAAATTTTATGTTAGTTGTGGAAATAATTTTGGGAAACTTTTTCATTGCAAACCCAAAGCGTATCTCAGCAACAGGAACCTTATTACTAAGATCCCACTGTGGGTTCATTCGTGTGTGTTCGTTCTATACCTAGGTTTTCACTTCTTTAGGCGTGGAAACATCCTCGAGATTAGAGAGAGAAAGATACGAGGTAGAGAAAGAAAGATTTAGAAAACAATATTATAGTTTTATTGAAGAAAACCTTCTATAGTCGTGACTTGGGGGTAACTCAGAATATTTTTCTGACGAAAGTAACGTAACGTAACGTTAGTACTTCCGGCTATAAAAAGTCAATTGAAACAATTTTTAAACCATTATAATTTAATGGTTTAAAAAATTGTTTCAAATTGCTCAGTAATATAATATTTTCTGAAAATCTCCAAAGCTTATAAACAAAATATAATATTTTGATATTATATTTTGTTTATAAGCTTTCAGATAAGCAAAAAAAGTATATATATATAATATAATAATAATTATTACTTGTACGATTTTTATAAGAGAATTCTGTACCATATAATATGTATTTTTCACCAGCAGCAAGTCTTGCTGCTGGACTACCGATGGTAAGAGGACAGCTTTATTACTTTAGTGTGCGTGAGAAGCTACGTCTTACACTCGCTTTTTGTATATCACTTTGTGTGTTAGTGTGCGTGCTATGCTGAAAATAGAGGTTAACTGTCAGCCTCAATTTTTTTCCACGTATTCACAGCTGTCGTCTTTGATCTTTATTATGACTTGTACGATTTTTATAAGGCAATTCTGGACGATGAATGTATAATCGTTGAAATGACTATTTTTGTAGAAAAGCCTTAAAATTAAAACCTTTTACACTTAACGTAATCCCAACATCATACAAATTAAATTTGTAGCCAAGATTTATAAACGATGCGGGACTCGAACTCGGAAACTAAGCCAAGCGTTCGAGTAACGTATGGATCTTAAATCTTGGTATGTCTGGTTCAACTCTCAGGTTGTGGCTAATTTAATTTGTAGTATTATTCCGAGAAGTGAGGGATATCACTTTAAAAATAAAAATTGTTTAATCTTTATATCGTTAACCTCCCCCTTATTGAAGTCGGTTAAAAATTAGAACTTTAACAGTAAAATATAATTGATTTATCTTATCTCCTTGTCCAATAAGTGCTTAAATATATTTCAAACAAAATAAACGTTTAATAAGGTCGTTTCTGTGCGTAATTAAAATTTCTCAGGCAAATTGGATTAATGTAAATTTGTTATTTGAGTCATCTTGACAACGAGAAACTTTTTGGACAGGCCACGTCGCTAAGATTGTAACAAGCATAGCCTAAGAGATGTGAAAATAATATTTAGAGTATTTATTCAAAGACGATGTAAATTCAAATTCAAATATTTTTATTCAAAATAGGATGTGAAATCACTTATTGATAGTCAAAAAACTACCACCCATTCCAAAATGAACCACCCATTCCAAAATGAATGCCTCAGGCCTGAGAAGAATGGGCGCAACAAACTCCGCTGAGTTTTTTTTTCATCAAAAATATGTTTTACAATTAAAGTAACATTTACAAAGTAACAAAGTAACATTGTACAATTAAACTTATTATTTAATAGCCTGAGGGCGGTCGCTCCATTCCCAATCTGTGGTATCATTAAGAAAGTCATTTATGTTATAGTAACCTTTACCGCACAAACGTTTTGTAACAATTCTTTTGAATAACGTAATACTTTTGTTTTGAACGTTTTCTGGGATCTTGTTGTAAAAGCATATACATCGCCCCACAAAAGACTTACTAACTCGACTTAGCCGAGTAGTAGGCATCATCAGTTTATGTCTGTTCCTGGTGTTAACATTTAGGTTATGACAGGTTCTGGCAAATTCATTTATGTGCCTTTGAACATACAATACATTATCAAGAATATATTGAGAAGCAACAGTCAAGATGTTAATTTCTTTGAATTTTGCTCTCAATGATTCTCTAGGACTTAGGTTATAAATAGCGCGAATAGCCCTCTTCTGCAGCACAAATATTGTATTAATATCGGCAGCGTTGCCCCATAGCAATATACCATAGGACATAATACTATGGAAATAACTAAAGTATACTAGTCGCGCCGTATCTATGTCAGTTAATTGTCTAATCTTTTTAACCGCGTATGCTGCAGAACTAAGTCTGTTCGCCAATCCTTCAATATGGGGGCCCCATTGTAATTTGGAATCTAGAGTTATGCCAAGAAATATAGCAGATTCCACCGGTTCTATCACCTCTCCATTTAACAAAACATTTGCATTTACATTTTTGAAATTTGGTACGGTAAATTTAATGTATTTAGTTTTCTTGCTATTTAACAATAGGTTATTAGCGCTAAACCAGTACACGATGTCAGATAAAATATCGTTCACTTCGTCATACATAGCTTGGTTTCTTTTAACTTTGAAAATCAGTTAAGTGTCATCCGCAAACAATACTTCCTCATGTTTTTTCTGTATAAGATTAGGAAGATCATTTATATAGATAAGGAAGAGGAACGGTCCAAGAATAGACCCTTGTGGTACCCCCTTACTGAGAGGAGTCCCAGGAGATCTCCTGCCATTCACGTCAACCCTCTGAATTCTATTGTTTAGATATGAAGTCAGAAGATCGAGCGCAGTTCCTTTTATGCCATAGTGGCATAGCTTCCTGACCAGCGTTGAATGTTGAACACAATCAAAAGCTTTAGATAAATCACAGAAGATGCCAAGTGCATTCTGCGATTCCTCCCAGGCATCAAAAATATTCTTGATCAGCTCAACACCTGCATCCGTTGTTGAACGTCCCCCAGTAAAGCCAAATTGTTTCAAATGAAGTAACTTATGAGAGTTAAAGTAAGTAAGCATTTGGCTTAAAATTATTTTTTCAAAAATTTTACTAAGGGTCGGCAAAACCGACACAGGACGGTAGTTGTTCGGGTCAGAAGAGCATCCCGACTTAAATATTGGTGTAATTTTACTATGTTTCAGAAGGTCAGGAAACACGCCACGATTAATACAATTATTAAATACTATTGCAAGATAGGGTGCTATGACATCAATTATTGAACTTATTATTTTAACAGAAATGCCCCATATATCAGCAGTTCTTTTCATGTCGAGAGACTTAAAAGTTTTAATTATTTCTCCAGGGCTAACAAAACTAACGTTTTTTGGCATTCTTTAACATTTTCCAGAAGAAGTGACTCAGCAACACTGGTGGAGGAGACAAGAGTGCTTGTGATAGAAACTGGAATGGCATAAAAAAATCTCAAAAGCAGAAGGAACTTCCTGCTGAGATTGAATTATAGTATTGTTTATTGATAAATTGTATTCAATGTAGCGGTCTTTCACTCTTGCAGATTCCCAGTTAATCACATTCCAAGTCATCTTTATTTTATTCGTTGCATTTTTAATTATCTGTCTGATATGCATAGACTTTGCAATAGAAAAAACACTTTTAAATAATTTAGAGTATTTTTTAACATACTCGAGAAAAGATTCATCATGATTATATAATGATCTCTCACTATATAGTTCATATAGCCTTTGTCTGCTCCTATGAATGCCAGCTGTTGCCCAATCATTAAATGACAAGAGACCACCTGACTTGACTGTCTTTGAAGTAAATATAGAAGCAAACTCTGTCTTAATTACTTTTAATAACATATCATACATTTCATTTGGATTAATATTATGCTTCAATATCCAATCCAAATTTAAGAGTTTAACTGACACATTACCTCTATATTTCTCCATCCGCCTATTATTCACAGGAACAAACGTAAACTTTTTAATTTTAGAACATTTATTGACCTCAATATTAAAAGAGGCTAACTGGTCAAAGTGGTCTGAACTCAGTTGGTTTATTATTGCCTGAGAAATGGGTTTATAATTTGAAAATATGTCATCAATACAGCTTTTGGAGGTGCCGGTTACTCTAGTAGGCTCTAAGAAAATATTGGTTAAATCATATGATTTGAACAAAGATCTGAATCTAATACTGGTGGTGGATTTTTCTAATAAATTAATATTAAAATCACCACATATCATGATATACTTCTTCGACTTCCATAATTTTAATAAAACGTCCTCCTGTATTGGAGGACATTCAAATAATTCATATACTGCATCTGGGGGTCTGTATATACTAATAACAATGGCGCGATCAACAGAGAGGCCTACGATATCTTCACCTTTTTTGAATTTAAATAATTTACTTACAAGTATAAGAGAACCGCCACGTGTAGCCTTTTCTCTGCAAAACGCACTTGCCACCTGATGACCACTGAAGTTAGAGATGAGCTCATATTTTCTTAGCCAGTGCTCTGTTAAACATAAAATATGTATATCTTTATCATCCATAAATAACTCCAGTTCAAGTTCTTTACCAAATAATCCTTGCATGTTTTGGTGCATCAGGTTTGCAATTTTACAATTATCACTTATTCTAATACATGTTAAATTACTTGTTTTTACACTGCTAGAGGAGTCCCCTATTGTCTTATTGTTTAATTTTTTGGAAAATATTCAAAATCTTTACTTAAATTAGTACACTGCTCAATAGAAGCAGTGCTTATCAACTTACAACTAACCCGCTCAAAAGAAGCAGGAGACGGGATTGCCAAATAGTTGGCCGTGTTATAAAATAAATAATATGATAGCGATTTTGCTATCTGTCTTTTATAGTAATTAGATAGGTGTAACCTATCAGATGTCAATATATTACATTTTTTATAATTAATTATATTATTTATGTGTATTATCTGTATTTTACTAGATAATTTATTATCATTACATGTCAAATAATTAGAATTAGACAATAGGGTTAACATATTGTTCAAATTATATCTTATTTTGTTTTCCTGTGGCAAATCAGGCATGTATGGAAATATGAATATTATATGATTTTCTATTTTTAAGGTATTTAAGTCACTGTACAGTTTTTGTAATTTTTTTTTATTTAAATTACCTCTTCTCCCAATCATTACAATAATAGAAGTATTATTGCAGTGAGTATCACTAATAATTATTTTAATAATTTGATAAATAATTCTTTTAATAATTTGATAATAATTCTTTTAATAATTTGATAATAATTGTAAATACAACGTATTAAGAGGTTATTATCTGTACTAGTATTATAAAGATGAAAGAATTTTATTTTTTACTAGTCACGACCCGATTGTCTCTCGTGTCTCCTGCCCTGTGTATGCATGTTGAAAATAAGTTTAAAAAAATAAAATCAATAATACACAAAATAATTTGAAAACAAAATTTTATGAACGATGCGGGACTCTAACGCACGACCTCTGGCGTTCCGTGCGAGTGCTACAGATAATAAGACATAATATTATTATAGTTTATGCAATTCATAAGCTCAGAACAATCCTGTGGGCGTGTTATTCTATGCAAATTTCCGGTATTGAGGATTGAAGGGTAGACTTAGGGTGACTTAGGTATGTTATTGTTGCAAAATTAGTGAAACTTAGAAACTGGGCCTATTGAAATTCAAATTCAAATATTTTTAAAATAGGATTTAAAATCACTTATTTGACGTCAAAACGCTACATTTCGCATGGGACTGAAGATCGTTGACGCGTCGTCGATTGGTTGATTGAACCGTGCATTTCAACGCCCATCGCCAGTTACCTTCCAGCAACCGCTATTGACGCAAGTCATTCAACTCATCACTGAACGCGTGGTTAAACTCGCGGCATCCCGCATTTACTAGCCTTCCAAGATCAGCAATCCCCCGCGCCATACGTACCATTTATATATGCCATAGATCGGTGTCATTTGAGCGCACGCGCAGGGTTTTTCTAACGCATTTATTTTACGTGTATTAGTAGATTGCTTATAACGAGAATAATAATTGAGACATGCTATAAGACCATTAAAAAACAACCTTATAAACAAAATGAGAGGTAGAACTTGGTCAGGGCGTATTGTGCCAAACAGCACTTTCGATTTTGGTGTATATGAAAGATCTAGTGCGAAATGGCACTACTCGAATTTGAAAGGCTAGTGATATTCCCGGACAAGAGACGATTGAAGATGCATCTACGCACGAGCACACCATAAGCAACCCCTGTGATATTCCAGGTTAGTTCCCTTGTTCCCTTTATGAATCCTCTTGTTCACGACTTAACTCATCCCACAACCTACAGTCCACAAATCATTGAACCAGGTTAACTACTAGTATGGCTCAGACCTGAGAAGAACGAGCGGAAGAAACTCAGCGGGCTTTTTTCTTAATTTAATTACAATATAATATGTAGTATCTTTCAATAAAATTTATAATTAAATAGTCTTAGGGTGTTCGCTTCATTCCAAATCTGTGGAATAATTAAGAAAATAATTTATGTTATAGTTATATATATATACGTGTTAACATTATGATTGTCGCAGTTTCTAGCAGATTCCTTTATATGCTTATGAACATACAGAACATTATCAAGAATATGATGAGATGTTTAAATTTTCTCAATTTTTGTCAAGACCTTAAAATTTTCTCTCAATAATTCGTTAGGACCTATTTTATAAATCTCTCCGTGAAGTTTGCATGGTATTGTACATCACATTTTTTTTACTTTTATTATTCTCTTATTTTAGAAGATACAGGGGGGACACACAATTTACCACTTTGGAAGTGTCTCTATTCAGTAAATAAAAAAAAAAAATATAGAAACCTCAGTATCATTTTTTGAAAACCTATCCATAGATACAATACCCACACATATCACACACACATGGGTGTGATAAAAATGTGTTTTTATCTATTTTTGTGTTACAATCTTAATGCGGTTCACAGAATACATCTACTTACAAAGTTTCAACAGTATAGTTCTTATTGTTTAAAAAAAAAAGTGGCTGTGACATACGGACGGACAGACAGACAGGCAGACATGACGAATCTATAAAGATTCCGTTTCTTGCCATTTGGCTACGGAACCCTACTTAAAACTGACTGTATATTGTCTGTTCTCGATTAAACATTTTTTAAATTAATTACTAGTAGTAGATGCAATATTAGAATAGTAAGTCTTTTATAAAATGCTATTGTTATTAACTAGTGGAATTACATACTACATATTACGTAAAACAATACACGAATGTATTGTGTTGTAAGCTTCATACAATTCAGTTCATTGCGTTAACAATAAATATGTAGGAAGCTTGTTCCATTGTTGCATCGCAATAATATTTTTATAAATTTAATATAGAAAATACCTTTTATTAACTATACATAATACAACGCTCTTTGAAAACCCCTGCCTCGTTAAGTATAGGATAAGTAACCCAAGTTTTTTTGAATTGAAACCTTCTTTAGCGCGTTGGGATGTGCTTTTTTGGCGATATTATAGTACGGTAAACAATGCCTTTCAGGCCATAGAGTATGGACTCAATAAAGTATGTACTTATATTACTGATTGTGGTTGTATAAATGACAGATAAAAGTAGAGGAGCAGAAAAAAACATTAATTCACCCCTCGCTCAAGCTACAAAATTCAGAAATAATAGCATTGAGGTCGGAATACAATATTCAAAGCTGAGATTTCAATGGAGCTGCGGAAAATTAGACCCAACCCGATACCGGAGAAAGAGAGTCACATTATACCGAATTATAATGATGAATCTTAATTGATGCTGGAATATTGAGCGGCTATTTCATTTGTGTGTTTAATTTACTAATTAAATTTTAGTGTTAGGATTACAATAGGGATACCCCATTCCTTATTTTTGAAGTGAAAACTTCTTTAGCGGCGT
The DNA here is from genome assembly GCA_949711755.1 of Leptidea juvernica. Taxonomy (NCBI): domain Eukaryota; kingdom Metazoa; phylum Arthropoda; class Insecta; order Lepidoptera; family Pieridae; genus Leptidea; species Leptidea juvernica. The sequence goes on from CATIXQ010000006.1 coordinate 19,141,144, forward strand.
TGAGCTCTTTTCTTGGGAATAAGGATGTGTATAAAATTTTAAACTCGCGCCAGGACACGTGGTCTGATCGAAAATTCGTAAGACAGACGTTGAAATTATAAAAGAAAGATTTATACTTATAACTATTTATAGTTCGGTTGTTTTATGAAATAGGAGGACAAACGAGCGTACGGTTCACCTGGTGTTAAGTGATCACCGCCACCCACATTCTCTTGCAACACCAGAGGAATCACAAGAGCGTTGCCGGCCTTTAAGGAAGGTGTACGCGCTTTTTTTGAAGGAACACATGTCGTATCGTCCTGGAAACACCGCACAAGGAAGCTCATTCCACAGCTTTGTAGTACGTGGAAGAAAGCTCCTTGAAAACCGCACTGTGGAGGACCGCCACACATCCAGATGGTGGGGATGATATCTTAATTTGTGGCGTGTCGTGCGAAGGTGGAATTCGGCGGCAGGAATCAGGTTGTTTCAACTTATTGATCATACGGTCACTGGTCGAGTGTTTGAACCATTGTGATTGCGAAGCCGAGACACCGCAAGGTCGAGGGATCGAGTCTCAGCATAGATGAAAGTTGATTTTTCTGAGATAAACGTGTTAATGTAAAATAATTGTAATAGTTCTGAAGTGTTAATTTTTTTATGTATTAAATAAATTGTTATTTTTGTGTACAATAGCGTAATATATGAATGAATGAATGAAGTGAATTTGCGAGAAACTGTCATAACCATAATGTTAACACCAGGAACAGACATAAACTTATAATGCCTACTACTCGGCTAAGTCGAGTTAGTAAGTCTTTTGTGAGGCGATGTATATTATGCTTTTTCAAGAAGATCCCAGAAAATGTTCAAAACAAAAGTATTACGTTATTCAAAAGAATTGTTAAAAAACGTTTGTGTGGTAAAGGTTACTATAACATGTGACTTTCTTAATGATACCACAGATTGGGAATGGAGAGACCGCCCTCAGGCTATTAAATAATAAGTTTAATTGTACAAAGTTACTTTGTTACTTTGTAAATGTTACTTTAATTGTAAAACATATTTTCATAAAAAAAAGCCCGCTGAGTTTGTTGCGCCCATTCTTCTCAGGCCTGAGGCATTGATTTTGGAATGGGTGGTAGTTTTTCGACTTTCAATAAGTGATGTCACAGCCTATTTTTAATAAAAATATTTGAATTTGAATTTAAGCACGTAAACGCTAGTATTTTTATTCTGATAAATATAGCAACCGTGCGAAATTATTCCGTAACCATTCCAAAATAATAAAAAACGTGAAAACTTGAACATTAAGTTCAAGTTCTCACTTCTGCCGGCACTCCCGGAGTGCAACCCGTATTTTTTATAGAAAAGGAGGACAAATGAACGTCATCTGGTATTAAGTGATCACCACTGTCCATATTCTTTTGCAACACTAGAGGAATCACAGGAGCGTTGCTGGCCTTCAAGGAACGTGTACGCGTTTTTTTGAAGCTAAACATGTCTTATCGTCCCGGAAACACTGTACAAGGAAGATTAACTGCTTGCTGTTACGTGGAAGAAAGATCCTTGAGTACCGCACTGTGGAGGAACGCCACACATCCTGATAGTGGGGATGATATTCTAATTTTATGGCATGTCGTGTTAAGGTGGAATACGGCGGCAGGAATCAGGTCAAATAGCTCTTCGGAACACTCCCCGTCATAGATACAGTAGAGATTTAAAGTGTTCATCTGGTAGGCATAGCCCAATTGACTTTGAAGAAATTCGAAACAATATTAAATATAGAACAACTGTCAGATATGGGTTGACTTGGAGTCTTGTTATCATCTCGGTTCTGGGGCACACAGCATCCAATGCAGAACTGCTGGAGTTATTCACAATCCAGAGGTCTGTAGCCAACGCTATTATAATATTTACCGCCACTCCGGGAAAGATTGAGCTTAAATGAGAGGTAGTGGTTGCGGCTGCTCTTGGTAAGTTCAACCAGCCGTCCCTGCCGCCGTTGCACATGAGGACTCTTGATGACAACGGAAAAACACCGCCGACCATCCCGCGGTCAAAGTCAAAGTCAAAATATCTTTATTCAATGAAATCATATTTGATCATATTGAATCTTCAGAGCTCTAGTCTGAAGCACAGTTCAGACAGAAAACTGTTCGGCGAGCTTTGTTTTTCGTTGGACGTCAGGAAGTCGAGCGGGCTGGATGGCATTTCTACAATCGTGCTTAGAACGTGTGCCCCTGAGTTGACGCCGGTGCTATCGCGTTTATTCCAGCACTCTTATTCAAACGGTCCAAAACATCAAAAAAAAGGAGACAGATCGGATCCGGCAAACTACAGGCCAATTGTAATAGCAAGTAGCAGGTAATAACCTTCCTGCTCTCCAAAATCATGGAGAGCAGAATTAACCGCCAGCTCTTGGTATATCTAGAAAGTCACTAGTTGATCAACGACCGACAGTACGGCTTTCGCCATGGTCGGTCGGAAGGCAATCTTCTAGTATACCTAACACATAGATGGGAGGCTGCTATTAAAAGCAAGGGGGAATGCCTGGCAGTTAGCCTGGATATAGCGAAGGCCTTTGATTATAGAGTATGGCACAAGTATGCAAGTAGACCTCCAGCTTCCTCACTGGGCGCAGCATACAGGTCGTTGTCGACAGTTATTGCTCGAACCCGAAGCCCGTGAACGCTGGGGTGCCTCAAAAGCTATGTGCTATCTCCCACGCTGTTTTTTCTGCATATCAATGATATGTTGGACACCTCCAACATAAACGGCAGAAACTTGTGCCTTCTATCGAGTCCTCTCTTGATAAAGTTCAATTTAACCCCCAGAAGACTCAAGTTTGCGCGTTTACCTCTAAAAAAACCATTTGTCGTATTACCGCTCTTCGACAACACTTCCCTTTAAGCCTCACCTAGTATCGGAATACCTGGAGTGGCCATCTGGAGGGCAAAGCCAAATTGGCCTCGAAAATAGAGCACGGCTATACTTCAAGCTGGCCCACATTCTAGCGCTCTACAGAGCGCAGGTCCGGCCACACTTGGAGTATTGCTGTCATCTCTGGTCTGGCACACCCACTGGGGTATCAGCTCGATCCATTTGACTGCCTGCAACGCACAGCAGCTCAAATTGTCGGGGACCCAGTGTTCTGTGAATGGTTGGATCACTTGTCGTTGCGTAGAGACGTCGCTTCATTGTGTATATTCTACCGCATTTATCATGGGGAATGTTCCGAAGAGCTGTTTAACCTGATTCCTGCCGCCGAATTCCACCTTCGCACGACACGCCACGATATCATCCCCACCATCTGGATGTGTGGCGGTCCTCCACAGTGCGGTTTCACGCTCCTGTGATACCTCTGGGCGTCACTTAACACCAGGTGACCCGTACGCTCGTTTGTCCTCCGATTTAATAAAAAATTGGCAAGAAACTCATTGCCACTCTTTAAATCAACATTTATAGCTTCATTGGTTTATAAGTACACGAGTAAGTCAAAAAAGCAAATGTAATTGATACGTAAAAACAAGAGTTATTGAGAACAGTAGATGTAATGTAAGGTAATGTAAATAAATAAAGCTATTTTGCACATCTTTGTCTAACACGAGTAAGTCAGAAAAAAAATAAACGAAACATTACATATTTGTCATATAAATACCTATAGGGATTCGTACCCGGTTCTCTAGCTCAGGGGTAGCATCACGGGGCTACATGGGTCATCTAAATATAATTAATAGTATAACTAAAATATAATCAAAATCCAATTGCAGTATAATATACAACGAGGTTGGAAATCCTTTTGTTCAAAATCAAGCGGATTTAGTCCTTGCATATTGTGTAAAATAATACACAAATGCATTGTGCTGTAAGCCTCGAACAACTGAGTTCGATACGATAACAATGAATGCATCTTTTACGGTATCATTGTGTTGTAATTATAAATTATAATACATAGTGTATATGGAAAATTGGAAAGGAAAACTTATACTAAAATAACAAATTCCGAAATATATTACTTGCTCTTGCAAATCTTGTTTTTCATGTTAATAAGGGACGAGATGAGTAGGACGTTGAGTTGAGTTGAAACGCCCTGCTGATTACAATGCAGTGCCGTTCAGGATTCTTGAAAAACCCCAAAATTCTGGGCGGCACTACAATTATTGCGCTCGTCAACTTGAGACAAGATTTTAAGTCTGATTTGCCCAGTACTTTCAATAGCTACGGCAACCTTCCTACCAAAATACAATAATTCTTACACATTACTGTTCCATGCCGAAATAGGCACAGTTGTGGTAATCTAGCCGGCATCCTGTGCAAAGGAGCCTCCCACTGGTAATCTAAACAGTTTGTTACTTTCAAAGTGATGTCCCTTACTTCTGAGATAAAATGTACCAAAATTTATGGACGACTCATTAATTAAATTTATATAATTAGTCCCAGAAGTGAGGGTTATCACTCAAAACTTAACAAATTGTTGAGATTTGCAAGAGCGACATCTCAAGTCAACAAGTCAATTTCCTAATATGCAATTATTGTGTTATCGACTGTAAAGTAGATCGTGTAGATGGAGCCAAACAAAATTTCGGTCGATGCGTCACTCGGACGGTTGACTCAGTTGGCTCAGTTGGTAACGGTAAAAGCTCGGACGAAAGAGGGTAGATATAATTTGAATGGTATTTTAATCCAAATTTGGGGCATAAAAAAATAACAATTACGATCGGGAAGAAATTCTTTCTGCTTAGTATTTGTGAGTATTTCGTAGTCAATATCAAATTCAAATATTTTCAAAATAAAACATTGGTATTTTATTATAAATGCGGACACCCATTCCCACAAAAGAATAATGTAGCTTTTGCAGACGATAATAACCACTGGAACACAATATTTTATGTTTGTGTCTTGTGTTGAAGGTGTGAATGTCACTTCTCTACCTTCTTCACATAATGGGAAATGATAATATACAGTAAGGGCCTTTTTTCTAATTCAAATTCAAATATTTTCATTCAAAATAGGATGTGACATCACTTAATGAAAGTCAAAAACTACCTACCCATTCCAAAATGAATGCCTCAGACCTCAGAAAAACGGGCGCAACAAACTCAGCGGGCTTTTTCTTCATCGCAAAAAATATGTTTAAAAAGTAATATTGTACAGTGAAACTTATTATTTAATAGCCTGAGGCCGGTCACTCCATTCCCAATCTGTGGTATCATTAAGAAAGTCATTTATGTTATATTAACCTTTACCATACAAACGTTTTTTAACAAATCTTTTGAATAACGTGATACTTTTGTTTTGAATATTTTCTGGGATCTTGTTGTAAAAGCATATACATTACCCCACAAAAGACTTACTAACTCGACTTAGCCGAGTAGTAGGCATTATAAGTTTATGTCTGTTCTTGATGTTAACATTATAGCTATGATAGTTTCTAGTTAATTCACTCATGTGCCTATGAACATACATTACATTATCAAGAATATATTGAGAAGCAACAGTCAAGATGTTAATATCTTTGAATTTTGCTCTCAATGATTCTTTAGGACCTAGGTTATAAAAAGCGCGAATAGCCCTCTTCTGCAGCACAAATATTTTATTAATATCGGCAGCGTTGCCCCATAGCAATATACCATAGGACATAATACTATGGAAATAACTAAAGTATACTAGTCGCGCCGTATCTATGTCAGTTAATTGTCTAATCTTTTTAACCGCGTATGCTGCAGAACTAAGTCTGTTCGCCAATCCTTCAATATGGGGGCCCCATTGTAGTTTGGAATCTAGAGTTAAGCCCAGAAATATAGCAGATTCCACCGGTTCTATCACCTCTCCGTTTAACAAAACACTTACATCTACGATCTTCAAAGAAACTGGGCGTCATTAATAGAGCACGGCAATACTTCAAGCCGGCCCACATACTAGCGATCTACAAAGCGCAGGTCCGGCCACACATGGAGTATTGCTGTTATCTCTGGTCTGGCGCACCCCAGTATCAGCTCGATCCATTTGACCGCGTGCAACGCAGAGCAGCTCGAATTGTCGGGGACCCAGTGCTCTGTGAACGGCTGGCCGAATTCCACCTTCGCACGACACGCCACAAGTTAGGATATCATCCTCACCATCTGGATGTGTGGCGGTCCTCCACAGTGCGGTTTTCAAGGAGCTTTCTTCCATGTACTACAAAGCTGTGGAATGAGCTTCCTTGTGCGGTGTTTCCGGGATGATACGACATGGGTACCTTCAAAAAAATCGCGTACACCTTCCTTAAAGGCCGGCAACGCTCCTGTGATTCCTCTGGTGTTGCAAGAGATTGTGGGCGGCGGTGATCACTTAACATCAGGTGACCCGTACGCTCGTTTGTCCCCCTATTCCATAAAAAAAAATCTACATTTTTGACATTTGGTACGGTAAATTAAATGTATTTTGTTTTCTTGCTATTTAACAATAGGTTATTAGCGCTAAACCAGTACACGATGTCAGATAGAATATTGTTCACTTTGTTGTACATAGCTTGGTTTCTTTTCACTTTGAAAATCAGTGAAGTGTCGTCCACAAACAACCTTATGTTTTTTCTCTATAAGATTAGGAAGATCATTTATATAGATAAGGAAGAGGAACGGTCAAAGAATAGACCCTTGTGGTACCCCATACAGATAGGAGTCCTAGGAGATCTCCTGCTATTCACGTCGACCTTCTGAATTCTTTTGTTTAGTTATGAAGTCCGAAGATCGAGCGCAGTTCCTTTTATGCCATAGTGGTATAGCTTCCTGACCAGCGTTGAATGTTGAGCACAATCAAAAGCCTTAAATAAATCACAGAAGATGCCAAGTGCCTTCTGCGTAGGTACTGCCAAGCTTTTGTGTTACTCTTGTCCATGACAATTGTATGCCGTGCACCTCCAAGGAAACCGAAGGAGGGTAATTAAATGGGAGATCAAGGTTAGTGGATGATAATTTCTATTTACCAGTGCCTAGTATCGACCGACAGGTTCTCATTAGAATCACCAATTTTTTTTAACTTTTTAACTGTAATTATATCTAATTTATTCAGGTTATCGAATAATAGGTACATTTAATTTTGATCAAGATGCATATATTCACCTTACAAACTAATTTGTTATGTATATTACAGCCATTGTAAGACACTCTATTTGATTGAAAAGAGTAGCCGTTGAGTTCATCTCACAAGCTCTACTTTTTCCGAACATAATATCGTAGATTCAGTAATTTAAAAGAAATATTTATAGAGACGATACAAAAGAGCTTAGTTTAAGCCTAATTGCTTAGATCATTTATACGTCTAGACATACTATGACAGCTTTGAAAACGTCTAAAAAAATTGAGTTTAGAACTAACCTCTATTTTGAGCAATTCACGCACACTAACACAAAGTGCCATACAAATCGCGAGTGGAAGACGTAGCCTGTCACGCACACTAAACTAATATTCCTGGCCTATTTTTATCCGTTGTCTAACAGCAAGAGACTATCTAGGCGTATAAATTATCTAAGCCTAATAGAATAAAGTTTATTTGACTTTGACTTTGACTTGGCGGGCGAGAATCGAAGCAGAGGCTGCGTGGTGAGATTCATCGATTATACTCACGGAACAGTAAAACTAGATTATACTTATTGTGATTCCGGCTCTATCGAATCTATCAGAAGCTGTCGAGGTTAATATAACATTGACATTGCATTGCATACGAGAAGATTAGAGATAATGTAACATTATCGAATTTATAGTATTCGAAATTTGCACTCAAAGGAATCTTTTAAAAATGACTACAAAAAGCTATTAAGTAATTTGTTTGTGGTGAGGATGGGTATCTTAAGGAGTATATATTATCTAGATGCCCGCTTCGCTGGGGGAATTTTAAAAGGGAATAAATTAATGAAGGAACTTTGGAAAATAAGTAGCCATAAACTATCTAGGATAAATTTCGCATCGAATGGTAGTAGTTTCATGTCGATACAATCAGTGGTTTAGGCGTGATTGAGCCTCAAACAATTTTTTTTCATTATATATGTAGAGATTACTCATGCATTTTGTATATTTTTTATTCCATACATGTCTCTAATTGCTATGATAGCTGGCACGGAAAAATATCTAGGAAATTCATAATATCATTGTTAGGAATATACGTCCTAACGTTTGCTGAGAACTTTCCTTTTTGCGAATCGCGCTGCCGCCTCATTTGTTATCATTCTAAGTTATTAAAATAATCCTTCCCTGTTTGTCTAGCATTCATAACTCTTTTTTTATTGCTTTTTAAAATTTGTATTGTTATTTTTCTTTTATTCATATAATGGTAATTCTTCATATCTATTGTATTTGTAAAAAAGTTGGTGGCAGTTTTCGCAAATAAAGATTATTAATATTATATTATTGTAATTAGTTAATACATATAGAAATTTAATTTGTATCAACATTAATGGGCGATGCGGGACTCGAACCCGTGCCTCTCGGGTTCCGCCAGAGCGCTCTTACCAACTGAGCCAACCGTCCGAGTGACGCATCGATCGTAAATCTTGATATGTCTTGTTCAACTTTAAGGTTGTGGCTTGAGTAAACTTTACTAAGATTTTCCGCCACAGAAAGTAATATATGCTAGAACCAATTAAAAGCGTTCTGTTTTGCATGTTACGGAAAAAGAAAAACAAAAAAATCTAACAAAAATGTTAAGAATTAATTCAAGTTAAGAGACTTCGTAATCAAAGTTTGTTGTGCTGTTAATTTATCAATTCGCTGTTTATTTTTCTTGCGACTTCACGATGAAAACGAATCTATAGGCAGAGTCGATAAAACACTACAAAGCTCATTGGGACAATTCTTATTATACATAATATTATATTAATGCGTCATGCGAAAACTTACGATCTCATTTAGGGATTTTGTGTGAACGGTGTTGTGAAAATACAAAATAGAATACCAACATTTAAGTATTTTTTTTGAAGTTATACTTCTTTAGGCGCGTTTTGAAAAAATGATGAGAGTGAAATTAGGAAAGGCAAAGGGTTTAAGCCCGTACAGCCGTATTCGTTATTAATATAATATTTTAATTAATAATAATTAATTTAATTCTCAAAGACATCATTGCAAATTTCTTATAATATGGTTCTTTTCACAAACGTAGACTAGCACGAGGAATAAATAATTTTAAGGGTTTATACTTTGCTAGGCCAAAGAAGTATAACTTCTTGCGTGCATACATAAGTATACACAAACTTTTTAAATTCGCCCAATAAGGGCTATAGTGTATAGAGCATACCGCATAGTCTTTCGTATAATTAATAAAAATAAATCAATCATTGTTTCATTTTTTCTTATAAAATTTCAAACAACAGAATGTTAGATAAATAGCAGATGACATAAATTCAGTTGATATTACTATTGATGAAAAATATGTGAATTACATTACATTTTAAAAGTTTTATGAATTACGCTCGATGGAAATAGACCGCTTAGTGTTTTTTATATTGTATCGGGATATTCTGAGGTAAACGGCCGAAACGTGAAATTCTTTTTAATACTGTGATTACATTAAATTATCAAAACTATCGTTACATGGAAGTGTACCAAGAATACTGGCAGCATTTGTGTTTAATATGTTGTCTGAAATAGCTGCCAACGCTTGGGTTTCCAGTAGCCCAATTGAGGCGCGTATATGGTACTTTGTACTTTCTCCGCGCCTCTGGCCTCAACGAGCCAAGAATCTAGATACATAACGGCACAAAGATGTAAGATTCACTGAGACCAAGATATTTGCTACGTTTGCTGTCTTCGGCAGTCGAAGAAGCTGTCCCAGCTTCAACTCAAGAAACTTCGACACGAGAGGGAGATGGTTGTCGACGCAAGTTGGGTCCCACACCACTGACCATCCCCGTACCCAAGCCACTAAGGTCATTCCATCAGAATGCTTGCCATCGCGGCGGGTAAAACTATGTGGCACTAAAACAGCTAGTATATTAAGAGCAGGAAGTGTAATGTAACACAAGCTATTCTTTTTTATGTTGTATGTTTTCTTTTTTACAAAGGATGCAAAAGCTCCGTCTATTTATAACTATGGCAATGTGAATTCGTTAGCTACTTCGAAATAAGATTCCGACTTGAATAATGATACTTAGTAATCTTTCGGATTACAGATTACTTTTTAAACTTATCTGAATAATTATGTCTTTTTAATTTAAATGCTTCAAACAGATTCTTTCCCTATGTTTTAACTTTGCAGATTTGGAAAATTTTATTCCATAATAGGTTTTCCGCATAGACTTCCTTTCTTTGGAAATCTGAAATAATCAGATTTTATTTACAATTTCATAGTATTATTCTTTCTTAAAAGAGTCTACTTACACTACTTATACCAAAAACATACACTGGAAAAGATGTTTAAGTCTAAAAGACAACTTATAAAAAATTTAATTTAATTCAGGGAACTTAACATTTTAATAAGCAACTAATTATTTTATGTAAATAAAAATATTATATTTGAGTATTTGTTTCTCTGAATATAGAGTTACCTTAACTTATTAGAACCAAATCCATTTAGAACGTTAAGAATTAACAAATATACACAAAACCAATAAATAAACATCCATACATTCCCCTTTATAATATGAGTGTAATTTTTGATTTACAACGTAAAAAACCTTCGCTTGAACAGATCTTGATCAGAAAGTGGGGACAGACTGATAAACGTAAGATTTATAGCAACACTCGTTTTCGTTTGGGTTTTTAAAAATACCTAATTGCTACTCCACTAATGACACTGTCCAAATCGGGTTCTAAATTCAACATACGCAGCTTAAACTGGAAGAATGTTTACATTGCTGCCTATTGACTAATAATATTTTAAATAACTGGAGTAAAAACAGAAATTAATGATGTGGCAGTCGAAGTTTATTATGGTGTTATTAGCCAAATTCCGCAAGACCATTTGCAGCATCAGTGGTAATCTTTAATAATGTTATAATTGGAAAATTGATGTAACTGTGTATAACTCATTTATTAATTTAAAAAAAAATGTTTAATTTGTAACTTATTGTTTATAATACCAAAAATTAATTACTTCTGTGCATGCTGTGTTTATTTGTAAGTAATCACTACATTTAGTTCCTAGTTTTTAGTTCTACTTTTTATATTTGTGTGTATTATTGTAAGTGATTGAAAATAAACCTAATAAATAAATAAATAAATAAATTTGTGACATATGCCATATTTCGGCTTTGTGTTTGCATGACGTCTAGTATATAATAATAAAGGACTAATAGGACAATAGGACATCTGGATTCGAACTGGGGTTGCTGCGTTCTGGATCACCCTATGTCCCTTCTGAGCTATTTTAAACTTGTATATAGTGGCGAAATTTACCTTTGATTGTAACGTTATTGTAGCTGTTTCTCATTAAAACTCGGATTTTTTAAACCAAGCTAGATCGATTTCTCGCCCTCGAAACTACTGAATTGTTGGAGCCGATTCCGAGATTCAGATTATGTTATCATCTTGATCCCACCCGGGATCAAGATGATAACATAATCTACCACCTCCTCCATCTTCTTCCAAAACTCGCTATAATTTCCTTTCTGCAGTCGGTTTTTCCTGCCACTGTGAAAAGGTCATCATTCCACCTCATTTTGGGTCCACCACCTTATCTGTTACCTGAGGGACCACTCCATCTTGTGGCTTTTAAAGTTTATCTTTGGTCTGGGACCCATGCCACATGTCCTTCCCCTTTAGTGCTTGTTCAAGGAGATCTATAAGGTTGGTTTTTTTCCTGATGGTTTTGTTTTGTATTTTATGTATCTTTCTTAGCCTCAAGACACTTCTCTCCATTTGAAGTCACTTAGCGCACACAAAAAAGCAAAAGTTTTTAAACGATAATTATTAATATTAAAGGTAAAGGTTTGCATAAGAGGTGTATTAAAGTAAATTTTTAGTTATGTTATACGTTTCAGTTTTTGAAGTCGGTTTTTTAAACGTAGTTTTGTTTTACTTTTAAGTGTCAGTTAATAATAATATATAATCAACCTGAATGAAAACTCCCAAAACAGCCGTACACAAAAAACAATTATATGATCCACGTAGACAAAAATTATCACTAAAAATGTTCTAGAAATGAAAACTACTAGGCCAAACTATAAAAATAAATATGGGACCAAATGGCATCTATTCCGCATCGAATTGAAAAAGAATTACGTAATTCGGATCTTAAATCTCAGCCTAATCGGTGTATATGGGTACATAAAATAAAATAAAATATCGATCGAATTGAGAACCTCCTCCTTTTTGAAGTTGGTTAAAAACAGTTGAGAAAGTGTGTACGGAAAAATATTGCTGCTAATGTTACCTATTAAAGTTCTCCAAATTTGATAGCTATTTATCAAAGTTCACCCTGTTATCTTAACACTTAACTTCTGTAAATTATGAAAGAGTAAATTCATTCGCATACTGTATAATGTACGTAATACATTAAGTTCTTATCGGCTTCATTCGAAGTGGTCATTTTCAATTATTAAAGCTCTTTGTGGGAAATTAATAAAAATAGTGTGTGTGTACTTATGTATGCACGCAAGAAGTTATACTCCTTTGGCCTAACGAAGCAAAAATCATTAAAATTATTTATTCTTCGTGCTATTCTACGTTTTTAGAAAGAGCAATTTTTTAAAAATCTTGCAAAGATGGCTTTGGCAATTAATTATTGAATAATGAATATGGCTGTTTGGACTTGAACCCTTTGCCTGTCCTAATAATGGACGAAGAAACCAAAAAAAAATAACGAATGACGCAAACGTCATAAAATTTTAGTAACCAACTTCAACCTGTTACTTTTGTGTTACAGTGATGCGCGCGCATATTAAATCACTTCAAAATGCATGCCTGTAGTGGCAGTTCTGTACAGCTAATTCTTTACGCATCATTTAGTGAACAGAATTAGTAAATAGTAATCAATTTTGTAGCAAAAACCATTCACTAATAAGCTGCAACACAACAGTGATTAGATATTTTTTCTACTCCTTTACTTTTATCTATCATTTATGCAGCCACTATCACTAATATAAGTAGATATAGTAATACCAACTTATCTGTGAAGTGGCAAATATAGGAACTTCGGTCGCCATGTTGAAATGTCATTCGACTGTCAGTGTCTACTTCTTTCGAGTGTTCCGTGTGTTTTATTGCGATACTTCTGAATTTTAAGCGTTAAATATGCTCCGACTTTTGTGCACATTGGAATTAATTAGCAACACTGAAACGTAGACGCCGATACCCATCAGTTCACAGATAAGTTGGTGACACTGTAGGTAGGTACTTTATTGAGTCATTGAAAATGATTATACTCTATGGCCTAAAAAAGCATTGTTTACAGTACTATAATGTCGGCAAAACAAATATATAACATTTTCATAAATAAAATTTTCATGTTAAAATCATTGCACTAAACTTTTTAATGTCAACTTGAGAAAAAACTAGTTAATATAATTTGCCAAGATGCTGCTAGGTATATTTTGTATTTACCAGTTTTCGCGCGTTGGCTGTATGGGAGTACCTTTGCCATTTCTTGAAGGAAAAATGAAACCACTCACCAGATATAAGAATGTATACAATATAATTCCCGCCCATTTTAGCGGAAACTCGAAATCTTGTGATATTTCTGTGTTTTATTTAAAATTATCTAATTGTAGAAAAATATTGTATGCGAAACGTTGTATAACTGGCCAATAAAAAAAATTAACAAAAAAAAACCGACTTCTAAACACTATTCCAAAAAATAATTATTAATTTTGCACTAAAAAGTATAAAAATAATTGCGTATTTTTGTACAATCTAATTAATTAATCTAATTCTAGTTACAATTATTGTTATTTTTGGAGTCGGTGTCCTCCTTACGTCGCGAATACGACTCAAGCATACCTTATATACAGGATATATATATAGGATATTATATTTAGTCTGGCCATAAAAACTATTACAATTAAAAATAAACAAAAAATTACATTTGAATTGAAGGAATCTGTGACTTTTATATAATAGTTCATTGAGTTTTCTCATTTTGGCGCCAATACATTGTACAATATTTTGCGATCGCGAATCGCTGTGATTGCATTACACAAAGTAGATATGGACTCAAATGCAATTTGTAAAACTCACCATAACGCTTGGTATTAATAAAACATTTGTGTACCGGGCTATTAATAGGTATAATAAAATCTCCTCTGTTTGTGACAGAAAAAGATCTGGCCGTCCACGTCAGATCGATCAACGTTCGTACGAAAAATGTGGTCAAAGCAGTAAGAACCTAGAACCATGCCGCGTATATTAAAAGATGACTTAGGACTTGCAGCCTATAAGAGCCGAACTAGTCATTTCTTAACTGATAATTTAAAAAAGAATAGGGTGGTAAAATAGAAACATGCATAAAATTATCAAGAATATATTGAGAAGCAACAGTCAAGATGTTAATTTATTTAAATTTTGCTCTCAATGATTTTTAGGGCCTAGGTTATAAATAGCGCAAATAGCCCTCTTCTGCAGCACAAAATATATTGTATAAATATCGGCATCGTTGCCCCATACCAATATACCATAGGACCTATTACTATTGAAATAACTAAAGTAAACTAGTCGCGACGTATCTATGTCAGTATTGTATTTAACTATAACAAATGGTTGATGTCACTATTTTGAAATGACTCCCACTATTAAAAGAAATTAAAAGACGTTATCAACTTAAAAAAATATACCAGGCAATCATATTCAAGAGAAGTTAATCGATAAGTATAGATGGTAGGCATCAATGGTTAACGGATAAACTCACCATTCGCCTGTCGACCTCCATCACTTGATTGACATCGCCTTCTCAATGCCGTGCTCCTATTTTTAAATCAAATATATTCCAGCCTAGCGGAGTTTTATTCTAAGATGCATTGAAGATCATGAAAAATTCAATAGCAATGTAAATAAACTTAATATGTAGGCATGGGCGTACTTACACTTGTTAGGGCCCCAATGTACCGATATGTTTCGATGACAAGTTTCTACACGGCAAGTCTCAAAAATTCATCTCATAAAATTTATGTTAAATCCATTTCATCGTCATCATCTTCATCAGCCGAAAAACGTCCACTGCTAGACAAAGGCTAGCAGAGATCTCCACGACGATCGGTCCTGCGCTGCCCTTATCCAACGTACTCCGGCGATCCTGACCAGATCGTCAGTCCATCTTGTTGGGGGCCTACCAACACTATCTTCCGGTACGTGGTCTTCATTCTAGTACTTTTCTGCCCCACCAGCCATCTGTCCGTCGAACTATGTGCCCTGCCCACTAGCACTTCAGTTTCGCAATCATTTGGGCTATGTTCTTGGACTTTTGGACATTTGGACTTTGGTTCTCCTACGGATCTCCTCTTTTCTGCTTCGATCATTAGGAATTAAACTCACTATTATTATATAATTACACAAATTAAAATAATATATTATAAGTAGCATTATAGCGAACATAAAATTCAACAACGATGCATCTATGAATACATGGCTTTAATTTTCGCATACAATACACGGCATTGGTGACGTTAACAGGCTGTGATTAACCTTCACATACTCATTTTAGTTAATACAGGCTTGCTTGTATGCTATCAGTAATAATATTAAAAGTATTACAAAATAAAATTAACATAATTTTCACGTCATTAAGGATTTCTTAGAATAATTTATTGAATAAGTCCTTATTTTCCGGAGATTCCGGCCCGACATGACGTGGCAGTCGCCCCCCGCGCTCACGATGTCAAACTGTTAACGATGTCACGTGACCTGCCACACCGTGTGGGAAGAGCCGCATTGTTTTTCAAATATCTCATTATTTTGAAGGAACGCACAGGAATATTTAATGAAATATGGATTCTACATAAAATTATCTTGGAAATGATATACTAGAAGTCGTCTTGACAGTAAATATGAATAACTGCTGAATTTTGTAGTAATGAATAGTATTTTTTCAAAAAAAAAAATTGTAATATTTAACTAAATGTCACACAATATCTCGAGAAAAAATTATACATTCCTAATAATGTGTATCACTTACCCAGCCATTGTTATAAGCGATAGTAATTCCAAAAACACTAGAAATTCCACACTCAAGTGAGACACTCACGGCTTTCGCGTCGAACTGATCATAAACTCTAAATTCACTACTCATTTTTTCAATAAATTTATGTTAAGCCCCGCCTGCTTTTAAGCTTGGCAGCTATCTTATTCTTTCCCGAATGCATTGCGAAGTGATAAAGAGAGAGTTGTAATGATATTGGAATAGTTTACCGCGAAATGAGTAGGTATCACATAGAGACCAGATTCGGGTCGACGTTAAGGCGACACTAAATGCCAGCGACCTTGAGCGATATGAGTTCACGGCTGCCGGCCCGCCATCTATGTAACAAAGCCAATATTTTCAAAATTCTTGCGTGGAAAACCGTTTATATGCTTTTAATCCTCGTTATTCACTACTAATCTGAATAAATGAACCTACACAAAAAAGTACAAGCTATAAGAATAACTTTTCTGAGAGAGTACCAAAAAAATGCGTTACGCCATGCCAAAAAACTTGTTTAACTTCAAAGAAATGTGGTAGTTCAAAAAGGCTCACCAGTGTTAACTATAACCAACAGCAAGCATTGGCAACCTACAAATAAGACTTAAGGATATGTGTAACAGGATTAAGTAGTGTTCATAGCTTGAAATGCTATACTTTCACCACAAAACATGTCTAAAAACACCATGTTTGCGTGTTTTCTGCTTTCTCTTCGCCTTAAGTCAAAAATGACGTTACCGATTCAGGTCCGACGGCGGTGAGGTGGACCTTCTTGAGTGTAAATTTCGCTAAGATTCGTCATCAAACAATTCAACCCGGGTTTCGCCTCTACACGAAACCACTCTAAAAAGGCTGGATTGGATGGTAGATATTGAAAATGTAACTCGGGGCCCCAAAACACAAGACAATCCGCCTCTGCACGGAAGAGAAGCACTTACGTTTGCGGCACAATTGAACCAGCGACCTTTTCTATTTTTACTTACATAAATAATGATATAACATAATGCGATTTACTACCCATTTAAAGGTTGAGCTTTTAGTTATTTTCTGTTTTCTAATTTCTAATAGGACTTAAGTAAAACTAGTAAAAAAAACTTATGACAACACGACAGATGTAGAAACTTCACCAATGCGATAATAATCTCTACTAATATTATAAATGTGAATGTAAGATTGTTTGTTACGCATTTACACCTAAACCACTGAAACGATTTTGATGAAATTTGGTGCAGAGATAGACTAGAGCTTGGAAAAGGATATAGGTTACCTTTTATCGTGAATAAGAGGTTTGAAAGGGTTAAAATAGGATGTGGAAGTATGGAAGTTCGAAGGAGAAATTATCAATGATGACACCATGAAACTTTGTTTGTAGGCATTTGATAAGAAATAAATTAATAAAGAAAAAAAA
>CATIXQ010000006.1:19162448-19234611 GCA_949711755.1 Leptidea juvernica
CCATTGAATAAAAATATTTAAATATGATAAATAATAAAACATAAATAAAATAAAACCTCAATATTGCATACAAATACAGTGGATGCTTTGATTCACATACTTTTTAAGAATAGTAAATTATTTACCAAATTATCAAACCACTTTTTTTAAGGCGAAAGTATTTATTTGAATGCAGGCAGAATGGAGCTAGGGAGAGGCTTGAGTTTTATTTAAACAATTTTAGAAGTACAAGGTCAAATTTCATTAACACCTTCCAATACACACTAAAAAACTTTTCTTTATGGAAGAGGTGGACAAACGAACCTGAAGCTAAGTCATCACCAAGTCAACACCATAGGAATTATTTATTTTATTGCTGGCCTTTTATAAAGTTATATACAGGGCATCCCAAAGTTATGGGACATGAAGGGAAAGTACCTTAAATATCGAAGATAGGGTATTTTACTGAAAGAAGACTTTATGTTATTTTTAAAAGTTAGTAATTCTGCATTCAGATTTTCTAAAAATTGCTTGCCTCGCCTGGGAATCAAACCGACTTAAATGTAAAAAAAACACCCCTACTTATATGATGCCAATCGAAAGAATAGCCAAAAACTAATAACTCTTCATAAGTAACATAGTATTTTAAAACAACGAAAAATGTTTGAGTCAAATTTCAAGGAAGTTTCAAAACAATCAAATCTTTCCTCTTTATAATATTAGTATAGGATAAAACTGGACTGGGGAGTAACGCCACAAATCCAGATGGTGGTGATGATATAGCCTGTGGCTTAACATGCGAAGGTGAAATGGGGCAGCAGGAATCAGCTATTCGGAGCACTCCCCGTGATAAATGCGGTAGAAGACACACAATGAATCGACGTCCCTACGTCATGCCAAGTGATCCAGCCGTTCACATTGCACTGGATCCCAGTCAATCCCCGGTCACCTCTTATGTAATTCTTGGTCTTTCCTATTCTATTTACGAACCAGCGAAGCGCAAGTATAGTGGAACGTCGCTATAAACTCACAGCCCGGTGTAAATCAATTCAGGGCCAATTTGCTAATAGATTCTATGAATAGCCGATTAGTAACTAATTAATAATATCACTTATAATGTCTGAACTGAGCCAACTAAAAGCCAATCTAGGTATTTTATCCCTGTCTTTGCCAAACATAAAATACATACTTCTATTTCAATGGAGTGCCGCTCAGGATTGTTGAAATTCCCAAAAATTCTGAGCGGCACTACAACTGCACTCGTCACCATGAGACATAAGATGTTAAGACTCATTTGTCCAGTAATATCACTAGCTACGGCGCCCTTCACACAGAAACACATTACTGCTTCACGGTAGAAATAGGCGCCGTTGTAGTATCCATAAGATAGCCGGCATCCTGTGCGAATGAGCCTCGCACTGGAATTAAGGAAATCAGGAAAATTTGTATTTTTCTTCACTTCTAAGACATGTAAGTTAAAACTAATTAAAAATAATGTGGTATTCGACTGATCCCGTTATTTTCATCTGAACCGCCGAAACCGCTATGTGTCTGTATTTTGAATCTGTAATATATATGTATATATATAAAAATATCGTAAAAAGTAATAAAGTAATTAAAGGATAAAAAATGATTATAGTGGGTTATCTCTAAAAGAGACATATACCGCCATGGATTTTTTGTACATACATACAGTCACGCCTCTTTCCTGTAGGGGTAGCAGAGACCACTTCTTTCCACTTGCTACGATCCTTACATACTTGTTTCGCTTCGTCCACTTTCATTATTCCTTTCATACATGCTCTTTGGTTTAGGATATTCTTGACCTGGCCTTTTTTCAAGACGTCCCTGATTTGATCTCGAAACGTCCGCCTAGTTCCACCCCTTCCAACACTTTCATTCACACTGGCCTTATACACTTTCTTCGTCAATCGTTCTTCATTCATTCTCTCGAAATGGCCAAACCATCTCAGCAGGCCTAACCATGAGGATTTTTTGTAGCCCTTTTTAATTATTTTTTTTTTGATTAACACGAGTGTTACACAAACGTCCGGTTAAATACAATAAAAATGTAACTTGTACGCAAAAATTAAATGTTAAAAGACAGTTACAGTTACACGCGTTTCAATCCTTTAAAAGTGTTTTAGACCATTTTAATATGTATAGTATTGTAGTAAATTATTTTGACCTAACTCGTAGACGTTTCACTTAATAAAACACACATATATCAGCATGAAATTAAGGCGTTAATATTTATTATAATTATTAGAAAGTAAGAATCTAATTTTTTTTTGCTCAACCCCAACATTTGCATATTAGGAAATTGACTTGAGATGTAGCTCTTGTAAATATAACAATTTGTGATGTTTTTAAAGTGATAACCCTCCCTTTTAGGATTAATACACAAATAAAATTTGAAAAACAAAATTTTATGAGCAGGTTACAACTGTAAAGTAGATCCTGTAGATGAAGCTGCAATCTGAGAGTTGAACAAAGCATACAAGATTTTATGACGATAAGTCACTCGAACGGTTAGCTCAGTTGGTTGGAGCACCGGCACGGAACGCCGGAGGTCGTGGGTTCGAGTCCCGCATCGTTCATAAAATTTTGTTTTACAAATTTTATCTGTGTATAATAATAAATAGCAAACAAATATAAAAATAAATAAAAAGAAAATTGCTAAAAAAGCCGTACATATAAAACAATTATATCATCCACGTAGACAAAAATTTTCATAAAAAAATGTTCATAAAATGAAAACAACAGGGCCAAACTATGTAAAATTTCTATGGGACCAAATGGCATCTATTCTGCATCGAACTAAAGAAGAATTACATAAATCGGATCATAAATCTCGGTTATATAAATACTAGGCTAAAAATACTAAATATTTCAGGTTTATGGTTACAAAACTGCTCCTGTGTGACCTTGGAGTGAAGCCTCATCTCGATCAAACCTCTACAATGAAGACTCGGTATCTTTTACACTTGAATCATCTTGACTCTAACTCCCAGAAATCACCTTGACAGTGTGAGATGTAAGGCGAAACTTCTGAACGCATGCGCGAAAGCTATCAACAATTCCAGTCAACTGTGGTTCTTCGAATGCTGAACGTGTTTCGCTTCGACAAGAACAAAACTTCGTAAACCTTATCGGACATTCAAAGTTATATAAAATATATAAATACTGTTTACATTTATTTAAAAGTGTGATAAGTTTGTTTATTAGTTATATCTCAACAGTGTTGTGTGTTTAAAGTGTTTTAATATTAATATTAATTGAGGTAATTATTTCATTTGTTAAAAATAAATAATATTTTTGTAGAGTTCATATTATACCGACTCTTTCCTTGATGGTGATCAGTCGTGCTCGGGAATAATTGATAATTCGGATGTCCTACATGATACATTATATTATACTTAACCATTTGCCCAGAGCACAATTTTTTTCAACATTCTTATAGCATCAGAAATTTATAGCGATATTATCGGTAACCATTATTTAAACATACTAAAAAGCCGTGGAACTTTTAAAGTTTTAATAAGTAAATTGAATGCAAAATTCGTTAAGACAATATTGAATTCGAAAATACCAAAATAAAACCAAAACATATGTAATTAAGTAAATAAATAGCGCCTATAACAGTAGCAATCAATTTAATCAATCATCAAGCAACTGAGTCGTAACGCATCACAAAACGATCTATGACGTAGGAGTGCGTTTGCTTCTTGAATATTTTGGAATGGTGAACTATCGCCTTAAGCACAGTCTTCGCTAATGACAAAGCTTAAAAACCAAATAATGAAACTGTAAAATTATATCACGGCTGAGATTCGATCCGCCGACCTCTCGGTGTTTTGGCTTCGCAATCACAATGATTCAACTACTGGTCCAATGATCCTTAAATTTAACTATAATTAGTTAGAAGTATAAATCATTCATCCATAATTTCAACGACTGTCTTACGAATTTTGGATCAGGCCACGTGTCCTGACGCGAGTTAAACATTTTATAACCATCACAAGAAAAGTGCGCAACGCCGCTAAAGACGTTTTCACTTCAAAAGTAAGGAATGGGGTATCCCTATTGTAATCCTGTAGAAGGGGTTGGTAATTAAAACGCACATAATAAAATATAAATATCTGTATTTTACAGTTTGCACTAATAAATACAATTTGGGTAGACTTACCCCTTAGAATTATTCACAAAAAGTAATGCCCGCTCGAACTTAGCGCTGTGACACGACCGTTTACCGTGACAATGCTACCAACCGTTAGTTGGCACTGCTGTAGTGCCAAATAAATTTAAATTCTAATATTTTGATTCAAAATAGGATGTGACATCACTGATTGAAAGTCAAAAACTACCACCCATCCCAAAATGAATGCCTCAGGCCTGAGAAGAACGGGCGCAACAAATTCAGCGGGCTCTTTTTTTCATCATAAAATAATATGTTGTACAATTAAAGTAACATTTACAAAGTAACATTGTACAATTAAACTTATTATTTAATAGCCTGAGGGCGGTCGCTCCTTTCCCAATCTGTGGTATCATTAAGAAAGTCATTTATGTTATAGTAACCTTATATACATCGCCCCACAAAAGACTTGCTAACTCGACTTAGCCGTGTAGTAGGCATTATAAGCTTATGTCTGTTCCTGGTCTTAACATGGTGGTTATGACAGTTTCTAGCAAATTCACTTATAACTTACACAAATCAAGTTAACAAAAGATCTGAATATTATATGCTATTATAGTTATTTCTAATCAGTGATAATATCTTATGGCAGTTCATGATGTTGGTAGCGCTTGTTAAAACATCAAGCTGACAATCCTAACAGTAAAATTTTATTATTATATTAAACACACAAATGAAATAGCCGTTCAATAATAATTCCCGCATCAATTAAGATTCATCATTATAATTCCGTATAATGTGACTCTCTTACTCCGGTATCGGGTTGGGTCTAATTTTCCGCAGCTCCATTGAAATCTCAGCTTTGAATATTGTATTCCGACCTCAATGCTATTATTTCTGACTTTTGTAGCTTGAGCGAGGGGTGAATTAATGTTTTTTTCTGCTCCTCTACTTTTATCTGTCATTTATACAACCACAATCAGTAATATAAGTACATACTTTATTGAGTCCATACTCTATGGCCTGAAAGGCATTGTTTACCGTACTATAATATCGCCCAAAAAAGCATAGTTTTTGTGAAGCCACAGACAACAAAATCTACCTTACCAGGTATGATAGGTTCCTAGGGATATTATTTAATACGTAGTACATCCTATATTACATAGATATTATTTCCATGTTGAAATCATTAGGTTATACATTTTAACATAAAAACCCCATTTGTCGTATCACCCGCTCTCCGACAACACTTCTTTTAAAGCCTCGCCTAGTATCGGAATACTGAGTCTCGAAATCTCGAACGATTGCCAATTCCGTGGCCATCTGGAGGGCAAAGCCAAATTGGCTTCGAAGAAGCTGGGCGTCATTAATAGAGCACGGCAATTCTTCAAGCCGGCCCACATTCTAGCGCTCTACAAGGCGCAGGTCCGGCCACACATGGAGTATTGCTGTCATCTCGGGTCTGGCGCACCCCAGTATTAGCTCGACCCATTTGACCGCGTGCAAGGTAGAGCAGCTCTAAATTGTCGGGGACCTAGTGCTCTGTGAAGGGCTGGATCACTTAGCGTTGCGGAGAGATGTCGCTTCATAGTGTGTCTTCTACCGCATTTATCACGGGGAGTGTTCCGAAGAGCTGTTTTTATGAGCAGGTTTTGCGGTGGTGGATTTCGGCGGCAATTCCTGCCGCCGAATTCCACCTTCGCAAGACACGCTACAAGTTAGGATATCATCCCCACCATCTGGATGTGTGGCGGTCCTCTACAGTGCAGTTTTCAAGGAGCTTTCTTCCACGTACTACAAAGTTGTGGAATAAGCTTCGTTGTGTGGTGTCTGTCTTGTGGCGATACGACCTGGGTACCTTCAAAAAAGCGCATACTCCTTCCTTGAAGGGCGGCAACGCTCCTGTGATTCCTCTGGTGTTGCAAGAGATTGTGGGCGGATGTGATAACTTAACGACAGGTGGCCCGTACGCTCGTTTGTCCTGCTATTCGATTTTAATGTTAACTTTAGAAAAAAAACTTGTTAATATCATTTGCCAAGATGCTGCGAGGTATTCTGTGTTTTTCACATTTCCCGCGTTGGCTGTATGGGTGTGTGTATCTTTATCATTACTTGAAGTAGAAATAAAAACCACTCACCAGAGGCAGGTACATTTAATACATTTAAGCTCTTCCTCGAAATCCACTAGATTTCGAGGAATTATATTTGTTTGTTCAATAAATGAAATTACCTAGTCGTAGAAAAAAAATATTAAGTTATTTTATAGTTTTTAGTTTTTGAAGTTGGTTTTCTTAAACGTAGTTGATTTTTAAATCAAACGAAAGTATCAAAAACTTTGACATTAAACACTCCCATACATTTAGTATGAGATTAGTAGAAGTCTTTTATAGAACGAAGTATAAGTTTTAACGATATGGTTCCAGAAAATGTTAAAATAATTATTTTTGAAGTGAAAACTTCTGTAGCGGCAATTCAAATTCAAATTCAAATATTTTTATTCAAAATAGGATTTATAATCACTTATTGAACGTCAAAATCTACCACCCATTCAAAAGAGACTGCCTCAGACCTGAGAAGAATGGGCGCAAGAAACGCAGCGGGCTTTTTTTTATATAAAATATGGATTACAATGTAATATCGTACAATAAACATTAATAATTAAAGAGCCTGAGGGTGTTCGCTTTAATCCCAGTCCGTGGTGTCATTAAGAAAATCGTTTATGCTATAATAACCTTTCCCACACAAACGTTTTTTAACAATTCTTTTAAATTTCGTAACACATTTGTTTTGTACATTTTCTGGGATCATATTGTAGAAGCATATACATCGCCCAACAAAAGACTTACTAACTCGACCCAACCGAGTAGTAGGCATAACAAGTTTATGTTTGTTCCTCGTGTTAACATTATGAATGTCACAGTTTCTAGAAAAATCCTCAATGTGCTTATGAACATACAAAACATTATCAAAAATGTATTGAGAAGCAACAGTCAAAATGTTTATTTCTTTAAATTTTTCTCTTAATGATTCTTTAGGACCTAGGTTATAAATCGCGCGAATAGCCCTCTTCTGCAGCACAAAGATAGTATTAATATCGGCCGCACTGCCCCATAACAATATACCATAGGACATAATACTATGAAAATAACTAAAGTATACTAATCTCGCCGTATCTATGTCAGTTAACCGTCTGATTTTCTTAACCGCATGTGCTGCAGAACTAAGCCTATTCGCCAATCCTTCAATATGGGGGCCCCACTGCAATTTGGAATTTGCAATAAGCACTTTCTTCGGGATGATTATAAAATGTTACACTGGGGTCAGGCCACGTGGCCTGGTCGATAATTCGTAAGACAGTCGTTGAAATTATAGATGAAAGTTGATTTTTCTGAGAGATAAACTTTTTGATGTATAATAATTGTAACAGTTCTCAATTGTTAAATTTTTAATGAAATATAAATTGTCATTTCTGTGTATGATAGCGCAAAAAATGAATATTGTATCTAACCACATTAATGGAAGTACTTTTATAGTGATAAATAAAGCAATTGGTTTTCCCTAACCATTCCAAATTATTCAAAGTTATCACTTCTGCCGGCAGCTTCAGATCTAAGTAAACTCCAAATATTTATTGCATAATGAAAAGGCATAAAAGGCATTTATTTTCTCAAAATTGATTCCTTTAGAATTCTTTTTGATGTCATTTCTGATAACTACTAGATACTACTACCGCTTCGGAAACAAATGGCGCTCTGAGAGAGAAGAAGCGGCGCAAGAAACTCTCCCAGCATTCTTTTTTTGCGCTCTTTTCAATAAAAATATACAATATTGTACAATCATTTCTATCGCTATAAAATAATCACAATCTAGTCCCAGGCTGTCCAATCATTTAGATATTCGATAGATTAGTAATTTTTTTATAAAACATTTAAATTTATTTATAGATAATGCCTGAACAGTGGCTGGGACTTTATAATAGAAGTGTATACATTTACCCTTAAGGCTATTATGTATCTTATGAAGCCTTCTAGATTTAGTCACAAGCAATCCCTTATTTCTAGTGTTATAATAATGAAAATCACTATTAAGAGCAGAAAGGTGACGATTTTTGTGAACGTATATTAAATTTTCATAAATGCACTGACAATGAACAGTCATAATATTTATTTCTTTAAATTTTTCTTCGAGAAATTGGTACTTGACACTAGCGACCTCCCAGCTAATCACGGGATAATCTACACATGACACTAACATAAAAGCGTATTAAAAACAAAATACTCAGAGTCCACGTATCTCGGTCACTGCTTCATTTAAAAGGTAATTCAACAATTCTTTAAACCTTAAACAGCACATTTTTCTAGATGTTTCATTATTAGTGTATGAGTCATGTACAGTCAGCTGCATATTGTATGACACCAAAGTATAAAATAATTACTTTTAAAAAAAAACTTACTTCAAACGTTTATTTTGAAACAAAATACATTCACTCAAAAAGTAAACTTTTCCATGTGATTATTGAGCGGAAATTTATTATGTATTCCTGCTGCATAGAACCTCCAAACGCAGAAAGGAGGTTTTGAAACAAAATTTGGTGGGTATTTTACAGCGTAAATCTTTATTGAAGAAGGTATTACTTTGCGGAAATGCATAATTATCCAAATGATTTGAGTTTTCTTTAGTGTTTATTCCGCCAATATTTGTCTGTAAACAATTCGACACGTGTTTCGCCTCTACACGAGGCATCCTCAGGACGTGGTGTCTCGCCAAAATCTGTCACAAGACATCTGGGTTTATTGAATTTTGAAGAAATAATTTATATATACGTATGCCATTTAATAAACAACACAAATAAAATGTTTAACTAAAATTTATGAACGATGCGGGATACAAACACGCGACCTCTCGGGTTCTGTCCGAGCGCTCCTGAGCCAACTGAGTTTGAATGGATCGTATCTATATCTTGTTCAACTCACAAGACGCAGGGGATAACCTTTTTTTTTTTTTTTTTTTATGGAATAGGAGGACAAACGAGCGTACGGGTCACCTGGTGTTAAGTGATCACCGCCGCCCACACTCTCCTGCAACACCAGAGGAATCACAAGAGCGTTGCCGGCCTTTAAGGAAGGTGTACGCGCTTTTCTTGAAGGTACCCATGTCATATCGTTCCGGAAACACCGCACAAGGAAGCTCATTCCACAGCTTCGTGGTACGAGGAAGAAAGCTCCTTGAAAACCGCACTGTGGAGGACCGCCACACATCCAGATGGTGGGGATGATATCGTAACTTGTGGCGTGTCGTGCGAAGGTGGAAGGTGGAAACCTAGGGAAGGATAAGGGATAAACTATTTTTAATTGAGACCATGTTCGGAAATGTTCTGAAAAACTTCCATCTAAGTGCGGAATTTTCCTTTTTACTCATGCCTATTGTTGGTTTCAAATTCAGTTCAAAATCAAATATTTTTATTCAAAATAGGATGTGACATTACTAATTGAAAGTTAAGAACTACCACGAATTCCAAAAAGTATGCCTCAGACCTGAGAAGAAAGGGCGCAACAAACTCAGCGAAATTTTTTTTTTTCATAAAAAATATGGTTACAAAGTAATATCGTATAATTAAACTTATTCTTTAATTTATATAAGTTTATGTCTGTTCGTGGTGTTAACATTACGGTTATGACAGTTTCTAGCAAATTCACCTAAGGCGAAGAGTAAGCAGAAAACACGCAAACATGGTGTTTTTAGACAAGTTTTGTGGTGAAAGTATAGCATTTCGAGCTATGAACACAACTTAATCCTGTTACACATATCCTTAAGTCTTATTTGTAGGTTGCTAATGCTTGCTGTTGGTTATAGTTAACACTGCCGAGCCTTTTTGAACTACCACTTTTCTTTGAAGTTAAACAAGTTTTTTGGCATGGCGTGACGCATTTTTTTGGTACTTTTCTCAGAAAAGTTATTCTTATAGCTTTTACTTTTTTGTGTAGGTTCAATTATTCAGATTAGTAGTGAATAACGAGGATACTAAGCATATAAACTGTTTTCCACCCAAGAATTTTGAAAATATTGGCTTTGTTACATAGATGGCGGGCTGGCAGCCGTGAACTCATATCGCTCAAGGTCGCTGGCATTTAGTGTCGCCTTAAGTGCCTATGTACATACTTTAGATTATCAAGAATTTGTAGAGAAGCAACAGTTGATTCAAGAAAATTTATTGAATTAGGCGTTACTTTGCGGAAATCCATAATTATACAAATTATTTAAGTTTTATTTAGTGTTAATTCCGCCAATATTTGTCTTTAAAACAATTCGACACGTGTTTCGCCTCTACACGAGGCATCCTCAGGACGTGTTGTCTCGCCAAAATCTGGCACGAGAGATGCCTCGTGTAGAGGCGAAACACGTGTCGAATTGTTTTAAAGACAAATATTGGCGGAATTAACACTAAAGAAAACTTAAATAATTTGTATAACAGTTGATTCATCAAACCTGGAATCTTTAAGGTATGATTTTCGCACTTATATCGAAATTCACTATTCTCTTCAATATTTGGTGGTAATTCAAATTAAAATTCAAATATTTTTATTCAATAGCATTTAAAATCACCTACTGAACATCAAAAACTACGACCCATTCGAACGCTTACGTCTCAGACCTAAGAAGAAAGGGCGCAAGAAACTCAGCGGTCTTCTTTCTTTGAATAAAAAAGGATTGTGTGGTTTTAAGAAACCACGTTAAAAGTGAAACTTTTTTTCACATTGTAGACATTAACCTAAACAATTTGGAATAATATTCCATTAAGGGTATAAAAATCGCTTAAACAATCTTAATTTTATGCTTGGAAAATTGGAATGATAATGGGGAATAATAAAAGTAGACTAAGTCTCCAACTAATATTTTTATTGAACTCTATGTCTTAACACTGGTTAAAAATATTTATTTATTAAACACTGACAAAAATATACAAAATGGCGTGGAGCACTGACACAAATGAGTAATAGTCTATACCCTACACGGTCAGCTGCTGCGACCTATAGGCGCCGCCCGACCGTCACGCGACATGCAACACACAGACGAAAAAGTTTGAGACGATGTAATAAAAGTTTCTCTTTAATATTTCATTACAATATAATATCGTACAAAATAATATATTATTTAATTGTCTGAGGTAGCTCCTTTCCCAGTCTGTGGTTTAATTAAGAAAGTATTTTTATGTCATAATAACCTTTACCACAACAACAACGTCAAATCAACGTTTTTAGAGATCCGTAGCCAAATGGCAAAAAACGGAACCCTTATAGATTTGTCATGTCTGTCTGTTTGTCTGTCCGTGTATGTCACAGCCACTTTTTTCCGAAACTATAAGAACTATACTGTTGAAAATTGGTAAGTAGATGTATTCTGTGTACCGCATTATCATTTTCACACAAAAACAGAACAAAGAAACAATAAATTTTGGAGGTTCATAGAATATACATAGAACTGAAACTCAAAATTGTTTTTCATCAAACACTTATGTGTGGCTAATTCTTCAAAAATGTATAAATTATTAGAGCACATTAATGTTGCACTGTATGATTTTGAACAAAGATTTTTTGCCTTTTCCATTTAAATAATTTAATATCATTTTCCTTTCTATATATTACTTTTATAATATGTTACTTGCTGCTACGGAAACCTTCATGGGCGATTCCGACTCTCACTTGGCCGCTTTTTTAACAATTATTTTGAATTTCGTAACACGTTTGTTTCCTACATTTTCTGGTATTTTGTTGTAAAAATATCACAAGTACAGGTTTATCTTAAACTGACTTAAAAAAAACAAGTAATTTTAGATATATATCTAATATATAAAATTCTCATGTCGCGGTGTTTGTAGTTAAAGTCCTTCGAAACGTCGTGACCGATTCTCATGAAATTTTTAGTGCATATTGGGTAGGTCTGAGAATCGGACAACATCTATTTTTTATCCCCCAAAATGTTAAGGGTGGTCCACGCCATTTATTTTTTATTTTTTTGACATTATTTTTTTTAACTTGTTTGATTATGAGTCAACATTAAAAAATACATACAACTTCAAATTTTCACCCATCTACGATCAACAGTTACTTTTGTATCACGATTTTACACACACATACTCACGCCTTGTTCCCGTCGGGGTAGGCAGAGACAATAGAGTGCCATTTGCTTCTATCCTTACAAACCTCACGCGCTTCCTCTACATTCATTACTCTTTTCATACATGCTCGCCGGTTGCGGGTGCTTCGGACCTCTCCTTTTCTCAAAACGTCCCCAATTTGATCGACGAATGTTCTACGAGGTCTCCCGCGACCGACTTGCCCACACACACTTGCCTTATATATTTGATGCGTCATTCTTTCTTCACTCATTCGCTCCACGTGTCCAAACCATTTAAGCATTCCTTTTTCAGTCCTTGTCACAACATCCTCTTTCAAACCACAGCGCGCTCGTATTACCGCATTCGGAATTCTATCAGTCAGTCTTACCCCACACATACTACGCAGTGATCGCGATTTTAATATCGGCAATACAACGTTTGCTGGGTCAGCTAGTATATTATCGATATAGATTCTTCTCTTGTTTATGATTGTTACCTTAGAACTTAGTGGATGTAAATACTTCGTAATAAGAGGCCGAAGAAAAAATTGAAATTAAGTTTAGTTTGAAATAGTAGTAGTAATATAGTATGGTGATTAGCTACGAAGTATAATCTGGCTAAGTTTGAAAGCGAACAGTTTTTTTTTTTTAATAATAGCGACACACCTTTACACAAATTATCTTGCCCCAAATTAAGCAAATAGCCTGTGTACAAGACAACCATATATTTAATACAATATACTTACTTAAACATACACAAATACATATATACATACACATAAATATACATAAATAAATATAAACATCCATGACTCGGAAACAAACATCAATATTCATTCAACATCAATATACCGGGATTCGAACCCGGGACCGCTAGCTTAGTAGGTAGGAACGCTAACCACTCGGCTTAATAGGTCGTCAATAGTCAAAGTTACTTGAAATGTAGTGGATTTCGGCTATCTCGCTTTTTTACAAGATTATAGACGTCATTTGTCAATCTTATCTTTCATTGACACGTTTCATACAATCGAGTTAATTGCTTTTTTCTTAGAGAGTTTCGCTAGGCTGCGTAATAGACCCGTATCCCACAAAGTACTATCTTCGCGATTCAATAAGACTACTGGTAATCCAAGCGCTGGCAGCTATTTCAGTCAACGGATCAGCCTAGCTATCCAACGTGGAAATGCTGCCAGTATTCTTGGTACGCTTCCCCGTAATGAAAGTTTTAATTTAATGTAATCACAGTATTGTAAATATAGTTATTTGTATAATTAATCCCAGAAGTGAGAGATATCACTTTAAAATAAAAAAAAGTGTTTGTGTGTACTTATGTATGCACGCAAGAAGTTATACTTTTTTGTCTTAAAATTTATTCCTCGTGCTATTCTACGTTTTATAGAAAGAACAATTTCGTAAAAATATTGCAAAGATTTCTTTGACAATTAATTATTAAATATTGAATACGGCTGTATGGGCTTGAATCCTTTGCCTGTCCTTATAATGGACGAAGAAACTTAAAAAAAATAACGAATGACGCAAACGTCAGAAAATTTTATGAATCTACTACCTATTACTTTTATCTTAGAGTGATGCGCGCGCATCTTAAAATTTCACATTCATAATTATTTCCACGCCTAAAGAAGTATAACTTAAAAAAAAAACTAAAAATTCATTTTACTATTTCATTAAGAGCATTCTGTTTAACAGATATATTTGTATTTGAGTCCATTAGTTAAACTATTAACAGTTACTGCGTGACGATGTCCCTAAAAATCAAAACACGTTTGCCAAATCTAATAAAGTCAACGAGAGTTACACAAATTCATTTGTATTCAAGTACAGTTCTGTTTTGATATCCAAAAATGATTATTACGACCCTCAATATTTCTGGAGAGTCCTGAGGGAGTCGTTCCAACAGATTCATGAAAATAGCGAGAATCCCGAAGATAATCGATCAATGTGGAAATATGTTTAGTGTTCGATAGCATTAATATAGTGGCTGTTAAGTCTTAGTCGAAGTGGTGAACTGTACGAAATATAAGAGTTTTTTTTTTAAATCTATCTATCTGTATATATAAAAATGCATTGCTGTTCGTTAGTCTCGCTAAAACTCGAGAACGGCTGGACCGATTTTACAAATTTAGGTCTTGAATATTTGTGGAAGTCCAGAGAAGGTTTAAAAGGTGAATAAATAGGAAAATGCTGCTAAATTAAATAAAAACAACATATTTGTTTTTCCTTTGATGTGTCATAATTTCTATGAAAGAATTTATTGACGCACGGTTTGACAGTTCTGCTGTGAAACAATTTCATTACGACAGCAGGGTGCATATTTTACGAAGTAATTTTTGATGTTATGATATATTATTGACAAATTCACATAAAAACATTATTTTACTAAGCTATTGCATAGCTTCTATCGCGGTCCTTGAGCGTGGGGACCGAATCCAGAAATTCCGTAACGAAAATAACCTAACACTTACTACATGTAAATAGATATTCCCCACGCTTTTTACAGTTGCCATGGAACAGCGGTTATCACATATGCTCGTTGTGCAGAAGGATAAATGCGGTAAAGCTAGGTAAAAATATAAAACAAGCACACTATTGTATTACTTACATATTTGCATATTATCAGCTCGACCACTGAATTGACCAAAGAACTCATTTACTAACTGACGCTTAATGGAATCAGAGCTGCTTCAGAATAAGTCAAGAACTAATTGTTTTAATAATTTGTTGAAGTTATTGCTGAGACGTACGAAGAATTAATTTTGACGATAGTTAGTGCTGACAGGGGATATAAAGACAGGAGCGTATATAAGTATATGTGGTAAGTATAATTAATAATATTTTAATACCTACTTTATTACAATATTGTTTGTTCTACATACGTAAAATAGTATGAGGAATAAATAGTTGTAAAGATTTTTGCTTTGTTATGCCAAAGAAGTATAACTTCTTGCGTGCATACATAAGTACACACACAGTTTTTTTTTAAAGTTACCATAAAAACTGATTGAATTTCTTTATGTTTGTTTTATTACATTCTTAAAAGTTAAATATCAAAATAATTTTGAATCATCCAAATACAATTTTATGACAAAATTTTGACTTTGAAAGAATAGTAGTCAGTCAGATATCATGTCTCTTATCTTGATTTCTTTATGGGGATTACTTTATGGGAAGCAGTTGAGTCCAACTTGAGAGATACGATAGTTTTTATTTCGATTTGGGATCCATAATTATTTTTATTTCCAACATTTGCTTTGTATGGACATATTTTCTATGAGAGATTATTTGACGCACTGTTGATGACAGTTCTGCTGTTAATCAATTTCATTATAACAACAGGGTGCATATTTCCGAAGTAATTCTTGATGTAAAGAAATATTATTCACAAATTCATAAAAACAGTATTTTACACGCTCTTTATTAGCTTCGACTTTATGTATGTTTGTGTGTAACCGACTCATTTCGGCGTCATTTTGACCCCCTGTAAACGGCCAGATTTCGTTCAAACTTCGTAGATTTATCGAGGACCGATGTCAATGCATTAATTTGATAAAATTATTCCACTTTTCAATTTAATATAAGGCAGGAATTGATGTTCATTTTAAATTTTTCAATCTTTTCAACCAAAGCGTGTTTTATTTATTTTGAAACTATCTTTATAATTTATTGTGTACAGAATTTACCAGTGGGAGGCTTGTTTGCACAGGATGCCGGCTAGATTATGGGTACCACAACGGCGCCTATTTCTGCCGTGAAGCAGTAATGTGTAAGCATTACTGTGTTCCGGTCTGAAGGGTGCCGTAGCTAGTGAAATTACTGGGCAAATGTGACTTAACATCTTATGTCTCAAGGTGACAACCGCAGTTGTAGTGCCGCTCAGAATATTTGGGGATTTCAAGGATCCTGATCGGCACTGCATTGTAATGGGTAGGGAGTATCAATTACCATCAGCTGAACGTCCTGCTCGTCTAGTCCCCCCTTATTTTCATAAAAAAAATCACGAAATAATTCTTGATGTTATGAAATATTATTGACGAATTCATAAAAAAACAGTATTGTATTTATTATGCTTAGAACAACGTCTGTCGGGTTAGCTAGTAGTGTTATAAGTATGTCATGTTCCCAGTTAAAGGTTAAAATTAGAATTAAGAAATATCAAAAGTCGCGTTAAATTTTATGGTTATCCCAATGGCCGACGTCATAACTCTCACGCACAAAAGCAATATTTTGTCAACTTGCCGTAAACGTATTTTAACTAAAATAAATTGTACAGTAGTGCGTAATTATTGGGTTGTTTTATCCAACTTTCTCACTACGCGGAAAATTATAGGGCGCGCCTTGTGTCTAATTATAGAGTAAATATAAACAGAGGAACGAATCTTAATTTAATATCAAATATTAGTCTGCAAGGATAGATTAAGATTTAAAGGCAAGAGCTGGCTGAAGGTATTTATATATTGATATGGCATACCGAAACCCTTATGCTGTCCGTCCGTATGTCACAGCCACTTTTTTCCGAAACTATAAGAACTATAACTGTTGAAACTTGGTAAGTAGATGTATTCTATGAACCGCATTAAGATTTTCACACAAAAATTGAAAAAAAAAAACAATAAATTTTGGGGTTCCCATGTTGATTTGACCATGATTTTTTTTAGATTTATCATTCTCTTATTTAAGTATAAGGGTTCCGTTTTTTTGCCAATTAGCTACAGAACCCTAAAGATCGTTTATGTGGTAAATAGTTGATATATATATTTTTTTATCAACAGATCAAAATCCTCGATTTATTTAATATTTAATAATTAAATATTATTGTTAAAGTTTGTCTGTAGCAACATACTCTGTATACACACGCACCTTATAAATCATTCACACTTGAAATCATAGTGATTCTTATCTAGTCGAGATTAGGTTTAATTTACATCGGCACGAAATGCTTAGATGCTAATTTATACTAATTCTATTGCGATCGATAGATACATCGACAGCATGGTGATTGAGCGGCTTTTTTGGTTACGATTGTGATTTTTGATTTATATTTGGAATGAATAATGAATTTAACTCGTTAATCGAGCGACGTCAAAGTCTACCTAACGAGAAACGAGTTAGATTTAAATTACTTTATTCTCATTAAGACCTATTGTCACTTACATGAGAAATAAACATTTTAACAATTAAGATAGGCACATACTTACAAAAAAATATTTTGGTAGGTATACAATGCAATACAGTGATAGGCAAATAGATAAAACATAACGGTACCACAACGGCGCCTATTTCTGTCGTGAAGCAGTAAAGTGTAAGCATTATTATGTTTCGGTTTGAAGGGCACCGTAGCTAGGGAAATTACTGGGCAAATGAGACTTAACATCTCAAGGAGACGAGTGCAATTGTAGTGCCGCTCAGAATTCATGGGTTTATCAGCGGCACTGTATTGTAATGGGTAAGGCGTATTAATTACCATCATTTTTTTTTTTTTTTTTTTTTTGAACGTCCTGCTCGTCTCGTCCCTTATTTTTATTTCTAAATTCTATTTAACTCAAACTTGAGAACTAAATACAAACTCTACTAGTTGATATTCGAAAAATGTCTGTCAATATTTTTATTTTCAAATAAAAATACGATATAATCCTTTGAACGTAAAGAAAAATTGGTTTTGCTTAATTGATTGCTTGCTCCAGAAACCAATCATCTTTGTAAGGTTATATTTCTTTCGCTTGAAATTTTCCTAAATTATTTATCAAAAGATATGCATGGTGTAGCTTCTGCCTGCCATTTCGTCAGTCTGGAATTAGGTTATCACTACATAATATTATAAGACAATATCCTCCGCCGCGTCTGACTGTCTGTCTGTTCGCTTCGTTCGTTCTGTTGTTAAAAACTACTACACTGATTGTCGTGTTGTTTTCACCAATGGATAGCGTGATTCTGGTTGAAGGTTTTAGTATATAATTTGTTAAGTTTTTATATATATATTTTGTATACATTATCTACGATATTTGTTGAAGGTGTCGGAAAAAAAGCAGCAGCCTTTCGACGAAAACGCTGTCTAAACCCTTTGAGATATAACAAAATAGTGTATGGTGGAATTGTGTATCTTATATATATAGGTCAACAGAAAAGTCCATGATGGCATATGTCTATATCTTAAGGATAAAATACTATATCCAATTTAATACTTTATAAATTAGCTTAGAAATAAAATATTACAAACTTACTTTTTTCCCACTATGCCTTCAAGTCACCACACCCTGAGGAATGCCGAGGACAAGACGCAGTGGAGATAAAGTCAAAGTCAAAATTTTTATTTGCATAAACATGTTAGAATGAATTAAATAATTTAAAGTAATAAACGCGTGTAATTGTAACTGTCTCAAAACTAAATAAATATGTAATTTTTAGCCCAAAAACTAATGTAAAAACACAGTTTCAATTACACACGTTTTAATCCTTTAAAAAGTGTTTTATTTAAGTGTGTAACACTCGCATTAATCAAAGAAAATACTATGTTAGATTGATGTTACCTAAATATTAGTCTTAGAATTAAAATTTCAAAAAAAAAATTGGTATTTAAATGTATCTTGACAGGCTTACCTGCGCCATTATAAAACATTTATAACTTACTGCCCTAGTGCGGCAATGTAAAGGAAACAGCACGCATTTTTAATAGGTTGGATTATGTATTCCCAATC
This sequence comes from Leptidea juvernica, assembly GCA_949711755.1. Taxonomy (NCBI): domain Eukaryota; kingdom Metazoa; phylum Arthropoda; class Insecta; order Lepidoptera; family Pieridae; genus Leptidea; species Leptidea juvernica. The sequence continues at coordinate 19,181,391 of CATIXQ010000006.1, forward strand.
TTGATTTTTATAAGTAACAAAATAGGGCTCTAATATGTTAAATAATGATGGTTACACTTACATGCGGGAACCAAAAAACGAAACAACTTAATAACGTTAAGGGCACTGCAACATTACACTTGTCAAATTATATTATAAAATAATATTCAACACTTGGATTATGGAATAGTCTCCGCTGCGCTCCAACTAAATATCGCAGGCGTAGTCGAAAAGTGCGGCATCTAATACTACACCCAAGTCTCGAACTATGTGTGACGTTGACGTGCCACATGTTCTGTAAAACTTTGCTAATAATTGAGACTAAAATGCTGGGTTGCGTAGTAAAACTTTGTAAAAAAAATACTAAGAAATAAGAAAGACACTTGGATCACATATCATCAGTAAGTATTTTTTTAAATTCAATGTAAAATAACACGAAGCGTATGTTACGAAATTTGAAAGAAGCCATTGAGTGTCAAGATGTCACGCACACCAGCATCTAATAGTTGCCTCAATAAAAAAGGGTAATGTTACTAGGTAGTGCGGTATCTAGTTGGAGCGTAGCGGAGACCAATCCATTATCTAAGATTTAGCATTTTGTTAGTTAACATAATATTGTAACAAACTAAATTAACCATATGCTAGAGTACAGGAGATCAGACAGCCCGACAATGTATAACCAATTGTGATTGGTGAATGTTGTTGTCTGCTTACGAATTATCAATAAAAATGAGTAACAGTAACATAAGATTCGCTTTTCTTATGCGTGCAATCTTATTTAACCTTTAACTTTCCATATGTACCAATTCGAGGAACGTAATAATACACCACCGTTCCATATGGAACAACTACGAAATCCACACGACCTCATTCAATTTCTCGCCTTGTTTTGATATCCGGAAATGCTTTTTTCCTTTGTATATAATATAATTGAATGAAAGTCCGTCAAATTCTGTACAAATAAGAACAAAGGAAATGCAATGTTGGCATACAAAATTTAACGGAGAAAGGGTGCGGGGACTTCAGTCTTTATCAGCCGCCGACGTGATAATGTAGTGCACAGAATTTTTGTTTTTTGTTAAGTTGCTATTTTTATAATACATCCATACTTCACAGCACAAATCTATCATAAATTACGTTTTTTGTATACAATAACCAAGCTTGTTTATCTAGCAACCCGTTACATAAACCGCATAATGATACCTCGGCTAATGTAAACACAAGTGGCTATAGCATCTCAAGTGGCCGCGCCGGGTTTGGCGCCAAAACAACTAAGCAAGTGGCGTCTGCGGGCGCGCGGGACGTGAGATCATAGCTTTTTTAGCTTTATCAATAGATTTTTATAAAATACGGCCGAAAGATGAATTCCCAGAGATGATTGACAGAAAATTATTACTTAAAAAAAATAAAGCTTTATGGAATTCTGAGTTAGTTAAAATAAAATTTATTGAAGTAGGCGCTACTCTGCGGAAATCCATAATAATTTATCCTAATGTTTTGAGTTTTTCTTTAGTGTTAATTCCGCCAATATTTGTCTTTTAAACAATTCGACACGTGTTTCGCCTCTACACGAGGCATCCTGACAGGACATGTTGACTCGCCAAAATCTGGCACGAGACTGTCTATTCTGGAAACACGTGTCGAATTGTTTAAAAGACAAATATTGGCACTAATGAAAAACTCAAAACAATTGGTTAGTTAAAATAGTTCAACACAAAAATTAGAACAGTAAAGTGTGGCGGCACCTTAAGTAACGTAGCAAATCTCATTATTACTATAAAGCCGCAGTTACTTTTGATTGATTAGCTCAAAGATTCGTGAACAAATCTGCGTGGGTAGATTAAAATCTAATTACAAGAGGCTGTTTACCTTTCGTGGGATATTAATACAGGTATAATTCGGAGGTTAATTTTGTGCCCTGAAAGGGTTACAGTTGGGTAATCCGTTTCTGAAAGCGTAATCTAATAATAAAAGTTGAACTTTGAAATTTAATATTTTATTACAATATGGGTCTTTATATAGATGCGGTTTGATATTAAGCAAGGGTGTAAAATATTGTTACATTTTAATTTTGAATGACAAATGCTTGAGAAATCATGGTGGTGTTCGAAATAAATCCATAGAAAATACTTAGTAGATAATTACTAATAACCATGTGTTGCCTTGAGTAAGGCAGTTCGCGATTAAATATAGATCGGGCCGGTCCTAGTTACAATTAACCATTCGTCTATAACCATTACAGGACTGGTCCGAGTAACCATTATTACCAATGCATAGTAGAGATGCAGTACGCGTGTAACCACTGATCGGTCCGGTCGTAGATACCATTAACCATTCGTCTATAACCATTACAGGACTGGTCCGAGTAACCATTTTAACCATTGTAACCAATTAATAGTCGAGATCCGCGTACTCAGAAGTAGAACCATTCATTTTAGTTATTTAGCAAGTGTCATAGATTAATTTAGTACCCTAAGTAAATAAATATTATAGCATAAAAAACCAATATATATATATGTCTACCCCTTCTCATGGTCCTTTGAGCCTAAGTGCACACCTTCTCATGGTCCTTCGAGCCTAAGTGCACACCTTTTTCAGGTGGTTTGGTAACATTTGGAAGTTATTTAGTAACTTTTCTATTTATTTTATTCTATCAAAAATAGTATAGTGAACGCGATGTAAAGAATATTTAAAGTAATTATTTTACACCTTGGGTTTACCTTATTGGAATTTTAGTAAGGACTCCTTTTTTGGAAGTATATATAGACAGTCACTCAAAGAAAAATAAGAAATATATATTATGACTGTTCATTGTCAGTACATTTATGATAATTTAATATACGTTCACAAAAATTGTTACCTTTTTGACCTTAAGGCCCGTATCCACCAAAGCGGAGAGGAGAGGTGATGTATTTTAATAACTAATCAGATTTCGTTATTTTTACATCTCCTCTTCGTGTAGCTTCGGTGGAAATGGAACAAGCGGAGAGGAGAGGTGATGTCTAATTTTTCTTTGATTTTGTGCCGCGAGCGAGCAAGTGAAACCAAAAAAGGTCATTTAATATTTATTCGATTGACTGATCTTGAATGCAAAAGGCGTCCCTTCCGTATTTTTAACTGACTTTAATAGTTTAGCGAAGTATTTTACTAACTCAAAAAAAGTAGTAGGCTCCAAAAATATTCTCATAGAATTACAATTATTTATTTATTTATTTATTAGGAAGCCAACGTGCATACAACTATCTTAATCTATAGATACATTTAAAAATTCTTTTATAATATTGTATACTCTACTTACAGTCTAACTCGACATGCTTAATAGCATTATATACATCCTTTGTTAAACTAAAACTTTTGAAAACAATTTTTGAAAAAATTTAACAAATTAAAGCCACAAGCAAAAGGCTGATAAAAAAAAATAACTATGTTCTTACTTAATAACCAAGAAAAACTAAAGAATAAAACAATAACTACGAACAATGACTAACCATCTTGCAGTACTTTCTTCGTACTCTTGTATACATAATATATTCGGTAGTAAATTAAATTATTTTTTCACTTTTAGTGTTTGTTGTTATTTATGTCGGTTTTTATTTAAATTTTTTTATAATATTTTCAGTAAAACTTTCATAGTCAAACTCCTGAAATAATGTGGCACTTTCGCCATGACTGTGACATTTTATATGGTTTCTTATCCAGAATCTATGTTTCCGTCGATGTTTTAAATATTGAAGAATTAATTGTGTTTCTTCAACCTCTAATTCCTGTTCCTCAAGCAAATTAAAATATAACTTTTGTTATGACATGATGACTTCCTTTCGTAGTCTTGACTGATTTCGAGCTCTCACAGCTCACATCTCCGCTATGCAGAGCTCACAACTCCTCCCCGCTTCGCGGCTAATCTCTTCTTGTCTCCTCTTCTTTCCGCATTGGTGGAAATAACCTGACTGCTTCGCGGATTATCTCCTCTCATCTCCTCTCTGCTTTGGTGGATACCGAGCCTCATGGTGATTTTCATTTTTATAACACTACAAATAAGGGATTGCTTTTAACTAATTCTAGTAGGCTTCATAAGATACATAATAGCTTTAAGGGTAAATGCATAATACACTTTTATAATAAAGGTTATGAAATCATGTCTATCAGAACACAGGTAGGTAGTAAATATAAAACAGCATTGGGACTGTAAAAAATATAGTATGACAAAATATGTCCCAACATAAAATAGAATTGAATTTATTTATTTACCATACGGAGAGAAAATAACATAACATATTGCAACAACACTTGGTAAACGTCATGAAGCTACATCAGTGTGTAAAGGGGCTTTGACATGGAGAGAAGAACTGATAAGAAACTACCAGTCTATATTTAAAATAACAAAATTACTTTTCATTTCTCATACTCGGAAAGTTATATTGTTTTGATCTGATTGTCAGCTGTGAAGTTTTATGTAAAAAAAATACTGTGGCCTAACTTTCTAAACAGTCGGTGTGAACCAGCGCAAACTTCTTAGAGCGGAATAAGCCGCAACAATTAAGCGGTGAGTTCCATTTTTTTTAATTTGAAAAGTCGACATAAATTGTCCTAATTAGACAATTAATTTTAAATAGGTACTACTAATATATTATCAATAAATAGTTTAGATAAACAACTAGTTTTATTTTCCTCATATTCGAAATGAAAAGTAGAGTGTCTGTTTTGTTGTGTACACGGGTAAAAGAATCAATTCCCGAGGTATTTAGACGGCTTTAGTCCGAGAAGGAAGGTCTCGACCCTCGGTTAACAATATTTTAGGGGCAGTAACAAATAGAGAACAAATTCCTTTTAGAGCTTGGTTACCTGCTGCTATAGCTTCTCCTACTCCAGCATCAGCTTTAGCTCATTCATCAACTTTAGTTACTACAGGAGTTTATTATTTATTAATGACATTTAATAGATTATTAATAACATTAGAATTTACAAATTTTATTTTATTAATTTCTAGTTTAACTATTTTTATAGCTGCAATTTCTGCTAATTATGAATTTGATTTAAAAATAATTATTGCTTTATCAATTTTAAGACCATTGGGTTTAGTTATAAGAATTTTATTAATAGGATTCAAAGAATTATCTTTTTTTCATTTGTTAACTTATGCAATATTTAAAGCTTTACAGCCTTACAAATAAACTTGGTATAAAGTTATAACTGATGATAGACAAAGAAAATGCAAAATGTTTACAATTTCGTTGACATTACTATCAATACAATGATAATTCTGAAGTTTTCCGAATGACAAGCTGCCTTGCAAATAAACGTCCGAACAAACCATTCGTAAGCAAAATGTCTATTTGTAAACATTTTACAAATGGTTTATGCTTAGTTATTATAACTTTATGCTAATTTTATTTGTAAGGCTGTTATTGTTTATATGTGCGGGGATAATTATTCATATAATCTGCTATACTACAGTAAGCCTTCTTCCTTCATAAACATACAGTACGCAATTTAAAGTTAGATAGAGTTCAACTCAAGTTAAAGTTGGACTTGCAGGCTACACATTAGATTCGTGTTAAGATCCAATAACACGTGTTGGCAAAACGCCTGCTTGCAAATTGTACTAATTTATTTTGTAAACTGTTTGACATTAGATTTTTATCGTGTTCGTACCAATGATTTTATCACTACAAATTATAAAAAAAGTCCTCCACCACGTCTGTTCGTGAAAATTTAAAAAACTAGCTAGCGTTCTCGGGGAAAGTTATAGTAAATAATTTGATAAGATTTTTATAACTTTTTGTATAAATTAACAATATTTTTTGGAGGTGTCAGATAAAAATTAGCCGTCTGGAAGCTTTCTGTAGCTACTGAAAAACAGTGTTGGGTCATACCCTGTGGTTATACCCAACTAATATGCTGAGTAGCAAACTTTTTTGGGACAAAACACTACCAACACCACTTACTTTAGTTTTTTTTCTTTGGTTCTTAATGTATATTAGTTTTAAGTAGATTAGGCATGTATATTATATTCGTAATTATTTAGATAAGTTTTTCATATTTTTATTATTATATTTTGTAAATTTTTACCTGTATTTGTAGTGTTTGTTCCTAATAAAGATATACTTACTTACTTACTTTCAACGAAAACGTATTGTAGAATTGAGTATCTTAGATAGATCTACAACAGTCATAAGATTTACTTTTACACTTACATTTACATTTACACATTTCCGATGGCTTTACTAAATTATTCCCGAATACTTCTATTGACAAAACAGCGTCTGTCGGGTCAGCTAGTCTATCCATATATATATAATGAAAATAGTCTTTGTTCGAAGCTCAATCACGCCTAAACCACTGATCGTGGAACTACCACCATTCGATGCGAAATTTATCCTAGATGGTTTATGGCTACTTTGTTAATTTTTGGAATTTCAACGTTCCTTCATTGATTTATTTCCTTTTCAAATTCGCCCAGTGAAGCAGGCGGGAATGGCTAATAATAAACAATATAAATAAATATAATAATATAAATATATGCTACGAGCCTTAATTACTGGGCAAATGAGACTTTACATCTTAGGCACTGCATTTTAATGGGCAGGGTGTTTCAATTACCATCAGCTAAACGTACTGTTCGTCTCGTCACTTATTTTCATATAAAAAAACACTAGACTAAACGGGTTTGTCTTAAGGCCAGATACTATTCAGACGCGTACAATCGGTTGTTGGTCGCTTGGTTGAGCCTAAGGCCCGTATCCACCAAAGCGGCGAGGAGATGTATTTTGATAACCAATCAGACTTCGTTATTTCCATATCTCCTCTTCGCTTGGCTTCGAGTAATGGATCAAGTGGAGAGGAGAGGAGATGTCTCATTTGTCTATAGAATTATGTGCCGCGTCGAGCGATCAAGCGGCGCGGCAGAGCAGGGTTGTGTACCTTGCCTTTTATGCCTTCTTCCCGCGCCTCGCAACTCCGAAAGCGTTGCTATAAGCACAGCTCACATCTCCTATCCGCTTTGGTGGAAATAAATTGACAGCTTCGCGGCGTATCTCCGCTCGTCTTCTCTCCAAGAATAGGAGAATTATGATAAAAGTCTGTTTTCAATAACGGGGCAGAAAAGTGAGTGTCCTTTCTGAAGATTCTACTTGGAACAGAAAAAAATTAAATTTGACTACAATCTTACAACTAATTTATTTAATTACTTCATCAAATTTATTCAAACAAAACAAATCTGATAACTAACAAATATTTACAATACTATGATTACATTAAATTAAAACTATCATTACGGGAAAGCGTACCAAGAATACTGGCAGCATTACCGCGTTGGATAGCTAGGCTGAGCCGTTGACCGAAATAGCTGCCAGCGCTTGGATCTCTGGCTCTGCGCCTCTGGGCCCCAAGGGCCAAGTGTCTCGACACCAAACGGCACAAAGAAGTATGACTCACTGAGTCCAACATATTTGCGACGCTTGCTGTCTTCGGCAGTCGAAGCAGCAGCCCCAGCACCAACTGACGTAACTTGGACATGAGAAGGAGCCAGAGTGTCGACTCAAGTCGCGTCCCACTTTTTTTTTTTTTATGTAAAAATATAATCACATCTCAGCCGAGCCGAATAAAGAGGGGGTATATTCATGTCTCTGTTCATTAAACCATAATCGTGAATAGAATATGACATATGAGATACAATTCATTAAGCAAAATATATTATTATCTACAAATCTAGCACCAGCAACTTATTCCATGATCTTGACAATACAGTCAGAGGGAGGCTCCTTTGCACAGGAAGCCGGCTAGATTATGATTACCACAACGGCGCCTATTTCTGCCGTGAAGGAGTAATGTGTAAACATTACTATGTTTCAGTCTGAAGGGCGCCGTAGCTAGTGAAATCACTGGGCACATCTTATGTCTCAAGGTGACGAGCACAATTGTAGTGCCACTCAGAATTTTTGGCATATTCAAGAATCCTGAGCGGCCCTGCATTGCAATGGGTAGGGCGTATGAATTACCAACAGCTGAACATCCTGCTCGTCTCGTAGCTTATTTTCTAAAAAAAAATCAAGAACGTGAATCACTTAAATTAAACAAGACTTTTATTTACTGTTTATTTAAGTTATAGTTATCCAATTTAAAGTTGTACAGCAACGTTAACTTGGATTGCTTACAAGCGACAGAACATTAAAATCGTTAACATCATGTTGGCAAAATGCCTACACCCTTTAGAGATATATAGCGAAATTCAAGTTCGCAAAAGTGAACGCACTTCGCTATATATATGGCTCGTTCCTTTAAGCTTTGTATTTATATTCCAATCCCTGATCCACTCCTGTGGCGGCGACGTGGGGCGGGTCGTTCCCTTCCCTAAAATATGGTCGAGGGAGGCGATGGCTGGTCCATGCGTCATGCTCTCGAACGGGTGCTACTCGTGGTGGCTGGATGATCTTGTTACCGGGAGGTCCGCTTAATGTGTTATTTATTATTATTAGTTCCTTTAAAGTTAAAGTTATTATATATTTTATAACACATAATGCCTCAATTTATTTACGGTAAGTGGACATTTAAGTATTTTTGTTGCGTCACTTTGCATATATTGTAATTGAAATGATTTGTATAACAATTAAAATGTAAATCTTGACTTAAAAGAGTGGCAATGAGTTACTTGCTACTTCTTCTCATTAGCCCTTTACGAAGTAGCGGTAAATTCAATAAGAAACAATTTTTTTTTTTTGACATTCATAAGTGTCATTTCCGTGACCTACATGAATAAAGTGTTTTTGAATTTGAGTGACTATAATGCTTCCAAATAATAAATTCACTATATCACACTATACTACCCCGATAGGTTTTCTTTCGAGTCTTCTTACAATGTCTGTGTTGTCAAGAAGCTGGATACTCGTGAGTTCACATGTGGTGAAATCTATGTCGTATTTTCTTTGATTAACGCGAGTGTTACACATTTAAAGAAAACACTTTTAAAGGAATAAAACGCGTGTAATTGTAACGGTTTTATATTAGTACAAACCACATACGCTCAAATACCATGTCTTATTATAAATATTGTAAATCCGTTATTAGATGTAAGTCCTACAAAATAGTATTGTTATAACCTAATTTAAGTTATGTGGATTTTGTGCTGTTTTAAATAAATAAATAAATAAATTAGAGGTCTTGAAACGTAGGGTTAACAAAAATATAAATTTCACTTTTACGCAAAGATCTAATGTAAAAGCGTTAGTTACAATTACACTCGTTTTAATCCTTTAAAAGTGTTTTATTGAAATCTATGTAGTGAACTTCTGCATACCGTTTGAAAATTTTATCGCCATGTAGAATTTCTCGATAAAGTCATCGGAAAACCAATACATACTGATTATTTAACAAAGCCGAATAAGCTGAACAAGTTGACCTCACAGACGAGAATAGCTCTTCACACGAGTACATATTGGAGATTTTATTTATATATAAGTCACAGTGTCTACCGTTATATTGAATTTATTGGATAAAATACCTTTACATCAATATTACACAAATACCTTTTTGTTTTATTTATTACTAGCTGATGTCCGCGACTTCGTCCGCGTAGATAAAGGCTTCTTAAAAATAAGTATTTTTATATAGCATATATCCATATATACAAATGATTTAAGTTTTCTTTAGTGTTAATTCCGCCAATATTTGTTTTTAAAACAATTCGACACGTGTTTCGCCTCTACACGAGGCATCCTCAGGACGTGTTGTCTCACCAAAATCTGGCACGAGACTGAATCAAATGAGCCGGAAGCCGCTGTTTTATACCCTCGTCCCATGAATAGACGCGCTGTGATTGGTCGGCTGTTGTGACGTATTACCCCCGGAAGAGATACGTAACAAAGGTGATGGGACTAAATTTGTTTGTTCATTCAGCAATGTAAACATGTTATTTTTGTGTTTTATTATTTCTAATTGCTCTAACACAATGTTTAAGAACAAATATTGGCGGAATTAACACTAAAGAAAACTTAAATCATTTGTATAATTATGGATTTCCGCAAAGTAACGCCTACTTCAATAAATTTTCTATATCTATCTATATAAAAGAGATACAAAGCCTCCAAACTTGGAATTTGGAAGGTAGGTTCGTTCTAGGACGTAGGTGTCAGCTAAGAAACGAATTTGAGAAACTCTTTCCCTAAGGGTGTGGAAGGGGGGTAAAGTTTGTATAGAAAAGTTGTAACTATAGTTATTTCAACTTGAAATTTGAAATGTAAGTTCTTTATAGGGGGCAAGTGCAAGAAAAATGGATGCTATGAAAATCCCCCACCCCAAACGGGGTGAAAAAGGGGTTGGAAGGTTGAAGTTAGAGACGTAAAAATCGTATATATTATTTTGGAAAATCTCCCGTTAAGTGTGGTTAAATAGGGGATGAAATTTTGGATGGGAAAGTTTCAACTATTGTTAAATTGTTAGTTTGGTAGGTCTTTTTAGTGAGTATCAGCTAAGTAAAGATTTTACGAAAACCCCCCTAAGGGGGTGAAATTGGGATGGAAATGTTGGATGAAACTCTTATGATGTTCGGACGTAGTGGTATTTTTTGTATATCTTTATTATAATTGCGACCACTATAGGACTTTTGACGATATATTTGATTGTCTTTCCAGCAGGAAAATAATTTCATAGGAAATCAGAAATTATTCTCAGACGAAGTCGCGGGGATCTGCAAGTATATATAAGGTTCTTAAAAAAATAATCAGCCAACATCTATTTTTCATACCTAAATTTTAATAATGGCATTTTTTTCATTTCTGCGGATATATATAACGTTTGTTGGTAATCTTGTCGCGGTGTTTTTACCAAACTCCTCCGAAACGGATGAGCCGAATTGTATGAAATTTTGTGTGCATATCGGGTAGGTCTTAGAATCGGTTAACATCTATATTTGTAGCCCAAATTTTTTTTAATTTGTATGGAAATACATCCTTTGCTAGGTCAGATAGTTATATTTATTAAATGTATGCAAGCGACGTAATGAAAACTAATCAGACCTTCCGACTTATATGCGTAAGTTAAGAAAAATAAGTTAATAATTCATAAAAAGTGCTCAACAGAGCAACGAGTGCGGCATGTGTATAATCATTATATACTGCAAATAAGTAAAGGTATTATGCGAGGATTATATCAACGTAAGAAATAAAATCAAAAGAAATCTAATTTTAATTGTAAATGTATTACAAAAATAAATATAAAAGATCTTCATCATCCCAACCATCTGGATGTATGGCGGTCCTCCACAAGGCGGCTGTTTTCTTCCACGTACTACGACATGGGTACCTTCAAAAAAAGCACGTACACCTTCCTTAAAGGCCAACAACTCTCCTGTGATACCTTTGATGTTTGCAAGAAAATGTTGGCGGCGGTGATCATTTAACACCAGATGACCTGTACGTTCGTTTGTTCTTCTTCTCCATAAAAAAAAGATATGCAGGACAAGATTGACCAGCCACCACGAACGGCACCAGTTCGCAACCATGACGCACTAAGCCATCGCTTACCTCATACACAACATACATAAGGGTGTAAGAAAGATCAGAAAGATGAGAAACATTCCCTTAGAAGCAAAACCCTGCAAAGGATGCACCTCAGTAATGTAAAAGATACGGTTTTAGCTACAATTTACAAACATCACGCGGGTTACAAGAATAATTAATTTTGTACAAAAACTAACGTTTAAGAACAGATTACAAGCGATGAGTCACGAAAACAAGTTTGAGACTGAAGGTCGTTACGCCCTTTGAACTTGCAAAAGACTAATGTAAGATTTATCAACAAGGGTTGGTATTCAGAGACTTTTAAATGTTAACATCGTTAATCTTAATAAAAAGAATAAAAGGCATTTGTTTTCTCAAAATTGATTCCTTTATAATTTTTTGATGTCATTCCCATAATATACTAGATACTACTATCGCTTCGGAAAGAAATGGCGCTCTGAGAGAGAAGAAGGGGCGCAAGAAACTCTCCCAGCATTCTTTTTTTGCGCTCTTTTCAATAAAAATACACAATATTCAATATTCTAGAATATTATCTATCTATTATCTGGGACTAGTCCCAGGCTGTCCGATCAGACATTCAGCTATGAATAGATATTCAGCTATGGAGTAATAGGATTGACGACAGAGCCATTCTTTTATAAAACATTTAAATTTAGTTATAGATAATGCCCGAACAGTGGCTGGGACTTTATTATAAAAGTGAATACATTTACCCTTAAAGCTATTATGTATCTTATGAAGCCTACTAGAATTAGTTACAAGCAATCCCTTATTTCTAGTGTTATAATAATGAAAATCACTTAAATAAAATTAAGAGCTAATATTATTATATTAAAGCGGCCAAGTGCGAGTCGGACTCGCCTATGAAGAGTTCCGTAGCAGCAAGTAACATAATATACAAGTTATATATAAAGGAAAATGATATTTAAATAGAAAAAGCAAAAAATCTTTGCTCAAAATCATACAGTTCAAATGAGCTCTTATTATTTATGTGTACCTATTTAAAAAAATCTACTTAAAAGATCCGTTCAAACAAATTTTCGGTAGAAGTTTGCATGGTAATGAACATCATAGTTTTTTAAGTTTTATCATTCTCTTATTTTATAATGATATTAGAAACTTCAATGTCATTTTTGAATTGGTTTGATGAATAAAAATATTGAGTTTCTGTTCTAAGTATGTTAATGAGTAAGAAAATGTTAATGAGGTTCACAGAATAAATCTTCTTACTTACTTTTTTTAATTATATTTATATTTTTGCCCATTTGGGCAGTTTCGACTGAATTCCACTGTCTAAAATAGAAAAAGTGTGTGTATATGTCGCAGGGATATGATAAAACAGAGAATTGGTCAAATCCCTAAGTGATTTGATCAAATCACGGAATATGTTAAAAAACAATAGAATATTATCATTTCTTTAAACAAATCTAGTGATTTGATCAAATACCCGAATTGGTTCCGAGAAATGAAAACATGGCTTCTTGTTGTGGTAGCGTCAATGAAACTTGTAATAATGTTAGAGTGGCGGCAAGATAAGGAAAAACCGTATGGACTCGAGAATTGATAGAAGAGGCTGTAACAGCGATTAAACAATTTAAATCTGCTGCAGTAAAGAGATTAAAGAGTAAAAGTAGAGAGAGAAACTCTGAAAGTAAAGAGAACAAACAAGCATATATTATTACGGAAATAAATATGATGTAATGGACTAGGTACTTCAAAATATTTATTTTGAAAGGAAAGTGTTCCTCCGACTCTGTGGTGAAAATAGGCATTATTTTCCATCCTGATCAATTTTATGTTATACTTCGTGAGACTCTCCAATCGACAGGCCACGGCGGCAGAGATAAAATGCTGTATAATTTGAAATCCAGCTAATTAATTCCCACTTCTGTTTCTATGGAATTTTTGAAACTGTGTAGGTACTGTGTAAAAAGAAATTCCCAAGAAAAGGTATCGTTGTTTGTTCAATTGTATCTAGTGATTTTAACCACCGTGGTCAGGCTGATTTACTTACAGTCAACCCACGACAAAAGTTATAAATGGCTTTTACATTACTACTATTACGCAACAAAATTCAGTTTTCTCCGACTAATGATTTCAAAAAGAGCGGCTGAAGTAGCAATCGAACTATTAAAAAAATCCTGGAAGTTGGTTGTTCTCATATTCTACAACGTTGCTTTAATGATAAAAATTATGTCTAAGTCTTACGAGATCATTCTTTTAAAATATAAGAAAGAAAAGATTTTTTGCCATTTCACGGAACCTATCCTGGTATATGATCAAATCGCTTAGAGAATTGATGTATGCACGCAAGAAGTTATACTTCTTTGGCGTAACAAAACAAATCCTTAAAATTATTTATTCGTCTTCTTTCTACGTTTGTAGAAAGAACTATATTGTAAAAATCGTGAAATAAATTATTGAATATTAACGAATACGGCATTGGCTTGAACCACTTGCATGTGTTAATAATGGACGAAGAAACCAAAAAAAAAATATTAATGTCGCAAACGTCAGAAAATTATCTTCAATAACATCAAAAAGGTACTGTCAACGTGATTTTGTTTTGATTTTAATTCAATGTAATTTTGCAGATATAAACCTATTTAAATATGATTTAAATATTTGCTTATTGTATTTTGGCTTGATTTGGCCTTGTTACCAATGCTCTAAATAAATAAAATAAACAATATAATTTGTCAGAAATGTGTCAATTGTTAGTTGTCAATGATTTTAAATAAATAATCATAGAATAATAACGGTTAGAACGATAGTTTCATTCATAGTTTCTGTCAATACAGAAGTAACATTATATTTAATGTGTGCTTGAGCATCACGTACTTACATTCGCCAACAGGCACACAGACAGCCAAATAATGTTGCAAGTGAATAGACATTTCCCTAAATCAGTAAATTGTAAGAAATACTAGATTATATTATACAGTAATAAGAAAGAAGAAATAAAATATAAATTAAAAATTAAAAATTTAATATAAACATCACGTATTTAATTATTGTTGCAACAATTATTGTAGTGTAAGTAAAGAAGTTCTTTAGAATCGTTGTTTTTTGAAAGTCGATGAAACGAAAAAGCGGCCGTCATCTTGGATTTCGAAAATGATCCCAAATTCGTTCTCAGCACCCTAGAAAACTGCGAATACGATATCCATGTTGTTAAAATCATAATTTTGCACGGCGGCCTATAGATTTAAAAAATAAAATGGTGCTTAACCGATAATCGTGACGATTTGCTATAAAATTTCTCTCATACGTCGATAAAGAAGTTTCACATCAAAAACATACCGAGGTATTGAGAACCTCCAACTTTTTTGAAGTCGGTTAAAAAGAGTGGCCCTTAATTTTCTCACGAGCTCAACTTTTTCCGAACATAGGTATGGTAAATTCAGTAATTTAAAATAAATATTTATTGTGACTATTTAAAGCGCTTAGCTTAAGCCTAACTGAATTAAGATTATTTGACTTTGACTCTGAATACTTATAACATCATCATGCCGTCGTACATTGCAGCCTCCTATCAATATCTTCCAATAAACACAAAAAACTATCCCAGCGGTGGAACTCAGGGGTATATAGTACATTCATATCTGGCAACATATTTTTTTAATGGCGTCTGTTTTGCTTACAAAATATTTTGCTGTTTAGACTGTTATGTATTAGCTTAAATTAAAAGTTGTGATATTGTATTTAGGAGTGAAATGTGAATTTCTTATCATAACTTTTATCATAAGACGCTTTGTCATCTTTCATCAGTCATTTTTCAATTAAATTTTGCGCACTGATTGTCCTGGAAGTTGACAGAATGCCTCTGACGCGTCGGGAAACGTATGTGGTCATAAACGACCACATTGAAACAGCTTCATTTCGCTTGGGCCTACTCTACTACTACGTTCTAAGCGTTATTATTCTAAATAAATAATAATCAGCAAGATATTGTGGCGTACCAACGCTTCCACGTACATGAAGAGAGTTACGTTCTGGAAGTTCTTTCCCGGTTAGGGTACCCACCCCTCCGCATCTCCCCGTAAGGAACTTCGTTCCAAAATAATGCGAGAGGCAGGAAAATCTCATATTTCTTATCAAATCACCAATGATACTCATTCACACCTTGTTATGGGATAAGACATTTGCAGATAAAGGTTAACTAATCTGATCTGAAAGTATTGGGAGGAATATAATATTACTCAAGGATATCTTAGCGAATGGCGGAATTGAACGCGTCAATATGGTGTATTTCATTATGTAAATATAAAATATTACACTTTCATCGGGCTTTTTTAACTAAATTGCATTATGTAAATATAAAATATTACATTTCATCGGGCTTTTTTAACTAAATTGCAATTTTTAATAACATATGTATCTGTGATCATTTTTAGTGTGAGATTCTTAATTTACTCACATTACCGTCTTATTGTACAAATTCCTAATCAACACGGTTCCCAGTGCGCTGGTTCTTCATAAGCATATATCGAATAGACCACCGAAAACGGAAATCATTTGCTTAAAATTAAAGCCCACTCAATTCAAACCACAGCATAAAGTGTAATAGTCTCCAATCTTAGGTTTATACCCGTTCACTTCATACCCCGCAAGCATCAAGCTTTACATCTATTACAGCTTATTATATTAAAATACGTTCTATTTTAGGTGAAGTACCTAATGTCAAACAAGCGATTATATAAGTGTTATAATTTATCACTACATATTATAAAACAAAGTCCTCCGCCGCGTCTGTCTGTCTGTCTGTTCGCGATAAATCAAAATCTACTGCAAATATTTTCATGCTGTTTTCACCAGTAGATAGCGTGGTTCTCGAGGAATGTTTTAGTATATAATTTGTTATGTTTTTATATGCATTTTTGTATACATTAACGATACTTGTTGGAGGTGTCGGAAAAATCTAGGCCGGCTGGGAGCTTTCAACGAAAACGCTGTCTAAGCTCTTTGAGATACAACAAAATAATGTATGGTGGAGGTCTACAGAAAAGTCCGCGATGGCATATGTCTATCTCTTAAGGATAACATACTATATCAGTTTTAACAGTGTAAAAATTGGCAATTAAAAAGCAAATATTTAAAATCATTCATTTCCTATGTCTTTAGACTACATTATTCCCGAATACTAATTCAGTAATATTTTTCTATTCTATTGACAGGATAGCGTCTGTCGGGTCAGCTAGTATTGTTTAAAACGAGAGAATTCATGTGAGTTATGTGTATTATGTTCACCTAAGACTCGAGAATTGTTAGCCAAATTGAAATGAAACTGTATTGCATACATATAAACTGTAGGCATGACCACTTCGACGAAAACAGTAACCTTAGTTCCGAATAGGTAGAGTTGGTAGCAGTTATTTTTATCTTTTGACCGACAGCAGTAGGTAAAATTATTATGAAATTTAGTATAGTATTGCATGTGGCAGCTTTGGAACACATTGGTAGATTTTTTTAGGTGAAATGCCGTCGGGTCCACTCGAGTTCTTTACGTCCAACGAAAACAGAGCTCGCCGAACAGTTATCAGTTATCAGTCATCTCTAGTGAAAAGTTTAGACTACTTGAACCTTTTAAGGGTTTCCGTCGCCAAATGGCAAAAAACAGAATCCTTGTAGATTCGTCGTATGTGTCTGTCTGACCGTGTAAGTCATAGCCACTTTTTTCCAAAACTATAAGAACTATATTGTTGAAACTTGGTATTTAGATGTATTTTGTGAACCGCATTAACATTTTCACACATAAATAGAAAAAAAAACAATAAATTTTGGGGTTTTCCCTTACTTAGAACTCAAAATCAAAAATCTTTTTCATCAAACCCATACGTGTGGGAAGGTCTTCAAAAATAATATTGAGGTTTTCAATATCTTTTTTTTATACTGAATAGTTTTCCCTTCATTTCATATCTTTGTTTCGCGTTCGAGACGACCTGTCACTGCTGAGTTGACTAGAATCGCTTAGGAGTCAATCGCTTCTCTGGTCGATTATAATTTATTTCTCAATAATCGTCCCAAAAATGTATGGCGAATGAAATTTTACAAATTATTTATTTGAATGTTGTTTTTTTACTGCTTATATATTATTTCTCTCTATTTCTATAAGCAAGGTATCCACTAACTATTTGGTTTCTTGTATAGAAAACTAGCTTTTGCCCGCGACTTCGTCCGCGTGCAATAGTTACTTTGGGCAGCAATGTATATTTTTGAAGTTATACTTCTTTAGGCGAGTTATGAAAAAAATATGAATATATATAATATATATATATATATATATGAGTTAAATTTTGAGATGCGCGTGCATGACTGTAACTCAAAAGTAACAGGGCTAAAATTTTCTGACGTTTGCGACATTGGTTATTTTTTTTTGGTTTCTTCGTCCATTATTGGGACAGGCAAAGGTTTCAAGCCCATACAGCCGTATTCGTTATTTAATAATTAATTGTCAAAGCCATTTTTGCAAGATTTTATATAAAATTGTTCTTTCTACAAACGTGGAATAGCAGGAGCATTAAATAATTTTAAGGATTTTTGCTTTTTTTGTGAAGCCGTTTATGGGTTTTAAGTCGGAGCATGCACCGTTGATAACAACCTTGATACTCCGATCGGCCAAAAAGCTAGTGAGCCATTTGCACTTCTTCTATCTCAGTTCTAAATTTCATCAAAACCGATTCAGTGGTTTAGGCGTGAAAGCGTAACAAACAAACATACATTCACATTTATAATATTAATTGGGATTTCAAGTGTTTAACGTCAAATCTCAAACATTTATCGAACGTTTTTTCGTTTATCATTTTCAGTGTTTTCTTTAACACGGTGTCGGCTTTTCTGTTCGTACAGTCATTAATAAAATAAATTACTATATGCTTAGAGCAAATATTACCTTTTATCAAATCCCTTCCGGCATTTGAAGACATGACGTAATATCCTGTGTCGTCATCCCCATTCAAGCGGAACGTCTGATATGGTTGGGCCACGACTATTAGCAGAGCGGTAAGCGGAGCGACAAGCGGTAAGCGCAGCATTCATGTTACCAGATTGTCTTCAATTATTTAAATTTTTTGTTATATTTGTTTTGAGCTGATTTTTAAAAGTTAAAGTACTTTATTTGCTAGAAACATTTACAGCTAAAGTTGTTATAAATTTAAGAGTAGGCACATGTTTCGTATTGACAGACACGCAAATATTCCAGTGGTTTCGTTTTGTAATTATTATTATTATAAACTAACAAAAGTAATAACTAGTACATTTTAGCCTTACCTAAATAACCCTACAATATACAAATACAATATTTAATAAAATGTTAAGGCATAATATTAATATAGTAAAAATAATGCCAAATAATTATATTATACCTAAAGAATATATCAATACTATATAATATACAATATATCAATGATATGCTGCAAATCAGCAATATTCATTGCTATGCAGACGACAGCACGGGGTATGCTTCCTACACCGGCCGTGCCAACATGTCCCGGGATAGCGTCGACGAGAACCGGATCAAACTTGTGTCTGAAATCGAGACTATGCTTTGCAAAGTCTCGGAATGGGGCCGACAAAATTTAGTCCAATTCAACCCCAAGAAGACACAAGTTTGTGCATTCACCACTAAAAAGTCTCCCTTTGTCGTATCCCCTCGATTCGAGATCACTCCTCTAACTGCCGCAGCCTGTATTGGCATACTTGGCGTCGATATATCGAGCGACGTTCAGTTTCGTGGTCACTTGGAAGAGAAGGCCAAACTGGCCTCTAAAAAGCTTGGTGTACTCAGTAAGGCGAGACAGTACTTCACTAAAAGCCACCGCCTGCAACTTTATAAGGCGCAAATTCGGCCTCACATGGAGTACTGTTCTCACCTCTGGGCGGGTGCTCCCCAGTACCAGCTTCTTCCATTTGACCGCATACAACGAAGAGCGGCTCGAATCATCGACGATCAAGTCATCTCCGATCGGCTTGATTCTCAAGCATTGCTTAGAGATGTGGGTTCTCTCTGCATCTTCTACCGCATTTATCACGGGGAGTGCTCAGAGGAGTTGTTCGGGTTGATTCCAGCGGCCGAATTCCACCATCGGACATTACGTGCAAAGTACCATCCGCATTACGTAGACATCTGGCATTCCACAACCGCGCGTTTTCTTCGAAATTTCTTGCCTCGCACAGCCACTTTGTGGAATCAACTACCGGCAGCGGTCTTCCCGAACAGATACGACTTAGGGACCTTCAAGAAAAAAGCATACTCCCACCTTAAAGGCCGGCAACGCATTCCTTGACACACCTGTTGTTGCGGATGTCCATGGGCGGTTGCCTCACCTCTCCTCATCCCGTGAGCCTCTTGCCCGTTTGCCCCCTCTCATATAAAAAAAAAGAAATTGGTGCCAGTTACCACTTCGTTTGATAATATTCGTATATTGACAAATAAAATTTGAAAACAAAATCATAAATTTAGCTTATAAATTTAATTTGTGTCAAATAGGTAATATTAATATTTTAAGTCGCTCTTCATACTTATACGTATAGATGTAAGCATATATTTAACGGCACCTGAGATATTACATACACGTCCCTCTGCATCCACACTTGCGTTCCTTGCGAGCGCTCTTCCGCTGAGCCAACTAATTAAAATAACCTGACAACTTCGCAGCTTTTCTCCTCTCCGCTTTGGTGAAAAATGAGTGTCAAATGACTATAAAAATGAACTCACAGATTATATTAAGCTTACAATCAGCTAACTTTACGTAAGTAAACTCTAAAGTCGCTCTATGGATCTGAGCTTAAGATCTCGCTCAAAAACATATGCTCGTGGCCCGATCATGAGGGCGTTAAGTGTCCATGTGATAAATTGTACTCTAGGGTAAAGGAGGATATTTAAGGAAAATAGTTTGTGGCCCTTCAATGAAATATGACTCAAAGGTTCAGATAGATAACTTTGTGTCGTTGAATGTTTAGTTAATTTTTGAAGTAACAGTTTTTTAAAATTGTTGTAAGTTGAAACTCCATAAAATGTAAAAGCGAGACTATAGAGACATAAACAGATAAATAGATGTGATTGATGTGAGATTATACAGTGTTTTGGTACCAGGCGATCATAGTTGCAGAAGAGATTGTCTTATGCATGACACGAGTATTACCTTGATATCTGATATAATATAGATCTGACGTCGTGCGCACGACGGAGAACATAAATATGGTAGCAGTTATATACCTAATATCTTTCATAGCGGTTGAAATCATGTGTCATCCTAGCAACATGTACCAGGACTTCATATGCAGTTTAGAGGTTTAATGTAAATTTAGCATCGGATACAGGAATTCCATTGATTGTGTTTTTAGCGCTAAATTAAATTTGAAAATATGCAGAAGTCGTACTGTATGAACAACAAGATCAAAACCAGTAATTTACGCAGTATTTCAAAGATATATTGAGCATATTAAGACCAAAGTATTTATTTCATACTTTAGTTACCATAAGCGTCTTGTATCATTTATCTTAAATGTAAGCTCTGAGTCTGAATGATAAAATGTAAAATAATTATCAAACTTTGTATCACTATGATCATTACTAAAACGCTCAATTATTTTCTCCCCGAAATTTTACATTCGTCTCATTATCTTGAAGCCAAAATTTTTGAAGGTTTCACTTCAACCACGTGTGAATTGCACACATTTTTTTAGTATCCTTTTAGTGGGGTAAGTTTTACTAGTCACTGGTTCGATCTTGATGAGGTCTCTCTGACTTTTGAAGTGGAGGATAAACAAATGTACGGGACATTTGTCGGAAAGTTATCACCGCCTCCCTCTCTCTCTTTCAATACCACAGGAATCACAGGAGCGTTTCCGGCTCTTTAATACACATACACATATTTTTAACTATCACTAATTTAGGTTATCATCAAAACACATTCAGATATTTTTTTCGTAAGTTGTGTTGTTCAATATGTGGTTAGTACGGAGCCGTAGCATGTATCATAAAAAATATGCTAGGGACAATTATTAGAACAAATATTTTTCAACCATCCCACGGTATACATTTAATATATACTGAAGAAGTATGGGCGCGGCTTAACCATGTGGTACCCTCTCACTTCAATACCAGTTAAAATAGTAAGTGACCAAAACTGTTCTAAAGCAATTCGTATAAGCACCTTGTAACTTATTATAATTTTTTATGACACTAAGGTACGAGACGAGCAGGATGTTCAGCTCATGGTAGTAGTGCCGCTCAGGATTCTTGAAAGATCCAAAAATTCTGAGTGGCACTACAATTGCGCTCTTAACCTTGAGACATAAGATTTTAAGTCTCATTTGCCCAGTAATTTCGTTTAGTCTCAATTATGGCGCCCCTCAGACCGAAACTTAATAATGCTTACACATTACTGCTCCACTGCAGAAAAAGCCCATAATCTACAGTAGAGTATCTGCAAATAATATATTTATATTTGAAAGTCGTTGCACAAATTACGAAAGACAAGCCATTGTAGTCTGTAAAGATTGCCGGTTCCGATGTATATAACAGTTACTGAAAATACTTGAAGTTTACTTGTTGGTAGATAGAAATAAACTCGCCATGCCAAGAAATACCGGGCTCTTATCCAGGAACCTAGTTAGCGCCGGAAATAGGACTGATTACACAACACTAGCTGCGCTATAGCGATTTTATTTTTGAGTTTATATTGGTGACATAACTATAATTTTAAACTATACCAGGTGGTTGGTAGTAAATAATGAGTCTATTATTCATTATTTTTAAAGGAACGGACACTGCTAAAAATCTTAGTAAAAATATGAAAATGGCGTGTCTATTTATAATTTTAAAAAACGATATGGTTTCTGGTAAACCCAAAAAGCAATTTTTTAAAATAATTGTTTAAGGAAAACGTAAGTTAAAAGGAAGCTAAAACCCTCATTATAAGAATTTCAATATGAAAGTCTCAACAAAAATGTCAACAAGGAATCTAAAAGTTTTTAAGGCAAAAAATTGGCGCCGTACGAGATTGTGGGATACGGGTCAAATTCAAGCGAAGTACAAAGTTTGTACGAAAGTAGTCATAATGAACCAGCAAATAGTTGATAGTTGGAAAACATAGGATCTTTGTATGAATGCTGAGATATGAGTACGTGGATTACAATCTTTTTTATTGAAATATATAAAAATATTGAATACCTCAAAAACCCATAGTGTTAGGGGGCTGCTAAGCCGACATCACTTTTAGAACAATATGTGAGTACATTATTGTCATCTAAACAGATTGCCGGCAAATCGAGATCAATAGAGCGTAAAAAAGAATTCTGGAAGAGTTTCTTGCGCCGTTTCTTCTCTCTCAGAGCGCCAGTAGTTTCTAGTTTACTAGAATTGACATCAAAAAGAATTCTAAAGGAATAAATTTTAAGAAAATAAATGCCTTTTATGCCTTTTAATCAAATCAAATCAAAATCACTATCTACTAAGTAACAAATTCATTGCCACTCTTTTAAATCAAGATTTACATTTTCATCGTTTTACAAATTATTTCAATTTATAAGGTATATATGCATTTACATTGCTTTCTATAGGCAGATCTCTCGATCAACAGAGTACCAAGCGTAATTTTTGTTTAGATGTAAAAATAAGTATAGCTGACACTGGAGTCAAAGCTTAACCAACGCAATTTACCCCGCTATTTAGAAGACGACAGAATCCAACACAGCGTGATTTGATCATGTCATATTGATTTAGACTCTACAGCACTTTTAATAGAATTTATTTTTCAATTGAAATGTATTTTCGATCTATGACATTTATAAATTGGGTTAAACTAATTGGTTTAAATGAATCTTCAAAAATCAGTTATAATTTTCTTATAACATCTTAAAATTAAATAGTTTTTAGATTCCATACTTCATCTATAAAATGGATCCGTTGCACCTATGCGATCCTGGGGAGTTAAAAATAGGAACAGGTTTGAGCGACGTTCTAAGAAGTGAGTGAGAATATTTCCCGTAAATAAAATAATAATTACATTACCCCAAGGGGGAATCTGACATTGCCAGAGAAGGAGAATTCCTGTCGTATATTACGGACAGGAGACAATAGATTAACGGATCTTTACGGGGAAAAACTTTAATTAAGCACTACAGTTGTTAAGCATGGCGTAATTTCAAAGGCTCTAATTATGATTCGAAAATTAAACTTTTTGCATGGTCATGTTTCTTTTACGCGGTTGTGACTTCCCTTTAAGGAACTCCATCATTGCTTACTACAGTTTCGTTTTATATTTATATGTTAATTTAAAAAGTTTAGTGTCAAGGAGTTTTCATACATGAAATCACACCGGATGGATGTTATACGATGAAAAATGAATCCGTACGTCTTAGCTTTGAATTCTGAAAATTATTATAACCCTTTAACTGGTAGATGCATTTTTTATGTTATAGAAATAAAAACTGATTTTATAGAACCATTATGGGCAGTTTAATATCTTTTGTTCAAGAAAAAAATTAAACATATCCACAGTAAGAAAAAAACATGGTGGCAATATTCTTGCCACCACTGGTCTGGAATTCGGTAATTTCACTGATTTTCGTCTTGCGGTTAGTGAAATAATTTGAAACATGGATGTATGCATAGTGCCACTTTACACCGCTCGCATTCTATTTTAGACCTCTTATTAGTTACTTTGGTGCTGCAGTAGCGACATCTCTTATAGGTGTTTATTTCTTCAGGCCAGTGTTCTCCTAATCTTTGAAATCTGATTTCCTCAGGTACTCCATAAAGTCTTTTTTGTCTTTCATTACTTTCGTCCACTCGTTTCTTTTTGGTTATATGTTTAGGCATCGACTGGAAAGTGCTTTTTCTAAAGGTTTGGTTATCCACCAGCTCCCTTGAAAGAGCAATTCTAAATTCTTTTAGGCTCATAACATTGTGAACTCCGGTGTTCGTTTTGTGCAATATAAACGCATTGGTTAAAAGGCATAAAGGCATAAAAGGCATAAAAGGCATTTATTTTCTCAAAATTGATTCCTTTAGAATTCTTTTTGATGTCATTTCTTATACTACTAGATACTACTACCGCTTCGGAAACAAATGGCGCTCTGAGAGAGAAGAAGCGGCGCAAGAAACTCTCCCAGCATTCTTTTTTTTTTTGCGCTCTTTTCAATAAAAATATACAATATTGTACAGTCGCTATAAAATAATCACAATCTAGTCCCAGGCTGTCCGATCATTTAGATATTCAGCAGTGGAGTAATAGGATTTACGACAGAGCCATTTTTTTATAAAACATTTAAATTTATTTATAGATAATGCCTGAACAGTGGCTGGGACTTTATTGTAGAAGTGTATACATTTACCCTTAAAGCTATTATGTATCTTATGAAGCCTACTAGAATTAGTTACCAGCAATCCCTTATGTCTAGTGTTATAATAATGAAAATCACTATTAAGAGCAAAAAGGTGACGATTTTTGTGAACATATATTAAATTTTCATAAATGTACTGACAATAAACAGTCATAATATTTATTTCTTTAAATTTTTCTTTGAGAGACTGTCTATAACCAAGCTGATATATAGCACGAACAGCCCTCTTATAGCACGAACAGCCCTCTTATTGTGTTATTGCAACATCTATCAAAAAATAGAATATTTGTGTCCACCATTTGCGACTTCGTCTACCTACGGCATATTGGGCTCTTTTTTGGTCGAAGCGATCCACACCACCCATCCGTTTTGTATATTCTGGTATAAGCTGAGGGCATTTTATAGACTTCTTTGACCCATCTTTTTGAGTTCTGTTGCAAAATCTTTTTTCTTTCGGATGGAATGCTGTGCTTACAACATTCACTTGTTTGGTATCTTTCCAAACAGCAAATCCTACGTTCCCCTTGACTCTCCACTTCCATTTTCCTTTCTTCAGTTTTTTTAGCTTAGTACTTGATCTTTTAGCAGCTTCTGTGATCCTCTGATCTTCTTCTCTGTTTCCAGTCTGTTTAGGTTTCTTTACTAAAATAGGTAAATCTACAAGAGGCCAATACTCGAAAAGAAGTTATCAAAGGCCATATGACCAGAGTACCCATTTCTCAATAAATGTTCGCATAGTGATTTTACAACATTACTTCCCAGTCCTGTCCTGTAGTATCAGTCTTGCCTGTGTAAACTTGAAATTGATACAAGTACCCTGTATCACTGTCCGCTCTACACCATATTTTATACCCTCTTTTCACGGGTTTCATGGGCATATATTGTTTTAGGCTAGAGCGACCTTTGAATTTTACCATGCACTCATCTATTGACTGTGAGTTTGATGTCGTCCCATTCTGTTGACATAGATTGATCAACCGATCGATAAGCGGCCGCAACTTATATAATTTATCGTAGTTTTCATCATTACGGCTCGGCATTGTCATGTTGTCATTGACATGTAAATATTTCAATATTTTTTGGAACATTTGCAATGTCATAGTTTCAGCTATCTCTACTACATGTAATAGTGGATCACTTGACCTATCTGTATTACGATGCCAAGAAATGCCTTCAATTCAGTTACTGTTACAGGTTTCCAGTTTCGTGCATTTAGTAGATCTGCGTATTTATTTGTTTGTAACATTATATTGCTCATTACTTCTTCATCGAAAAATTGCTCGAAATATACTATTGGTCTTGTTCTGTTTGGTAGGTTTCTGCTAGAGCGTAAAGGTGAAGAATCGAAACTTTCTAAGTTAGGACTTTGTTGCCAAGTTTGCTTTTTCCAATCTATCTCATCAGCGTCTGATTCATCATCTGACGAAGAAGTAAAATCTGAAAAGTTTGTAATTTCTCTCTCTTCCGGTACAGGTACATGTGGCTGATATCTTTCAGTTTCCAACGGAGAATGAACTGCCCTGGATGTAGAAGGTTGATCAATCAGAGTATGTGAATGTGCTAAGACGGGACTCTCTCGTCTTTCTTCCGCTGCCCAGCTAAGCATAACATCGCCACCTACTAGTATAGAAAGCAAGTCTGAATTCTTAGAGCTCTCGGCATCTGACTCTTCTTCGTCGTCTTCAGATATAGTGCCATCTGATACACCGAACAGGTTCTCAAGCTCATCTTCTATTTTGCTGTCTGTTAAAGGTAGGTTTCGCTTACTCATCGTCTAAAAATGGAGAAAAAGTACTAATTGGTTACCATGAAAATCTAATAAAATAGCAAAAATGTTAAGCGACATAAATACTGGTAAAAATAGCATATTTTAAAAACCTAATGACTAAGTGTCGATAAAATTGGCTTCAAACATGGTGGCAACATATATGCCATTACCGGTACATCACCGGCATGTTCAAAAATCGCGCGCGACGTGAACTGGTAATGGCATATATATTGCCACCATGTTTGTAGCCAATTTTATCAACAATTATTCATTCGTTCTTTGAAATATGTAACGAAACATTACAAGCACATCATACATTACACAATAAAAACAAAATTTTACCGTCACCACGTCGCAATTTGAAGATTTTCTTGGATTTGCACAAAGAACGTAAACTCACGAACAAATGAAAATCACCAACCAACAACAATTTGACAGATGTCAGATGTGTCTATGGTTTTTTTTTATCTGATCCATGATGCGTTCCGTTTCACGCACAGATGGTACTTATTAAATCACAGTGCTGCCAAACGAGAAAAAAATAATAAAAGTTGGTGGCACACATATTGCCACCACTTGTAAAAGGGATAAATAGTTGTTTATTATATTATTTCAATCGGAAGACGTCTACTGCTGGACAAAGACCTCCCCCAAGGATCCCCATGATGGTCGGTCCTGCGCTGCCCTCAAGCAGCGTATTCCGGCGATCTTGACCAAACTGTCGGTCCATCTTGTGGGAGCCTACTAACACTGCGTCTCTCGGTACGTGGTCACCATTCGAAAACTTCACTGCCCCAACGTCCATCTGTCCATCGGGCTATGTCCACTGCCACTTCAGTTTCGCAACCACCTGGGTTATGTCAGTAACTTTGGTTATACTCATTTCTGATTCGATCTCGCACTGAAGCTTAGCCCTCTCCATTGCCCTCTGACAATGAGCTTTCTCATCAGGCCGATAGTTAGCTACCACGTCTGCGTTCCGTATGCCATCACTGACAACACACACTGGTTAAAAACCTTCGTCTTTAGACACTGTGGTATTTTGGACGAGAAGATGTTACGGTGCTTCCTGATCCTGCTCATCCGAGTTGGATTCGATGAGTGACCTCTTGTGGTATATTTTTAATTACAATAATTCAGAATTTATTCAAACAAAACAATGTTTATAACTATAATTACAACACTATGATTAGGTACGTTATATTAAAACTATCATTACGGGGATGTGTACCAAGAATACTGGCAGCATTTCCACGTTGGATAGCTAGGCTGATCCGTTGACCGAAATTGCTGCTAGCACTTAGGTTTCCAGTAGCTCTATTAAGGCGAGAAGATAGTACTTTGTACTCGCCGCACGGGCCAAGTGTATCTACACCAAACAACACAAAGGTGTATGACTCACTGAGTCCGACATATTTTCGACGCTTGCTGTCTGCGGCAGTCGAAGCAGCCCCAGCACCAACTGACGTAACTTGGACATGAGAAGGAACCAGATTTACGACGAAAATCGCGTCACACACCAGCGCCCTTCCCCGTGCCCAAACCAAAATATACCAAACACATACTTTAAAATTTTTTAATGAATTCCGAAACAATAAATCCACACTACTGTAAATATGAATGATTAGATATGGATAGTGTGCATCAAACATTTTATTAAATATCTGCTTATCATGAAGGCTTTTAATCGATGTATCATTTGTGGTACATTTTCGTTGTAATGTGTACTTTGTTATTTTATTATAATAAAGTTCAATTTTATTTGTGTACATTTTTCAATATACAAAGGCGAATTCGGTGCTTTAAGTCTTACTCCAAAAAGCGAGGATCTTCAAACAGTTTTTCATCTTTTTTTATCGTTTAGTACCAAATCGGTCGAATAAAACCTCTCCTTACCCACCAACACCTAATAATTTTAACGTCGTACCCACGCTTCATTTAAATTTATTTTTTTACTTTCCTTTATGACATTAAAGGCCTGGATTCACTTTGATTAGTGATTAGTGTAGGTGATTAGTGATTAGGACAAAACAAGTATGGACAGCGACTGATTAGTGCAGGTGATTAGTTGGCTGCGTAGTAACGTGATTAGAAGCGTGTTCTATTTTCTTGCGAGTGAAGTGCGAGTAGCTACGTCCCGCGTGCCCTCTCTTCACCCTCACTCGCAGTGTGCCTGCCATTAAACACCAGAGCAAAGCAATATTCCGTCGTATCTTCAGCAGCCAATTCCTTAAAGAGTTGGTTGGTAGCTTGCGCCATGAATGGGTCTTTTATTAATCCATTTTCGAACCCATATTTTTCGTCTTGCATGTTCAGCTTCCAAAAGTTCTTCGGTATCAGATACCACCGCCTTTAGTACTTCTTGCAACTGCAAGCGCGCTTCTCTATGTTCGTCCATACTTGCTGATCGACACCTAACAACTGAATTTACTAAACAGAGCCAATAAACAAGAATTGGACACTACTTGCACTGTACACCTGCACTAATCATCCTCAATAACTAATCACTTGCACTCGCACTAATCAAAGTGAATACACGCCTTTAGGAACGAGACGAGCACGATGTTCAGCCTGATAGTGATTGATACGCCTTGCCCATTACAATGCAGTGCCGCTCAGGTTTCTTGCAAAACCCAAAAAATTTGAGCGGCACTACAACTGCGCTCATCACCTTGAGACATAAGGAGCGCGTAATTTAAATTCTTACTGCTTCACGGCAGAAAAAGGTGCCATTGTGGTACCCATAATCTAGCCGGCATCCTGTGCAAAGGAGCCTCCCACTGGTAAAAGATTCGCTACTTAAACTTAATCTAAACTTACCGGCGATCATATTTAAGAGTTAAAATTGATACCTGGAAAGAAATTTTTTTACTTCTTGTAAAAAAGTAGTTTCTATTGAAGAGGAGCACAAACGAGCATACATATGCATCAATTAATGGTAGGTGATCACCTGGGGCCATTCAGTCCCTTGTAACTGAGAGAAATCATAAAAGCGTAGTCTACCCTACAAAGCATCGAATAAACGTAACTGTCAAATATAAAAAAATATTTTAATCCAAAACATTTTTGGAAGTTTGTGAAAAGTAGGTCACAATCTCATTGTATGCCTAGTCTAATGACATACAATAATAATAGCTTAATAAGAGGAGAAACTATCTGTAATGTATTCTCAACATACTTTCAAACAACATTTCTTAACCCTACGACATATAACAATAGAAGCATATCCTCTTATTCTTCAGATAACGGTGACTTAACTCTTAGTTCTGATTTAAATATTAATTCTGATATTCAAAATATTGATATTAATGTGCATGAAATAAAATTATTACTTGATAGGCTAGATATTACTAAATCTCCAGGCCCTCATAACATTTCGTCATTTTTTCTTAGAAAATGCTCTTCCACTATTGTTCTTCCTATCTCCATGCTTTTCAGTAAATCACTTTCTACTGGCTTTGTCCCTAAGTTATGGAAATCGGCATTTATTACACCAGTACATAAGAAAGGGTCTCGATCTGAAATTACGAATTATAGACCAATTTCAAAACTTTGCATTATTGCTAAGTCTTTGAGAGGGTCATATGTAAGCAATTGTATGCTAACTTAAAAAACACCTTTAGTCCCTTCCAACATGGATTTCTGAAAGGTAGATCTACTGTTTCTAATCTTTTACTTCTCAACAATTTTATTACTGACGCTATGGATAATGGTATGCAAGTCGATGTAATCTACACCGACTATAGTAAGGCGTTTGATAAAATCGACCACAATAAATTAATATGTAAGCTATCTCAGTCGGGAATACGGGGTGACTTGTTACGGTGGTTCTCGTCATACATAGATAATCGTTCACAAGCTGTTGTACTAAATAACTACATTTCTAGTTGGGTTCCAGTTCCTAGTGATGTTCCCCAGGGATCACTACTTGGCCCACTTCTTTTTATTATATATGTAGGTGATATAGATTCCTGTTTTAAGTCTTCCAATTTACTTTCCTTCGCTGATGATATGAAAATATTCTCTTCAATAACATCAATCCTTGACATGATTGCCCTTCAAGAGGATCTCAACCGCCTAGAGGAGTATTGTCTTACTAATAAACTAGAACTTAATACATCAAAATGTTCAGTAGTCACATATACCCGTAAGATTAACATCCTACAAACAAATTACACATTAAGAGGTCAGGTGCTCTCTAGATGCAATGGTACGAGGGATCTCGGCGTTTACCATGACTCTAAGTTGCTATTCAATGATCACATTGATAAGATAGTTAACAAGGCTTCAAAGGCATTAGGTTTTATTAAGCGCATTTCAAAGAATTTTAATAATATCAAGACTATTAAGATACTATATTGTACTTTTGTTAGAAGTAATCTGGAATATGCTTCACTAATTTGGAATCCTACATATAGTACGTATGTTGACCGTCTAGAAAGTGTTCAGAGGCGATTTTTAAGATATCTTTGTTTTAGATTTAAGGTACTCTAATAGCTATGTTGATTTGTGTAAAAAGTTTCACATCTTACCACTGAAAGAACGGCGAAATATAACTGACTTTTTATTTATGTTAAAAATTATAAGCAATCATGTCGATTGCCCAGATCTGCTGCATAAAGTTAATTTTAATGTACCTCAAAAAACTCTTAGATATAGCCCTCCACTTTGTGTTCTTGCTGTTAGTAGTAACTATAGGCAAAACTCATATATGGTGCGAGCGTGTAAAACAGTGAATAATGTTAGTAGATTATTAGATATTGACATATTTGCTACAAGCATTTCCAAGGCAAAGCAGTGCATAACCCTCAACTTTTTTAATTAAGTATTGTTTTTTGTTATCTGTTTAAAAGTATCTTTATTGTCATGAATTTGAGCCGAAAAATAGTGTTCACGTACATATTTTATATTACTTCTATTAGTGAAAACCTGTAATTGGCTATCTCTTACTATTTAAGTATCTAAAGAAATTGTATTAGCTGTTGGTTTTCCTTAAATAAATAAATAACAGTATATTTTAATAATACCAGCTGACCCAACAAACGTTGTTTTGCCATATAAAGTAATAAAAAAAAACAAAATAATTAAACTTAAATTAAATAATTAACTTAAAAATAGATGACGACTGATTCTTAGACCTACCAAATATATCGTACATAAAATTTATCGTACTACAATAATTATTATAGTCTTTATTGCCATCTTGAGGATTTGTGGATGGAACTAAATAATATAAAAATCGCGATACAAATATAGGTGTTGATCATAGATGGGTGAAAATTTTAAGCTGTATGTATTTTTTAATGCTGAATCATAATAAAAAAAAATTGTCAAAAAAAATTTTGGGGTAGGTGACCCTTATCATTTAGGGGTACGAAAAATAGATGATCGCCGATTCTCTGACTTACCCGATATACACACAAATTTTAGCTGTTTCGGAGGAGTTTGGTAACAAACACCGGGGCACGAGAATTTTATATATTATATCTAAATATTATAATTAATTCTCGTGTCACTATATACTCTGAATAGTCTCTAAATCGGCTTGATCGATTTTTATAATATTTTTTGTGTATTTTCGAAAGGTTTGAGAATCGGTCGTAATCTATTTTTATTTCGTATTTTTTTTTATTGTAAATTTTTGAAGTTTTACTTCTTTAGGCGAGTTATGAAAAAATGATGAGAGTGAAATTTTAAGATGAGCGCGCATCACTGTAACACAAAAGTTGAAGTTAGTTTCTAAAATTTTCTGACGTTTGCGACATTTTTTTTTTTTTGGTTTCTTCGTCCATTATTAGTCAAGGGTTCAAGCCCAAACAGTCGTATTCATTATTTAATAATAAATTGTCAAAGCTATCTTTGTTTTGTTTCTAAATTGTTCTTTTTAAAAATGAAGACTAGCATGAGGAATAAATCATTTTAATGGTTTTTATAACTTCTTGCGTGCATACATAAGTAGACATACACTTTTTTTCATTAACTTTTATGGCGATACAACGTTTTCCGGGTCAGTTAGCCTAACTTAAATAAAAATTCCGACATTTTATAGCAATTCTTAACTTCAAATGCAGCAGATAATCTTTGTGCTGTTTATTTAGATGACTTATTTGAAAATACATAAATAAAACTGAATAAATTTTTGTATGAACGATGCTGGACTCCCGATCCCGGGAACCCGCAATCTCGCGTGCCGTGTGAGCGCTCTTTACAACTGAGCCAAACGTTCGAGTGACGTATCGTTGATAAAATCTTGTATGCTTTGTTAAACTCTGAGGTTGTACCTTCATCTACAGGATCTACTTTACAGTTGATAACCTGCTCTACCCCAATATTTGCATATTAGGAAATTGACTTAAGATGTCGCTCTTTCAAATCTAAACAATTTGTTATGTTTTAAAGTGATAGCCCTCACTTCTGGGATTAATTACACAAATAAAAGTGAAATCATTTTTTTTAAACGATGCGGGACTCGAAACCGCGACCTCTCGCGTTCCGTGCGAGCGCTCTGTCCAACTGAGCCATTTAACTGAGCTAATTAATCCCAGAATTGAGGGTTATATCACTTTAAAAACAAAACAAATTGTTAAAAATACGTGTTTAATTTCGGTATTATTTTGTAAACAGTATTTTTTCCAACAAATAAAATTGTGATTCAATATTGTAAATTTAATATTTCCTTACCTTCGAACGTCTAGCTATTCATATAAAATCATGTTACTAATAAATGCAGAAATTCCATTGAATACAGCTAATAAAGAACAAAAATCAACTAATGAGTTAACCGCACGACTGTACCAGCATTTCCAATTCACTTCACTCCCATTAACAGTATTATCTCCTCTAAAGCCTTTCGAATCTGAAGCATTTATTTGCATACGTTATCAGTGTGACGTCACATCATTTTGAATTCCAACATCGCTTGGAACTCTAAAAATCTTTATTCATGTTAGATACGGACTTAAGTAGTTATCATAAGGCTTGAGTTTTCTATCTTTACGAAAGTTCATTTAATTTAAAAGTCACAGTATTTCGTTTGTAGCATCTTAAGTGTGCCTTTATTCAGATCATAACCATCCATGCAATAAAAAAAAGTGTGTGTGTACCTTTGTATGCACGCAAGAAGTCATACTTCTTTGGCCTAATGAAGCAAAAATCATTAAAATGATTTATTCCTCGTGCTATTCTACGTTTTTAAAAAGAACAATTTTGTAAAAATCTTGCAACGATGGCTTTGACAATTAATTATTAAATAATGAATACGGCGGTCTGTGAAATCGCTCGCGATCATCTCGTTTATAGTATTGATAGTGGTTAAATTAGATTTTATTTACAAGTTATGGGACAAGAAACAAGTATTACAGAAAGATTGGCACAACACATAAGTGAACGACGGCATTCATTCATCACTTTTGCCTTAGACAGACACAAAAAAAGTGTGTGTGTGTGTACTTATGTATGCACGCAAGAACATACTTTTTTGGCGTAACAATGCAAAAATCCTTAAAATTATTCATTCTTCCGGCTATTCTACGTTTGTAGAAAAAACAATATTGTAAAATCTTGCAACGATAGCTTTGAGATTTAATTATGAAATAAAGAATACGGCTGTACGGGCTTGAGCCCTTTGCTAATTGCCCTAATAATGGACGAAGAAACTAAAAAAAAAGTCAGAAAATTTGAGGAACTAACTTCACCCTGTTACTTTTGTGTTACAGTGATGCACACGCATCTAAAAATTTCAATCTCATCAGTTTTTCATAACGCGCCTAAGAAGTATAACTTCAAAAAGCTACACTTTAGAAGAAACCCACATCAGGAAAACATAATACAAGGATATAAATAGGTTTTATTATTATTTAATATTATTAAAATGGTATATTTCCTATCAATATAAAACTATAAATCCCTGAAGGATCGAATAGGCACCACAAAACGACCGAACCCTTCACCAAAGATCTCCACGACGATCGGTCCTGCGCTGCCCTCATCCAACGTATTCTGGCGATCCATCTTGTAGGGAGCCTATCAACACTGCGTTTTCCGGTACATGGTCGCCATTCGAGGACTTTTCTGCCCCACCAGCCATCTGTCCGTCGAACTATGTGCCCTGCCCACTGCCACTTCAGTTTCGCAATTATTTCGGCTATGTCGCTGACTTAGGTTCTCCTACGGATCGCCTCATTTCTGATTTGATCTCGCAGGGAAACTTCGAGCAAAGCCCTCTCCATTGCCCTCTGAGCGACAATGAGTTTCCTCATAGGGCCCATAATTAGCGACCAAGTCTGCGTTCCGTATGTTTTCAGATACTGGTATTTTGGACGAGAAGATTTTACGGAGCTTCCCGAACGCTGCCCATCAGAGTTGGATTCGACGAGTGACCCCTTGTGGTATACTTTTAATTACAATAATGCAGAATTAATTCAAATATTTAAAATACTATGGTTACATACATACGTACGTACATTATATTAAAACTATCACTACGAAGAAATTTATTAAGAATACCGACAGCATTTCCGCGTTGGATAGTGAGGCAGAGCGACCATGAGCTTATACTAGCCTATATCAGAGACTATTTCATTTAAGGATGTAGCTAACATCGATCTAAGTAAGAGCTTTGAATAAGTATTGAAAAATGTGAGCTCAAGATTCTTTACTGAACTCCTAAAAGAATGAATGAAAACAAGCGCCTTTGTCGAGTAATTGAGAAACGATGTAGATTCTATTTATAGTTCAGCTCGCTACAGTTCCCTTGTGCAGTGTATAAGTTTATACTGAATACCTAATAAGCAACTCTGTTGGTTCGTCAATTTTATCGAACTTGCTTTTCTTAATACATTTTGGCTTTGATTTATCTTATCTCAACGGCAACAATCTATTGTTCCGTTGGAATAATCATGTATAGAAATTGCAATACTATGTCAAGAAAAAGTAACTTTAAATTAAATATTAATTGACTAGCTACAACTTTACTACAACCAGTGGGAGGCAACTTTGCACCGGATGCCGGCTATATTATGGGTACCACAACGGCGCATATTTCTGCCGTGAAACAGTAATGTGTAAGCATTACTGTGTTTCGGTCTGAAGGGCGCCGTAGCTAGTGAAATTACTGGGCAAATGAGACTTAACGTTTTATATCTCAAGGTGACGAGCGCAGTTGTAGTGCTGCTCAGAATTATTGGGATTTCAAGAATTCTGAGTGGCACTGCATTGTTATGGGCAGGACGTATCAATTACCATCCGTTGAACGTCCTGCTCGTCTAGTCCCTTATTGTAATAAAAAAACTACTATAAGTTATTACTCTATTATTAATTACTAACTAAGATTAAATAATTAATAATAATTAATTAAGTCGGACTCCGCACGTTTGCACAAATTACACCATAATCGCGGGGTGCGGATGTAGTAACCGTAAAGGCAGCTACACCGACCTGTTGGTGCATGCGCTTAGTTAAGCGCGAAAGAGTCACGCAGTTTTTATCACCTTATTTATTTATAGGGAAATTTGACGACTCATTTACCCCATTATTAGTGACCCAGCTATTCTATTTTTCTATTTTTTTCGAACGGTCAGCTCAGTTGGTTAGAGCACCGGCACAGAACGCCGGAGGTCGTGGGTTGTAATTCCGCATCGTTCATAATATGTTGTTTTTCAAATTTTATTTATGTATTAATCCTAGAAGTAAGGGTTAAAAACATAACATATTGTTTAGTAAATCTAAATTTACTAAAGCGACATCTCAAATAAATTTCCTAATATGCAAATATTGGGGTTGAGCAGGTTATCAACTGTAAAGTAGATCCTGTAGATGAAGCCAGAACCTGAGAGTTGAACAAAGCAAACAGAATTTTGTAACGAGGCGGTACTCGAACGGTTAGCACAACTGGTTAGAGCACCGGCACGGAACGCCGGAGGTCGTGGGTTCAAATCCCGTATCGTTCATAGAAGTTTGTTTTTCAAATTTTATTTTCGTATTAATCTTTGAAATGAGGGTTATCACATAACATATTATTTTTTCAAAGTCAAAGTAAAACTAACTTTATTCTTTTGGGCTCAAACTAAGCTCTTTTGAATCGTCATGAAAAATAATTAAATAGTGTGAATTACTGAATCTACTATTATGTTCGGAAAAAGTATAGCTCGTGAGAACATTCAAGAAACTGAACGACCACCCTTTTCAATCAAACAGAGTATTTTACATTGGTTGTAACATACATAGCAAATTAGTTTATAAAGTACTGCAACTGATATTATATTAATCGTAATATCCGGACAATCGAATTATCGCCCCCAAAACCCCCTATATACTAAATTTTATGAAAATCGTTGGAGCCGATTCCGAGATTCCAATTATATATATACAAGAATTGCTCATTTAAAGATATAAGATTTAAATGATTTTAAATAAACTATCGTATGTTGGATGCATTATATAGCATTATTCTATTATCTATGTCCATTACAAATTAATTTTGCTCTTCAGCATCACTAACGTTAGTATTTCATAAAAAGGCATTTATTTTCTCAAAATTGATTCCTTTAGAATTCTTTTTGATGTCATTTCTAATATACTAGGTACTACTACCGTATCGGAAACAAATGGCGCTCTGAGATAGAAGAAGCGGCGCAAGAAACTCTCCCAGCATTATTTTTTTGCGCTCTTTTCATTTTCAATAAAAATATACAAAATTGTACGGTCATTTCTATCGCTATAAAATAATCACAATCTAGTCCCAGGCTGTCCGATCATTTAGATATTCAGCTGTGGAGTAATAGGATTTACGACAGAGCAATTTTTTTTATAAAACATTTAAATTTATTTATAGATAATGCCTGAACAGTGGCTGGGACTTTATTATAAAAGAGTATACATTTACCCTTAAAGCTATTATGTATCTTATGCAGCCTACTAGAATTAGTTACAAGCAATCCCTTATTTCTAGTGTTATAATAATGAAAATCACTATTAAGAGCAATTATTATCAGATTGTCCTCTGTCAATAGTTTAGTGTTTGCTGTTTTTATTTTATTTTGGCGTTTCTTTGCCACGCTGTTCCATTATTCTTTTTTAACACATCTCATTCTTTGCCTCCCTATTCATCATTCTCCATTTGGGAAGTACCACAAAGACATGATTATTTTAATGCAATGCTAAAGGTAATTTCTTAAGCATACTGCGCAGACCAGTAGGTAGTGCTATATTTGAAATGGTCAAAGCTTACGATGAATCAGATTGACACATAGCTAACTATGGGATGATTACGAACCACGCAGAACACTTCAATCATTACAATGTAATAATATTATCTGATAGATCTACCTCAACAATGTGGTTTAATCGAACGTGTGATGATTAATTGGATTCTGTTTGTGCGAACACCGAAATATTATCATATACCTATCTAAGATCGCACTATATTTCAGCTTTTGGTGGTATTCTGCCGGCAACGGTCCTGTGTTTCGATAGATATGTTAAAGACGTTGATGAGTGACATAAAAATGCTGATGCTAATCTATATGAATACCTCTTAATATGGCCCAGTGTGTAATGATCCTGACTTAAAAAGCTAAGGATAAGGGAAAGGGTAAAAGTTAATGGATTAAATATGATAAAAAATAATCATCACCTACAATTAGATGCGTTTATTTAAACGAATAGACATTGACGATCCATATTAAGTAAACTAAAACTAATTTGGTTATATCAAGTTATTTAAATTATCTTTTATTATAATTCAGCATTAAAAAATAAATACATCTACAAATTTTCTCCCTTCTACGATCAACAACTATATTTGTATCTCGATTTTTATATTATTCTGTTCCATCCACAAAACCGCTATATGGTTGCAAGATGTCGATCGAATACAATAATTGTAGTACGATATATTTGGTAGGTCTGAGAATCGGTTGCATCAATTTTTTTTAAATTACTTTACATGGCAATACAACGTTTGCTGGGTCAGCTAGTATAGCTTTAAGATTTGTTTTGTTTCAATAAATATAATCTTCTTATCCACACTATTCGCTTGAACCGCAAAGTGATAAGTAATCTCCAGGGTTTTCAACACAAGATACTTGGCCTCGTCCCAGAGACACAATATAAATAATGGTTGCTACCTTGAAACCCGAGGTATTCACAAATTCACCCTTATATCTCTCAAGTGGGCTGCCCATCTATTTAATCGTGCATTTTTTATTGCACACAAACCCTTGTTACGTTTTTTGTTATACTGCGTTGACAAATAGACCTTTTTTATTTTGCTTTTGGCATTTTTTGGATGGTGTTATATTAAGATAAATATTTAATATTTTTGCGGGAAAGCGGTATATGTCTGTCTCATCATCAATATTTCAGCCGGAGACTTTTGTCTAACAACGAAGGCCTCTCCCAAAGATCGCCATGACGAGCGGTCCTACGCTGCCCTCATCCAACGTATACCGGAGATCTTGACCAGATCGTCGGTCCATCTTGTGGAGGGCCTACCAACACTACGTCTTCCGGTGGGTGGTCGCCATTCGAGGATCTTACTGCCCCAACGGCCATTTGTCCGTCGATCTTTGTGCCCTGCCCACTGCCACTACAGTTTCGCCAATACTTGGTATTTATTTATTTATTTTTATTTTACAACTTTAGAAAACTTACAGCCAGGTACATATTAAAAAATAATCTATTATAAAACAGAAAGCTATTTACAAGTTTTCACAAATAATAACTATTTATAGTGTTAAGTCGTTTACCAACATTTAATATAATATTATATAACCTACTTTTATTTTATATAAGTTAAAAGTTTTTATTTACCTGACGTCTAAATTGAAATGGTGTTGTCTTGAATAAGTCAAGGTCGTATTCACTATTAACTTCTTTATAAAGTTTACATGCTCTTGATAAGAAAACTGTTCTGTCTATAATTACATTTTGCTGATTGTATTTCAAGTATGTTGCCTCGCCTTTGGGAGCTGACAATGGTTCGTAAGCCAATCTGCTCTAGCAGTTCTGCACAGTTAACTCTACCGTTTGCTACATTTATGATATAAGTAATGACTGCAACATGTCTTGGAGAGGCAAAAAATGATTTTTTTTATAGCGTGACATGTAATTATGGTAATCGTTTTTTGTACGGAATTGTAAGTAACGTTTGAATCTTTTCTTTTTTTTATTTTATATATCTGTCTCAGTAACTATTTATTATTGAAACAAAACAAATCTTATAACTATATTTACAATACTATGACTACATAAAATTAAAACTATCATTACGTGGAAGCGTACCAAGAATACTGGCAGCATAACCGCGTTGGATAGCAAGGCTGATCCGTTGACCGAAATAGCTGCCAGCGCTTGGGTTTCCAGTAGCCTTATTGAGGCGCGAAGATAGTATTTTGATCAACAACCGCGCCTTTGGGCCCCACGGGCACAAAGAGACTCACTGAGACAGACTATCTCAGTATGTATTAAATATTGGAATAAAATAAAATAAAATAAATGGTTGTGCGTAACATAAAAAAACAACATATTATAATCAAAATATTATGTTTATTGCTTTTAAAAATACTCTCCTTTACATTTTAAACATATTTACATGCGATCGAACCATTTTTTTAAACAGGCGGACCACAGATCTGCATTTACACTCGTTTTAATCGTTTAAAGGTGTTTTATTTAAATGTGTAACACTTGCGTTAATCAAAG
The DNA here is from genome assembly GCA_949711755.1 of Leptidea juvernica. Taxonomy (NCBI): domain Eukaryota; kingdom Metazoa; phylum Arthropoda; class Insecta; order Lepidoptera; family Pieridae; genus Leptidea; species Leptidea juvernica. The sequence continues at coordinate 19,221,702 of CATIXQ010000006.1, forward strand.
AAAATATATTATAATTATTTATCTTAGTAGCTGGTCTTCTTCATTATGGTTCATTCTTCAAGTCAAATTTTATTCTATGAAAGCAATTTAACAAAAATCTTTACATGCGAAGCCAAATGAAATAACGATTGAAATTTACACCATCCAATGTTAAACATATTTTAAATCTATAATGTTCTAGATGTCTAAGTCAAATAAACTTTATTCAATTAGGCTTAAGCTAAGCGCTTTTGACGAATCAAATATTACAAATATTAAGCGAAGGAGAAACCACACCCATCCCTTATTCCGACAATCAAATTGTATGGGACACCACTGAAGAGAGTGGATCAATTTAAATACCTAGGGCAAGTGGTTACCTTTGACTTAAAGGATGATGCAGATATCGAGAGAGAGCGCAGGGCGTTGTCTGTTAGGGTGAATATGACCATCCGCAGATTTGCTCGCTGTACCGTGCCAGTAAAAATTACACTCTTCAAAGCATACTGCACCTCATCTTACACGAGCGGTCTGTGGGTCGACTATGCGCAGAAACAGTACAATGCCCTGCGTGTTCAGTATAATAATGCGTTCAGTATGTTATTGAGGCTGTCACGATACTGCAGCGCGTCAGGGATGTTTGCTGAGGCCCACGTAGATTGTTTTTACGCGACTATGCGAAAGCGGTGTACGTCCCTGTTGAGAAGGGTCTGTCTTGTCAGTACCTGAACCACTGCTGTTTGATACATGTGCTGACAAGTCAGTCTTGTCCTAGATTAGGAAGGTTTTAGATTTTAAGATATCTTGTACTAACACTAGGTTTTAAGGTATTTTGTAACTAACACATTATGATCCTTTGTTGGTCGAAATAAAGAATTTATTATATTATTATTAAAAAATATAAAATATACATGAGATAAGCTTCAATTCGAAACTTGATTTAAATTACCATATGTTCGTAAAAAGTTGAGCTCGTGAGAGGATCATAGTACAAAAAACTCAACGGCCAGTCTTTTCAATCAAATATAGTATTTTACAATGGCTGTAAAAAGAATTAACGGTAGATATAAATATAAATTATCGTAAAAAGGCATAAAAAGGCATAAAAGGCATTTCATTTATTTTCTTGATTTATTTTTTTATTTTCTTGAAAATTGATTCCTTTAGAATTCTTTTTGATGTCATTACTAATAACTACTAGATACTACTACCGCTTCGGAAACAAATGGTGCTCTGAGAGAGAAGAAGCAGCGCAAGAAACTTTCCCAGCATTATTTTTTTGCGCTCTTTTCAATAAAAATTTACAATATTGTACAGTCATTTCTATCGCTATAAAGTAATCATAATCTAGTCCCAGGCTGTCCGATCATTTAGATATTCAGCAGTGGAGTAATAGGATTTACGACAGAGCCATTTTTTTTTATAAAACATTTAAATTTATTTATAGATAATGCCTGAAAAGTGGCTGGGACTTTATTATAGAAGTGTATACATTTACCCTTAAAGCTATTATGTATCTTATGATGATGATGATACGTACATTGGATGCATCAAGCTTTAGAGCTTGTATTCATTGTTTGTGTAAGGATTCTTCGTAAACATGGTGGTCGTGATTACTGTTATTAGTAATTGCATCGAACAAATACAATGATTTATTAACTATAACAGGTCGACCTGGCTATCCAGTCTGATCTGGATATTATGCGAAGAAAGCTTCATTTTAAAATTCAGCAACAAGTAGGTTTTATTTCAATCCAAAGTAGCCAGTACGCAAAATAGCTATTTCTTAAAACAAAGAATATGAAATAGTACAAGTATTTAAACTCTTATTATCAATCTGAAAACACAACCCATTAAAGTTGCAAGAAAACAATTCATTCCTACTAATATTATGAATGTGAATGTAAGTTTCTTTTATGCGCTTTAAAGCCGCAGCTACTGAACCTAATTTGATGAAATTTGGTACAGCGATAGACTAGAGCTTGGGAAAGGACATAGGCTACATTTTATCCAGCAAAAATCCATGGTTCTAATTCACGTTGATGAGCCATAACTATACCAATACATGGGACACTAAAAGTTTTGCACTTCTAGCTAATCGAAAATATTTGAATTTCGAATGTTATATTTTTTGAAACATTGCAACATTTGTCAATTGTTTTTTATCACACATCAAAGTTCTACGTACGCAACGAAAATATAATTAAGTCGAAAAGATTTTAGAGCGATGATTTTTATGATTTTAAAAGTTCTCTCTCTCCGCAAGACTGTGCCGCTCGTCTTCAAAATGCTTTCGGGAGAGAAGCACCTTGCTTGAGCACCGTGAGGCGATGGTTTGCTGAATTTCAGAGAAGTCGGGCTTCTTTACCTGACGGATTTCGTGAAGGGCGGCCTTCTACTGCCGTCAAAGAAAATAATTTAAATAATGTTTTAAATGTAAAGGAGAGTATTTTGAATATCAATAAACATTTTATTTTGGTTATAACATGTTGTTTTTAAAGTTACGCAAACTTTTTAATGTGACCTACGTTTAGTTTGCTATTGCTTTGCCCTGTGCTGCCCCGGGGCGTAAAAAGAATAGGGTAGTCCCAGGTCCAAGGGTGTCGTAAGAGGCGACTACGGGCTTTTTGAAAGTGGGAGAGTCACGCTGCTGTCTTATGACGTCAGCACAATCGGGCCAGACTCGTCCGGGTTACTTACCACACTCGCACAGAATACCGGTGTGAAGTAGCGGCCTAGTGCCGCTATGTTTCGCATAGGTTAGTGTCGAGGACCGGAGGCCATTCCCCCCCGTCCTTTCCCCCCCCAACAAAATATGAGAGCGGTCCTACAAAAGAAATTACCCCAGGAGGGTACCGGCTCTTGTAGAGCCGGAGAATCCCTCCCCGAGCATTCGCGCTCGGGCTGCCCCTCGTATTCTGGGGAGGGCACAGTACCGCGTATTTCACAGGACAAACAGGGCAGCAACACCACGGCACCCCGCTCCACGCTTAATGTGGACTTTTGTAACATCCGGGGAATTCACTCCAACTTAAACGCCGTCCACCACCACCTTGAGACGGCGCAGCCGGCCTTGTGTTTCCTTACGGAGACGCAGATATCTCGACCTAGCGATACGTCATATTTAACGTACCCCGGGTACAAAATTGAGCATAATTTCATGCCTCATGCCGGGGTATGTGTGTACGTTAGGGAGGATATCTGCTGTCGCCGTCTCGGCAATTTTGAGGGTAGGGGCCTGTCTACTCTCTGGCTCCGCGTAGATTTTGAGGACCGCGTCCGCATCTATGCGTGTGTCTACAGGTCCCATAGTGGTAACGCAGAAACGGATCACCTCATGGGCTGCGTTCAAGCGGCATTTGATGACGTGCTTGCTCGGATCCCCTCCGCTGAAATCGTAGTCTTGGGTGATTTCAACGGGCACAATGCCGAATGGCTTGGATCACGTACCACAGACTACGCAGGGCGATCTGTGCATAATTTTGCATTGGCGTATGGTCTGTCCCAATTGGTTGAGTCGCCGACGCGGCTCCCGGATGTGGATAGCCACATGCCGTCCTTATTAGATCTTCTGCTGACTACACATCCCGATGGTTACCAGGTCTCTGTCGACGCCCCTCTCGGAACGTCCGACCATTGCCTGGTCAGGAGTGTAGTGCCTATCCGACGCCAACGTCGTAGACCACCAGCGACCCGCCGCGTTTGGCACTACAAGTCAGCAGATTGGGATAGGATGCGTTCCTTTTTTGCATCCTACCCTTGGGGCAGGGTTTGTTTCCTTTCGGATTATCCTAGTGCCTGCGCCGTTGCAGTAGCCGATGTGATACTGCAGGGCATGGATATTTTTATACCAAGCTCTGTAGTACCGATCGGTGGCAGATCACAGCCCTGGTTCGATGCGTCAGTTAAAGCAGCATCTGACTGCAAAAAACAGGCGTATCGAACTTGGGTTGCGGCGCTGGGCTCAAAGGATCCGAACTGCAAAGTTCTGAAGAGGAAATATAACCGTGCCTCCAGATTTTTTAAGCGGCAAATCGCCCGTGCGAAATCGAAGCACGTCGTCAAAATTGGCGAGCAGCTTTCCAGTTACCCGACCGGAACACGCGAGTTTTGGTCGTTGTCGAAAGCTGCTCTTGGTAACTTCAACCAGCCGTCCATGCCGCCGTTGCACATGAGGAATGACACCCTGGCCCATACGGCAAAAGAGAAAGCCGATCTCCTGTGCACTCTTTTTGCCTCCAACTCGACTCTTGACGACAACGGAAAAACACCGCCGACCATCCTGCGGTGTCAGAGCTCCATGCCTGAAGTACAGTTCCGACAGAAAACTGTTAGGCGAGCTCTGTTTTCGTTGGACGTCAGGAAGTCGAGCGGGCCGGATGGCATTTCTCCAATCGTGCTTAGAACGTGTGCCCCTGAGTTGACGCCGGTGCTAACGCGTTTATTCCGGCACTCTTATTCAAAAGGCGTAGTCCCTGATTCATGGAAGTCAGCCCTTGTCCATCCGATCCCAAAAAAAGGAGACAGTTCGGATCCGGCAAACTACAGGCCTATTGCTATTACCTCCCTACTCTCCAAAATCATGGAGAGCATAATTAACCGCCAGCTCTTGGTATACCTTGAGGGTCACCAGTTGATCAACGACCGGCAGTACGGCTTTCGCCATGGTCGGTCGACTGGCGATCTTCTGGTATACCTAACACATAGATGGGCGGCGGCTATTGAAAGCAAGGGGGAAGGCCTGGCAGTTGGTCTGGATATAGCGAAGGCCTTTGATCGTGTATGGCACAAGGCGCTCCTCGCGAAACTTCCATCATTTGGGCTTCCCGAGAGCTTATGCAAGTGGACCTCCAGCTTCCTCACTGGGCGCAGCATACAGGTCGTTATCGACGGTTATTGCTCGAATCCCAAGCCCGTGAACGCTGGAGTGCCCCAAGGCTGTGTGCTATCTCCCACGCTGTTTCTTCTGCATATCAATGATATGTTGGACACCGCCAACATGCATTGCTATGCAGACGACAGCACTGGTGATGCCGTATACACGGGCCATGCAGGTCTCTCTCGGGAAAACGTCGACCAGTGCCGGGAGAAACTTGTGTCTTCTATCGAGTCCTCTCTCGAGAAGGTCGCGGAATGGGGTAAGTCGAACCTTGTCCAATTTAACCCCCAGAAGACTCAAGTTTGCGCGTTTACCACTAAAAAAACCCCATTTGCCGTATCACCGCTCTTCGAGAACACTTCCCTTAAAGCCTCGCCTAGTATACTGGGATACTGGGTCTCGAAATCTCGAGCAATTGCCAATTCCGTGGCCATCTGGAGGGCAAAGCCAAACTGGCTTCAAAGAAACTGGGCGTCATAAATAGAGCACGGCAATACTTCAAGCCGGCCCACATTCTAGCGCTCTACAAAGCGCAGGTCCGGCCTCACATGGAGTATTGCTGTCATCTCTGGTCTGGCGCACCCCAGTATCAGCTCGATCCATTTGACCGCGTGCAACGCAGAGCAGCTCGAATTGTCGGGGACCCAGTACTCTGTGAACGGCTGGATCACTTGGCGTTGCGTAGAGACGTCGCTTAATTGTGTGTCTTCTACCGCATTTATCACGGGGAGTGTTCCGAAGAGCTGTTCAACCTGATTCCTGCCGCCGAATTCCACCTTCGCACGACACGCCACAAGTTACGATATCATCCCCACCATCTGGATGTGTGGCGGTCCTCCACAGTGCGGTTTTCAAGGAGCTTTCTTCCTCGTACCACGAAGCTGTGGAATGAGCTTCCGGGACGGGAGCGAAAACGGGAACCGGAACTGGAATAGGACACGAGATAATCTTCAGTTCCAAACTTGCTTATTATTTTTAAAAATCCTTAATCTACGCGGACGAAGTCGCGGGCATCAGCTAGTATATAAATAAAACCCACTCATATGATAAGGATGATTACAGAAAGAGTATAGGCAGCTACAACGTAACGAAATTTGTGTAACGCATCTTTCCTAGCTTTAGATTGCTTTGATCTCAAACGTTGCATCGGTAAGTTGATTTTGCTTTTGCATGATAAAAACGGCTGAATACATGAATGAATCTACATTTCTACTGAAACAGGAGGTTTATAAAGTTAACAAACATAATACTATATGAAAATACTATGGCTTTACACAGCTGTGAGACGGCCCTTGATAAGTTATGGTGCAGTAGTTTGGTGGTCATGCACTAGACTTAGAACCACCTGTATTAAACTACAAAGACTGGCATGTATGGCTATCACATCATGCATGCGAACTACACCTACTGCAGCCTTAGAAGCAATGCTAAATCTTCCGGCTCTACACCTCTTTATAAAAGAAGAGGCGGCCTCCGCAACAGTAAGGTTGAAGACACTAAATCTTTGGAGAACCAATCAACCCCCACACCCAGAGTTCCTAACTGAGGTGATTGAAAAGGAGCTTCTGCTGCTAGCGGTAAGTGATAGGTTTCCAAAGGAATACATCAACCAAAAGAGGACTTTAATGTTATAGACCTCAGGATGTTCACCGATGGCTCGAAAACAAGGTCTGGCACAGGATACGGAGTGTTCTCGGAAGATCTAAATATAAAAATAGCCGCACCACTAGGAGCACAGAACACTGTCTTCCAAGCAGAGTGCATGGGTATCATAGAAGCGGCTACAGCTACTTGGGCACGAAAGGTAAAGGATTACTCAATCCGCATCTTCTCAGATAGCAAATCAGTACTACAAGCTCTACAAAGCAACACTATCACCTCAAAGTGAATATACGGCTGTCACCAGTGTCTGACGGAGTTATGTGCAAGTGGTAACCAAGTAACTCTTCAATGGATAAAGGGTCACAGTGACTCACGCGGCAACGATGCTGCGGATGAACTGGCCAGGAGAGGCTCGGAGATGACAGCAATAGGACCAGATCCAATCGTCCCCCTCCCCTCTAGATGGCCTGCAATGGTCATACGAGAACATACCAAGGAATTACAAAGTAAATACTGGACGGAAGTGAGAGGGTGTAGACAACAAAAGAGGCCCTACTCCAAATAGACTTCAGGCTCTCTCGCAAGCTACTAAAACTCCCACGCCAAAGCTTACGTAAATTAACCCATGTAATAACGGGTCACGGCCCTATTAACAAACATCTGTTTAGTATAGGTGTCACCGACAGCCCGCTGTGCAGAGCCTGCATGGAGGCAGAAGAGACGGCCGCACACATCATTCTGGAGTGTATGAGTGTGGCCACTTACCGGGCCAAACACCTGGGGTCACCGAGGACTCTCCCCGAAGTCATGGGTGACATCAGAGGTTTGATTAACTATCTTGAGGAGCTGGGATGGCAAGATTAGTCGCCCACCTCACCACGCAAAATAGGTGCGCCATAGTCGTCGAGTTGCGGATAGTAGCCCGTGATAACCTATAACCTATATGAAAATAAATCTAAATATTATCAAAACATCAGTAACTTAAAAAACAAAGGAGACTTAACATCTTATGTCTCAAGGAGGCGAGCGCAATTGTGGAGCCGATCAGAATTTTTGAGATATTCAAGAAACTTGAGCGGTACTACATTGTAATGGGTGGGGCGTATCAATCACCATCAGATGAACGTCCTGCTCGTCTCGTCCCTTATTGTAATAAAATAAAACCTCATAAGAAAGTGACGTTCACAAAACAAATACAAAAACTTAGATTAAGGATTGGTCTCCGCTGCGCTCCAACTAGATATTGCATTACCTAAGAACAATAGCTTTTCCATGCAACGATTAGATGCTTGTTTGCGTAGCATCTTGACCCTCAATGGAATCTTTCAAATTTTGTAACATTACCCATGTTACCTACCCCTTCGTGTTATTTTACATTGAAATTAATAAAATTCAAAATACTTACTGATGATATGTGATTCCAGTGTCTTTCTAATTTCTTGTAGACAACGCACAAAGTTTTACTCCGCAACCCGGCATTTTAGTTTCAATTATTAGCAAAGTTTAACATAACATGTGGTACGTCAACGTCTCACATTGTTCCAGACTGGCTCGAGTACGCCCACTTGGACGTAGTATTAGTTGCCGCACTTTGCGACTACGCCTGCGGTATCTAAGACCAAAAATCAACATGGACCACAAACAGAGTCTCTTTTCAGAGTATTGTTTCAGAATCCGGCAAGTCAACATCTCGATCTATAGGCGCCGCCAGACCGTCACGCGACATGCAACACACAGACGAAAAAGTTTGAGACGATGTAATAAAAGTTTCACTTTAATATCTATCCATGTATTCGTATTTTGGTATCCTGAACTCCCTTTTGAGTAAATCCGGCTTGTTATGGACTGATTTGGTGGATTTGTTGAACTGGCTTGGCGAAACACAACGCCGGATAATTGAACTTCGGGTAGATTTTTATAAAAATATGGATTACAATGTAATATCGTACAATAAACATTTATAATTAAAGAGCCTGAGGGTGTTCGCTTCATTCCCCGTCTGTGGTATCATTAAGAAAATCGTTTATGCTGTAGTAACCCTTCCCACACAAACGTTTTTTAACAATTCTTTTAAATTTCGTAACACATTTGTTTTGTACATTTTCTGGGATCATATTGTAGAAGCATCGAAGCATCGCCCAATAAAAGACTTACTAGTTAAGTTTATGATTGTTACTCATGTTAACATTATGATTGTCACAGTATCTATCAAATTCCTTAATGTGCTTATGAACATATAGAACATTATCAAGAATATATTGAGAAGCAACAGTTAAAATATTTATTTCTTGAAATTTTATATTCTTCATAATCATCATTACTTCACAAGGCTCCCATTTTTGTTTTAGTCGCAAGCGTACCCAGTACGTTATGTAATGTACGTATATCCGTAAGGAATTAGCACTTGTAACATTTCTAAAACATTCTTATTTTAATATGTATAACAACCCATAGATTCTCTATAAAATTTCTCATTATATTAACGTTTGAACAAGTCTCTAACAAAAAAATAAACATGGTATAAAGTTATAGCTGAGAATAAACCAAGAATATGCAAAATATTGACTATATCGCTGATAACACTGTCAATACAATGATAATTCTGAAGTTATCCGAATGTCAAGCAGCCTTGTAAATAAACGCGGGAAAGTTTTACGTCCGAATAAAAATATGACAAGCAAAATATGTGTTTGTAAACATTTATATAGCATATTCTGAGATTCAACCTTATAAATTTATATTATATTAATTTATGCAACTGTTGTGTAATAAGGTGTATTAAAGCACAAAAATTAGGTTTAGGTATGAAATTATTATTAGGTATAAAAGACTCATGTGAGATAGTATTACATGAGTGTTTTAATACCTAATTATCAACAGTTGCATACAAGACTTTATCTGCACCCATAATATGAATCCTCTATCAAAGATTCTGACACAGTTAGCTTATTGCTAACATTAAAAAAGCCAGTCCTAGTAAACATTACATAATCCAAACGAGTTTTGTTATGTTATACTGAATTTCATTACAACACTCGATTGGGTGTTTTAATGTTGGCAATAAGCTAACTGTTTTAGAATCTTTAATAGAGGATTTAAAGTATGGGTGCAGATAAAGTTTATTTGTAATGGCGTAATATTTTAATACCAGTAACCCTCTAATAGAAGTACAGTGATAAACTTAGCAACTATTGATATAAATTCTGTATTTTAGTTTTAGCTTGGCCTAGATAGATACTTGCAAATGATATTTATGTATCGCGTCATTTCCAGTTTTAACTTACTTTGATCACAAACGTATCCTCCGTAAGTTGATTTAGTATTTGCATGCAATGTAGTGCAATATTTTTAATAATCATTCTTGAATTTTTTACTATTTAAGAAGATACAAAATGCTTTTTTGGCTTTGGCTAGCCAAATGGCAAAAAATGGATATACCTTATGGATTCGTCATGTCTGTAAGTAAGTGTATTCTGTGAACCGAATTAACATTTTCACACATAAATAGAAAAAAAAACAATAAATTTTGGAGGCTCCCCTATCGTTATCTATATAGGCTATCGTTCATGTGGTTAAATAATATTATAGAAATTTCTGTATTTATTTATTTTAGTAATCACAAAATCGATTTATCGATAGATAGTAACTCGGTTCTCTCCCGAACTATATAATAACTTTAAATAATATGTTTAAACTTTCTGGCTAGGACTCCTGATTTTATCTCATTTTACTCGTAATAAATCCTACAATGATCTAAATAAAACTAGCTGACCCAGCAAACGTTATTTTTCCATATAAATTATATATGTAAACCTTCCTTGAGTTTCAACGAATCTATTACAAAAGATTTCATTGAGATCGGTCGAATACTTTAGGAGTTATTAGGGAACATACAAACATACATTCTCTTTTATATATATAGATAGATAAATGCAGAAACCTGTACCAATTTGATTGTTATCGAAATACTAAACGCGATTTTATTCTAAACCATTTTCAAAAGGCACTTTCCTAATTATAAGTAATGTAAAACAAAATTCGAACGCGGAAGTCCAACCTTTTCCCATTCGTGCCCATGTCAAACAATTAATCATAGAAGGATTATAAATCAAACCAATTAGAACTAAAGTTGGCAGCGCAATATTACTCATTTAAAGTTTTAGGACTATCGACTTGTTGGTTTATATAATGCTTAAATAACTATATTTATTATAGTATGACTACATTAAATTAAAACTATCATTACGGGAAAGTGTACTAAGGATACTAGCAGAATTTCCGCGTTGGATAGCTAGGCGGATTCGTTGACCGAAAAAGCTGCCAGCGCATGGATTTTCATTAGCCTTATTGAGGCGTGTTGATAGTTCTTTGTATTCAGCGCCTCTGGGTCCCACCGGCCATGTGTCTACTACACTAATAGGCACAAAGAAAGTAAGTCTCACTAAGAAATATTTGCGACGCTTGCTATCTTCGGCAGTCGAAGCAGCAGCCCCAGCACCAACTGACGTAACTTGGACACCAGAAGGAGCCAGAGTATGTCGCGTCCCACAACAGCGCCCTTCCCCGTGCCCAAGCCACCAGGCTCATTAGTGTCTTGACATGAGCTAGTACATCTTTCTGATTAGTATGCCAAGTGCTTTTCTTTTATTGATAATATTTTTTATATATCAATCTTCTATCGATAAGCATATTTCTTTTCCTCCCACTGAGATATTTGAATGTTATTTAATTTTACCGACATTAAAATAAAGTATACCACACATTTCTTGAAACAGCAATCGAAGCATGCATTTAAGATAAAATTGATTTCTAAAATACATAGATATTGTCTTTACCTTTATAAGTCATCCAGATATAAATAATCAAAAGTTAATCTAATTAAGAAGAGGTTAATTAATTACTTCTAAAATTACTTTATGAAGTATGAATTTTAATTAAGATTATCCTTATATTTATTTTTAATTCCAATTAATTGTTCATTAGCTCTTAGCGTACCTACACTTCTAAAGAGCAGATAATTTTAAACTAATATTAACTCACGACTTTACTGGCCCCAAATGTCCAAAGGGCTTGATAGGATCAATAAAATACACATACATATGTTATTAGTCTCCTTTTTAGGATTCCGTAGTCAAATGCCAAAAAACGGAACCCTTATAGATTCGTCATGTCTGTCTGTGTGTCCATCCGTATGTCACAGCCACTTTTATCCGAAACTATAAGAACTATAATGTTGAAACTTGGTAAGTAGATGTATTGTGTGGACCGCATTAAGATTTTCACACAAAGAGTAAATTTTGGGGGTTTCCCATATTTAGAACTGAAACTCATTATATTACCATGCAAACTTCCACCGTAAATTAGTTTGAACGATTTTAAAAAAACTACTTACTAGATGTAAGTAGTTTTTTTTAATACGCCATAAATCGTATTATATTATTAAAACATCGATCAAAGTTACAACGAACTAAAAGAACTATTATATTATGTTAATTGCTGCTACGGAACCCTTCATGGGCGAGTCCGACTCGCACTTGGCCACTTTTTTAAATAAGTTTCTTTCAAACAGCATGTTTCCCGAACAATGAAAAAAGGCCATTGTTATCGGACTTCATAAAACCGGGAAAATAAAACGGATCCCAGCTAAAGACCGATTAGTTTGATAAATCCGTTCAGTTCTAACAACGAATACCCGCGAGAAAAACCCGCGCGTTGTCAAGGATACAGAGGTTTTCAATTATTAAAAAAAATTTAAGACATTTTAACTTGATTTATTTCAATCCTACCTATCAGTACTACCGTGTGCCTCACCATCGCACACTACAAGCGCAATGTCATAGTGATAGACAAGATGAGACCGCGATTATATAAAGGCATAAGGCCTTCTATACTTACAAGATCAAAAACGACAGCAGCAGTATTAAAAAACATTGTACTCATTATATAACATCGTGCAAGCTAATAAAACACTTTGTACTCATTTAATACCATCGTAAAAGATAATATAACGCTATGTACTCATTTAATACCATCGTACAAGATTTAATACAATGTACTCACTAATAACATCGTACAAGATATAACACTTTGTACTCACTACCTAAGTAACATCGTACAAGATTCAATACATTGTACTCACTAAATAACATCGTACAAGATTTATTTATTAATTTATTTGTATGGATATCCAACAGTTGTACATATTAACTTACATCTAACACATGCCTTATATCTAAACATGTGTATGTACTACCAATTATACGAGAACACATCATTCCATAAATTACTGTGAATTGCATTTAAGCTGACTAAAAACTGCTTAAGTAGCATAATAAGGACCTAATAGTTGTAAAAATGATGTTTTCTGAACAAGAACTGTTGCTTTGCTACATTTTTTCAGAAAAAGATATAACACTTTGTACTCACTACCTAAATAACATCGTACAAGAT
>CATIXQ010000006.1:19234815-19278646 GCA_949711755.1 Leptidea juvernica
ATACAAGATTTAATACATTGTACTCACTAAATAACATCGTACAAGATGTTATACTTTGTACTTTATAAGGTATTAAATATACCATCGTACAAAATTTATTTATTAATTTATTTGTATGGATATCCAACAGTCGTACATTTTAACTTACATATAACACATGCCTTATATCTTAACATTTGTATATACAACCAATTTTCGGAGAACACATCATTCCATAAAAATAACAGTGACTGTAATTTGCATTTAAGCTGACTAAAAACTACTTAAGTATCTTAAAAATAAGTAGTATAATAAGTAATAGTTGTAAAAATTATGTTTTCTGAACAAGAACAAATGTTGAATATAATAAAAAGTGAATCACTACTTAATTAGCCAGAGCGTCGCTTCGCTACATTTTTTCAGAAAAAGATATAACACTTTGTACTCACTACCTAAATAACATCGTACAAGATTTAATTAATACATTGTACTCACTAAATAACATCGCACAAGATAATATAACACTTTGTACTTTTTAAATACCATCGTACAATAACACTGCACTTTTTAGGGTTCCGTAGCCAAATGTCAAAAAACGGAACCCTTATAGATTCGTCATGTCTGTCTGTCCGTCCGTATATCACAGCAGCTTTTTTTCCAAAACTATAAGAACTATACAGTTGAAACTTGGTAAGTAGATGTATGTAGTGAATAGCATTAAAATTTTAGCTCAGTTGCACTGTATGATTTTGAGTGAAGATTTTTCGCTTTTTCCATTTAAATAATTTAAAATCATTTTACTTTCTATATAACTTTAATATCATGTTACTTGCTGCTACGGAACCCTTCATGGGCGAGTCCGACTCGCACTTGGCCGCTTTTAAAATTTTTTTGTGTACGAAAGGTAGACGGTAGGACAGAGGGACCACAAAACCAGCCTTCAGGTCACGATTATCAAAATATCGAAATAAAATGAACTGAATTCTAAAGCAAATTCATTCATTGAAATAATGATAATAAAAACACAATTTATATGAAGTTTTGCGACGATTTATTGTAGTAATAGAGTAGTTGGAAGTAGGTAACGCTGGCGTGGTTCCAAGCCGCTGTATCGAGCTTGATAATACACTAGGGTATAAACACAAACGATACATTCGGATTCACCTTTTTGTACGCTTCATGATAATATATTGTAACAGGAGTTGTGGAAGGACAGAAATATCATCAATCGGACGAAAATTCATTCATTCATTCAGGAAGTTATGTTAATTTTAAATTTCAACCATTATCTTTAACCGATTTATCTAATATTAGGAAATTTTTGAAGACTCAAGACACAAGCACATCTCTCCTATAACTATGTATTTAGTAACAAACGTAAGCGCTCAGAGTATTCGGGAATTTTACGTCTAACACCCAACCTGCTACAAAGAACTCATACAAACCGCCGCTGAATTGACTGTATTCTATCACGGTGAACATTATAAATACGAGACCAAATCGCTGAGCAATGCTCCAGGATACTTCTCACTAAACTATTGTATAATAAAATCCAGGAATTTTCCTGTTTAAATGGTCTGGCGATTCTGATAACGGTTAACGTCCTATTTGCCTTTGAACAAATATCATCGTAATGGCTAGATGTAATGATGTAATAGATTATGTTGTTACATATAGCAACCATCTAACTAAAGAAACATTAACACAAAACACAGGTAAATGACTGATTCTTCAATACTACTTTCGTGATGTTTATTTTCGTAGAGCATATGCGCTAAAATACTAAATATTACATTTAACATACTCAGGAAACACATTATTTTCTTAAGATTATAATCATTTTAGGAAATATGTGTTAGATAATAAACTATTGTATGCGTGAATATGACGCCGTTATAAATATTCACATATAATTCAAATAAGGCACAAAAAAAGTCCAGTGGCATTTATACAGGTTAATGGTTTGTCTACTAGGCTAGTACACTATGTTTATTGAAATTTTATATGAAATTTCTTAAATCCATGAAAAACTGACGAGTGCGTCTCTCATAAGATTCGTAGACGACCTAAGAATCGATCATAAAAACTCTTAACAACAGAAAAAATATAGTATTAAGAAAATAATAATTAGTTGTAATTGAAAAGCATACAGCACAAATACAAGATTGATTTAAATTTACAAAATATCCAAGGGTTCAGAGCTAGACGAAAATAATAATTTAAATGGCGACTATCAGTATAAGAACCCTTATTGTAAAATTAATTAGCTAAGAGGTCGTTAGTACAAGCCAGATCTTTGTGCAGAGTTTGCGATAATTAATTTAAATCATTAAAGCAAAGGATTCTATTACAAATCAAAAGTGAATTTACGAGGATAATTTATATTAAGTGATGCTTTTTGTTTTCAAATTTATTTCATCTTTTAAATTGAGAGTCTTGTTTACTTCAAACGCGGACTAGTAAAAAAAGAACGACTCCGCGCCGTGATATTTACAAGTGAAGCACCTTTATACTAGTGTGCGTGCGGTTACGGGGGATACTAGTTACAATTTTTTTTCTCCCTTAAATATATCCACAAATACATTTATGTTATTGTTTTAACACTTTTTCACAACGCACGACGGCATTTTTAAAATATTTTATTGAGACGCAAACTGATCTGTCACAGACGATGACCATTCTCATAATGGCCGCCTATCGGCCTGTACTAGTGTAAGTGTGTGCGTGGGGTATTTACACGTTAATCGGCTTGTTTTGGTGCTACACTGTTATGTAAGGTGACACGGAATCCTTATTTTTTTACTAGTCCGTGACTTCAAAATTCATTATATTTTTATGGCAATAAGGATTTGCTAGATTGTTTACTACGTAGTAATTGACTATATGTGAAATTAATATCGTTAATTGGTGCATCCAGGTTGGAATAAAAAAAAGGAAAGTTGAAATTTAGGGTTTTTTATAAAGAATTATAAAACGTTCAGAAATATAAAAAAAACATGTAAGCAATTCACACATGGTAGAAATGAAACCTTCAGAAATTTTGACTTCAAGATAATGAGACGAATATAAAATTTCGGGAAGAGGATAATTGTAGGTTTTAATAATGATCATAGTGATACCAAGTTTGACAATTTATGTTCTCCTGGTGTCTATGTAGTAATACGTCGAGCGCATGACGTCAGAATATATTAAGGTATACTCGCGTCATACATAAGTCAATCTCTTCTTCAACTATGATCGCCTGGTACCGAAACACGGTATAATGCTGCCTATCGCATTTTCTCCCACGAAATCTTATGAATTTATTATATGTCTGTCTCTTTTTACTGTCTCGCATTTTCGTTTCATCGACTTTCAAATCACAACTATGCTAAAGAAGTTTTCACTTCAATAAAATGAAAATTCCATCAGCTATAAACGTTGAAATAAATCGATGTGCAGTTTAGTATACCTCTATATAGTTTTTCATATTGGTTAGTGACATAATACATACTCTAGGCTTAATTGTTGACCACGCAAGTCATTGCCCACCTGTGTTTTTTGAAATAGTACCTAGTATGCCTTTTTCATCATCATCATCATCATCATCAACCGGAAGACGTCCACTGCTAGATACAGGCCTCCCCCAAAGATCTCCACGATGATCGGTCCTGCGCTGCCGTCATCCATTGTATGCGATCTTGACCAGATCGTCGGTCCATCTTGTGGGGGGCCTACCAACACTGTGTCTTCCTGTACGTGGTTGCCATTCGAGGACTTTTCTGCCCCACCGGCCATCTGTTGTCGAACTATCATATCATATAATATCATTTAGTCATACGCTTTTTTACTATTTTGAAAATTTTAAGACTTCGTAGCGACAAATTTCACCACTACACATATAAAAACATAAAAACAAAATATAAAAACAACTGAAGATAAAAACTCGTTTGGATATTGGAAAATTTCTGGAAACAACGATAACATCTTTAAATGCAAATTGATAAAGGTTATATAAATCTAGTACCTCATATTATAACATGCAATAATGAATATACAAACAAAAGGAGCAGACACGTCGTAAACACGAATTAGCATAAGATATGATATGAGTTGCTAGCATTATATTTTGAAGGAAACACTCAAAATTGCCAATTCGAATTCAGTTAATAGTTTTGTAGCAGTGACTCGGAATCATTTTAAAGAAAACTTACTAGTGCGAGATATTCCACTTTAGCTGTAGCTCAGTGTTTCCCAACCTTTTTTAGACCACGCCCCCCCTTAACATTTCTAAAATTTTATGCCCCCCATACATAATTTTAAATCATACATAATTTAATAAGAAATATAAATTATAAGTTTGAGGAAGAAATCATTATAAAATTGTTATCAAAACATCATAAGTAAAATGCCAAAATATAATGAAAAACAGAAATTCTAAATAATGTCAATATTGATTTTTGTAGTAAAACTTCCTTAGGCGCTATTTGGGGGTAACTCAGATTTTTTTTCTGATGGAAGTAACGCTTAGTACAAAATTCAATTTAAATAATTTTTTAAGCCGTTATAATTTAATGGTTTTAAAAAAAATCAAATTGCTCAGTAATAATTTTTTAAAATCTCCAAGTGTTTTTTTTTGTTTATTTAATACTACTATTGCAATAAATAATATATAAGATTTCAGAAATTTTCTGATATTCGTTAATTTGTTCTTGGTTTTTGTTTTTCGTTTCCATTATTAGGATAGGCAAAGGGTTCGAGCCCATACAGTCATATTTGTTAATATTCAATAACAACGTCATATTTATAGGTGCTAATAATAATGTAACCTTCAATTTCTTATTAACAATTATTTTATCAAGGAGTGAAAATGTTTAAATGTGCGAATGGACAATGACCTGAATTAAAAATAGAATATATAATGAAAATAATAATCAGTCAAATAAAATGGTGGAATCCTAGGAATATTTTACTCATTCATCAATAAATAAGAATAAAAGAGAACCTGATAATGACCTGACCTGTAAAAAGTGTAAGTGTTTATATTCTGATGAATAATAAAATCACATTATATCATTCTTTGTAAAATATATAAAATCTCACTTGATAAAATAAAATTAATTATATTATATATCAATAAAGGTTTTTTTTATTTTAGGTAGAGAAAATACTAACTTTGCTTAAAAGATGAAGTTATATCGTTAAAAAATAGCAAACAATCTAACAATGCTCCTAGCTCTACAGTAATACGGGAGTGCTTAGTTGGTAACACGGCTTTATTTAATGTAAATTTAATGAAATATAATAATGCGTCTGTTAATTATTCCTAAAGTTAATTATTATTGAGTTTTACTTCAATCGCGCGTAAAGATTACACGCGCACACTTTTTTCTTAAGTGCGATCCCTGCTGTTGACACTTTGGTTGCTGCACAGAGATTTTATATTAGGTTCTAATTTACTTAACTTTAATCTCAAGTCTCGGCGTTGTGTTATATCAAGTCGATTTTTTTTTATCAGTAAATCATTTACAGTTCTAAATCCACATTCAGCTAAATATGAAGATGGAAACTGTAATAAAAGTTGCACGTTCTTGGAATTTGCCTTTTTTCTTAAATTTGTCACCGATAACTAGCATTGCATTTAAATAACCCAAGGCGAAAGGGTTAAAGTCGTGTCGAATCCATTTTTTAAATTGCCCATCGTAACTATCAAATTGCCCCCCTGTGGGTCGTGGACCCCACGAACACTGGGTGGCCCCCAGGAACACTTTAACTAGTCTATGGAGTGATTTGAGGACGTTACTGAGATAAAATTTTCTATTTTTTTGCTCATATTGCGCTGTATTTTATAGAATAACAACAATGTACATTATGAGATTGATCTAATAGATTTTACTAAAAATTTTACGAATATTCAGTACAGTTATACTATAATACCAATTTAGTGTTTATATTTCTGGTTATTTTGACTTATATTTTTTTATGTTAATAAGGGACGAGACGAGCAGGACTTTGTTGATTTATTTGATACGCCCTGCCCATCACAATGCAGTGCCGCTCAGGATTCTTGAAAAACCCAATAAGTCTGATCGGCACTACAATTGCGTTCGTCACCTTGAGACATAATTAATTATTGAGATGTTAAGTCTCGTTTGCCCAGTAATTTCACTAGCTACGGCGACCTTCAGACTGAAACACAGTAATGCTTACACATTACTGCTTCACTGCTGAAATAGGCGACGTTTTGCGACCCATAATCTAGCCGGCATCCTGTGCAAAGGAGAAATGTCAACCGATGGACCGATGTGAGCGTGATATTCTCTGGCAGAAGATAGTGCTATAAGAAATATATTCGGATAATTTTATTACTTAGTATTGGTGGGCTATTTCCCGAAACTCGATATTTACTTTGCGCCTATTTGCCCTGGATTCAAGCCCTTTTTGAGCCTGTGCTTATTGGGAGGTAGGCATAAGAAAAATATTTAAATAGTAGATATACTACAGTCCGAAAAATTAAGGAAGATCTTCTAAAAACAAATAGAAATTTATATTATCAAAGAATCGTAAACGTATCATTTCTATTAATTAGATATTTTTGAAGTTGAAGAAGTTTTAGGCGAGGTTATGAAAAAATGATGAGAGTGACATTTTAAGATGCGCGCGCATCACTCTAACACATAACAAGGTGAAGTTGGTTTCTAAAATTTTCTGACGTTTGCGACATTCGTTATTTTTTTTTTTTTTTTTTGGTTTCTTCGTCCATTAGGACAGGCAAAGGGTTCAAGTGCATACAGCCGTATTCGTTATTTAATAATTAATTGTCAAAGCCATCTTTGCAAGATTTTTACAATATTGTTCTTTCTACAAACGTAGAATAGCCGGAAGAATAAATAATTTTAAGGATTTTTGCTTTGTTACGCCAAAGAAGTATAAGTTCTTGCGTGCATACATAATTTTTTTTGTCTGTCTAAGGCAAAAGGGATGAATGTATGCCGTCGTTCACTTATGTGTTGTGCCAATCTTTCTATAATAATTGGTACTTGTCCCAAAACTTGTAAATAAAATCTAATTTAATCACTTTAAATACTATAAATGAGATCTTCGCGAGCGATTTCACAGGCGGCGGTTTATACAAGATAAAATATTTAAAAGCAATAAACAATATCAAATAACGAAATGTATTGAATACGATAAAACAGAATTATGTGAATAGACCGGAGGCAGTGAGGCGCTCCGTCTATTAACGGCGAGTTTTAATTGAAAACCATTCGAACATACGTGCGATTCTGCTCGCCTAGTACATTTATTGCTAACATTTTATCAGGAATGGTGAAGAAAGAGGAGATTTTGCGTGTAAAAAGCTTTTATAATTTGTTTTTTAGGGTTCCGTAGCCTAATGGAAAAAAACGGAACCCTTATAGATTCGTCATATCTGTCTGTCTGTCCGTCTGTATGTCACAGTCACTTTTTTCCGAAACTATAAGAACTATACTGTTGAAACTTGGTAAGTAGATGTATTCTGTGAACAGCATTAAGATTGTTACACAAAAATAGAAAAACTCGATAAGTTTTGGGGGTTCCCCCCATACTTTTCTTTTCATCAAACTCATTCTTGTCAAATCTATGGATAGGTCAAAATGAGTTTGACGTTTATAATATATTTTTTTCTAAACTAAATAGTTTGCGTGAGAGACACTTCCAAAGTGGTAAAGTGTGTACTTCCCCCTGTAACTTCTAAAATAAGAGAATGATAAAACTAAAAAGAATATATGATGTACATTACCATGCAAACTTCCACCGAAAATTGGTTTGAACGAGATCTAGTTAGTACAGGGTGGACCAAAAGTCCGTTTATAATTGGAATGATGATTTAAAAAAAACTAATTACAGTAGATCAAAATTGTTTATTGTTTTCGATACTAAACAAAAGGGGAATTAATTTCTTAAAAATCACATCATCCATATGCAATCCTTCATTATTCTGGCATTGCTGCAATCTAGAGCGGAAATTTTCGATGACAGCTTTACATGTTTCTGTTGAGATGTTTCGGATTTCTGTGCGAATACGATCCTCTAATTCGTCAAGAGTTACTGGGTTGGTTGGCTGGAATACAGGCGTTTTTGATCACCATGACATAGTGTCACTCCAATAACGACAATTTTGTCTATTAACATGCCCATTTAGGTGGAAGTGTGCCTCGTTGAGAAAAAAATGTTTGTAAAACTTGTAAATCGCTCAACCATTTCATTCGCAAACTGCAACCTAGTGGCATGGTCCTGAGGCCTTAATTCCTGCACCATTTGGATTTTATAGGGATGTAGACTTAGATCTTTCTTGAGAATGCGGTTTAATACATCATTATGTTGGCACGTTAAAGACAGCAGACCGCTTTCGAGTTGAAAGTCCAGGTTGGTCACGAACAGACGGTTTTACTCGCTCCACGTTTTTGGGGTCCTCGACGTTCTAGGCCGGCCAGATCGAGGTAAATCCATTGTTGAACCCGTCTTCTCAAACTTGAGCACCCATTTTTTAATTAATACACCTGATGGAGCTTGATTTTTGTGTCGTATCTTGTAATGATTGCAAAACTTTCGTTGAGCTAAGGTCGCAGAATCGTTGTTTCGATATTACTCGCGTACACTAAACGCACGTTGACTACCGCTGAACGACGCCACGGTACTAAATTCCTATTGGCCGCTTTTGCAATGCGTAACCCCTCCACCCCCCTCCGCCGCCGCTGCTAGACGCGGCAACCGATTCAAATGTTAACGGACTTTTGGACCACCCTGTAGTTATTTTAATTAAAAAAAATACACTTTTATTAAAACATCGATCAGAGCTACAACGAACTACAAGAACTTTTATATTATGTTACTTGCTGCTACGGAACCCATCGGCGAGTCCGACTCAAAGTCAAAGATTTTATTTGCATAAACATGTTAAATTGATGTTAAATAAATATTAAAAGCAGCATACCTTTCTCAATTTTGTCACAGCATCTTCTTTCAGACCACAACGTTTTCTTATCTCACTATTTCTTATCCTGTCACTCAGTGTAACTCCTATCATACTTCTCAACGCTCTCATCTCAACTGCATTTATTCTGCTTTCATGTTTCTTCTGCCATACCCAACTTTCACTTCCGTACATGAGTGTTGGAACCAACACCCCCTCATGGACAGCCAAGCGAGCCTTATTAGACACCTTCTGACTGTTCATAAAGGAGTGCAAAGCTCCATTCACCATGTTTCCTGCATTCACTCTTCTTACAATATCACTCTCATACTTTCCATCTCTTGTAAATTTAGAACCCAGATACACAAACTCATTCACCTGTTTTTTCATCTCCAATCACGATATTGCAGTCTGTCACTACCTCATCTCTTTCAAGCACCATCACTTTCATCTTCTTTACATTCATCTTCATTCCCTTTCTACCAAAAGCTCCATTCATAGCAGTTACCATCTCTTGCAACTCCTCGGCTGAAGATGCAAGTAATACTTGGTCATCAGCATAGAGAAAACATTTGACGAGTAACTCATTCATTCTCAAACCACTGTCATTCTCTTTTAAACCTGTCAAGCAATTGTTCACGAACAGACTAAACAGCCACGGTGACGCTACACATCCCTGCCTAACACCTTTTTCGATATTAAACCATTCAGTGTATGCCCCGTTTATCCTTACACAAGCACTAGAATCTCTATAAAGAGATTGCAATGCTCGTATGAGGACACTGCTCACACCGCTCGTGGACAATGCTGACCACAATTCATTCCTCGCCACTCTATCATAGGCCTTTTCTAGATCCACGAACGCGCAATAGACCTTTTTGTTTTTAGCCAAAAACTTTTCGGCTATGCACCGCAAGGAAAAGACCTGATCCGTACATCCATCTAAATCCCGCTTGTGCATCCAATACTTTTTCGTCTGTTTCATTCACAACTCTTTCAATCAACACTTTTGCGTACAATTTACCGACGACGCTGAGAAGGCATTACTTACAATAATATCAATTTAACGAAAGATCAAGTTTTTAATTGAAAATATTCGTCTAATGAATATAAGCCGTTTTTATAAAGGTATATTTTCAATTTAGATGAGAAATTCCTATTTGACGATACCTCTCTTATTATCTTTGGGATGTGATTATAGATCTCTCGCACTTGGCTGCTATTTTGGATTACTCGAGTATCACCACAAGTTAAGAAGTCATAAATTTCGATCGAAGCATATAAGAAAAACATTTTCACAAATAAAATTAATGATATTAATATGTTGAATTCCTTATCCTGATGTGCATCAAACAACGGAAATGTTCACCTTTTGCTACAATGTGACCACATTATAATTAGTGAAAACTATTTTTAACCGAATTCAAAAAGGAGGAGGTTCTCAATTCGATCGGTATTATTTTTATGTATGTACACCGATTACTCTGAGATTTATGATCCAATTTACGTAATTTATATTTTTTATTTATTTTTAGTTCGATGCAGAATAGATGCCATTTGGTCCCATAAAAATCTTACATACTTTGGCCCAGTAGTTTTCATTTTATGAACATTTTTTATGAAATTTTTTTTTACCTCGATGATATAATTGTTTTTTGTGTACGGCTTTTTTAGGAGTTTTCATTCATTTTGATTATATATTATAATTATTAATTGACACTAAAAAGTAAAAAATAAAAAAAACTTCGTTTAAAACAACCGACTTCAAAAACTGAAAAGTATCAAATAATTTAAAAATTAATTTAAATAAAATATTGATAGCTTTGAATTCGGAGCCAAGCCAAATGTAATAGGAAGTACCTACACTCGCCACGCGTGACTTTGAGCGGGATAGCTTCGTCTAGAACAAAACAACCCAAGCGGACAGACACGCGTAGCCAGACAAACTTAATAATTACAGTAAGTAAGCTGTTTATAATATTAAGTTTTATTTTAGGGCTTGGCACCGACTTAAAACCTATCAATAGGTAGCACATATATATAATAGTATTTTATTAATATTAAAGGTAAAGGTTTGCATAAGAGGTGTATTAGATTAAATTTTTAGTTAACTTTAAAACGTTTTTTTTAATCTAGTTTTTTTAAGTTT
Source organism: Leptidea juvernica (assembly GCA_949711755.1). Lineage (NCBI taxonomy): Eukaryota > Metazoa > Arthropoda > Insecta > Lepidoptera > Pieridae > Leptidea > Leptidea juvernica. The sequence continues at coordinate 19,245,879 of CATIXQ010000006.1, forward strand.
ATCTACAATTTTGAACAAACGACCTGTACAATTATGTATATATGCATGATTTATGTAACTATAGAATCTTAAATAACATACACCTATATATTATGTTGTGTAAATATTTCGAAGCTATCAGTAAAGAAGTAACATATTAAACAGATAATATAATAAGTAAATCCCATTCTTATCCGTTAATTCAAAATGAGCCGTTCCTAAATTAAATGTCACATGCTATTTCCTCGCACAGATGTGTAACATCCGGGTTGACTTACCGGGTATAGAATTTAATTTCAATGCTATTATATTCCTGAGTACATCCACAACTTTGGTAATGATTAATTCATAGTTATCTGCTGAGCTGGAAATATCATTTATATTAAATATACTTCGAATATATAAAATTCTCGTGTCACGGTGTACGTAATAGAACTCCTCCGAAACGGCTCGACCGATTTTCGCGAATCTTAGGTGGAGAATCGGATAAAATCTATTTTTCATCCCGCTACATGTTAAGTGTCCACCCCTAATTTATTTTTTTGACAATTCTTTTTTAATTTTATTTTTTATTATAATACAGCATTAAAAAATAGATACAACTTGAAATTTTCGCCCTTCTACGATCTACAACTATTTTTGTATCGCGATTTTTATATTAATCTGTTCCATCCACAAATCCGCTATAGGGTTGCAAGATGGCAATCGAATACAATAATTATTGTAGTACGATATATTTGGTAGGTCTGAGAATCGGTTGAATCTAATTTTTAAACCCCAAAATTTTTTTAATTACTTTAAGTATATGGCAATACAACGTTTGCTGGGTCAGCTAGTATATATATATATATATATATATATATAATTCTTCTGTACGTATGTTGACTGTGGATTCCTCCTGAATGGATGGACCGATTTTATTGATTTTTTTGTGTGTGTTCAAGTGGATTCGAGGATGGTTTAGATTCACAATTGAACTACCTCCTAAACGGCTGGACCTATTTTGATGATTATTTGTGTGTTGAGAATTTGAGATTGGTTTAGATTCTCAATTCCGTCCATATAATATAATTCTCCTGTTCATGTTTTTTTTTTTTTTTTGAGAGGAGGAAATACTGTTACGTATTTACGCCCCGAAACGGGGCGTAATATGTCGGACTCGAGTGTCCGCGTAAGCGGACGCCCCATACCGACTAAAACCTCCTCTGTGCTGTTAGCAGCCCTGGCTTTCACAGCGAAGTAGGACGTGGGCCGTGGAGGCCGCAAAGACTACGCAACAACAGTCGCGGGGCGTCTCCTAAGGAGACTCGAACCTCAGACCGGCTGTGTGCTTGTGGGAAGGAGAATTCCTGTTCATGTGTATATTAGTGAGCTCCTCCTAACGTCTGGACGACGTTCAAATACGTGTTTACAGAACGTCTGTCGGGTCCACTAGTACTTACTATATTTTGAGTTTCGTTTTTAACTTAAAAATAGAGGGTTGTTGTATGTTTTACGTGTATCTAAATTGGTCCAGCTTGAAAGTTTAATAAATTTCCCACTCTTTACATTTTAATAACCTCGCGTGCGCTCTTCCAACTGACCTAACCATTCGAGTGACGCATTGTTGATAAATCGTGTATGTTTTTTTAAACTCTCAAGTTGTGGCTTCATGTACAGGCTCGACCGTACAGTTGATAACCTGCTCTCATCCAATATTTGCATATTAGGAAATTGACCTGAGATGTCGCTCTTTCAAATCTAAACAATTTTTATTTTTAAAGTCATAACCCCACTTCTGGTATTAAATGCACAAATAAAATTTGAAAAAAAAAACGCGACTTCTCGCGTTCCGTGCGAGCGCTCTTCCAACTGAGCCAACCGTTGACACATCGTTGATAAATCCTGTTCAACTCTTTATTTATTTGTGCAATAAATACCAAGAAGTGAGGGTTATAACTTTAAAAATAAAATATTACGAATATTATAATAAACGAAATTTACAAAAAAAAAATATTTCCTGTTTTGAAATAAATAATTATATTTTATCCATTGTCCAATTAACGATACAACGAACAGATAATATTATTCGATTTAGCTTTTCATGTCGTAACCACTTATTATTATTAATTAATTATTAAAATAAATTATTGAAAGCACAGAGAGTAAAATAGGCTAATTGAAGCATAGAATTCTGCACAGATGAAGTCACAGTACAAAATAATAGCGTCCATACAAGTCAAAAATATTTTAGAAATCGTTTCAAATTCTTTTCGATTACTATTACTCGATTCAGTTTCGATAACGCGATGCATCGATGAATAATATCGATTATTCAGTAACTGGGGATTGTCTCAATAAAATGTTAGTGTTATTACAGTATTTATTGCATAATAATGTTAAATAGGCAATAGCCATTCGTATGGGCATGAAGTCATAAAGGAGCTGGTAGATTAAACTTATTACAATTGTTACAGATATATGGAATATGGATTATTATTGAAGTGAATACTTCTTTAGCATCGTTGTGATTTGGAAGTCGAACAAACGAAAAAGCGAGATAGTAATAAACAGACAGGACATAGAAATTCATAAAATGTAACTTTTGTTTGAAATGTTTTGGTACCAGGCGATCATAGATGAAGAAGAGATTGTTATATGTATGTCGCGAGTATACCTCAATATATTCTGACGTCATGCGCACGACGTATTACTACATAGAAACAAGCAGAACATAAATATGGTAGCGGTGATAGTAATGTCTTTCATAGCAGTTGAAATCATAACGTGTCATCATAGCATGTACCAGGACTTCATATGCAGTTTAGAGGTTTATGCACAATGCAGGTTTCTGACGTGGGTACTTTACTTAATACGCACGAAATTTTTTTCTTAACTAAAATTAACTTACTTATGTAAGTAAACTACTTCAAATTCAAATTCTCATCAACCTATACCAACTATAAGCGTAACATTATCGAACAAAATGAAAGGTTTCCTTAAGATCACAAAACCCAAATGGTTAAGTTGTTTTGATTGTAATCGCAGCCGGGGTCGTGATCACAACTAGAGAGCAATTAGCCAGCCCAACACTACCTTATTCACTTAATTAGCCATAAGGCTGGCCACGTACGAATAAAATATACACTTAGCTCTCCATAATCCTTTTATAGTTCTGTACGAAAGGTAACACACGAGAACTCAAGAACTATTTAGTGTACAGTTCAAATGATGTGTTTCCAGTCTTATTGTACTTTTAAGTAACACAAAAGTAACAGGGTGAAGTTGGTTTATAAAATTTACTGACGTTTGCGACATTCGTTATATTTTTTTGGTTTCTTCGTCTATTATTGGGACAGGCAAAGGGTTCAAGCTCATACAGCCGTATTCGTTATTTAATAATTAATTGCCAAAGCCATCATTGCAAGATTTTTACAATGATGTTCTTTCTACAAACGTAGAATAGTAAATAATTTTAAGCATTTTTGCTTTGTTACGCCAAAGAAGTATATTTTCTTGAGTGCCTACATAAATACACACACTTATTTTATGGCAAACCTGATCACCGAATCACACATTCTCTTGCAACAGAGGACTCACAAGAGCGTTGCCGGCCTTTAAACAAGGTATACGCGCTTTCTTTGAAGGTACCCATGTCGTATCGTCCCGAAATAACAACACAAGGAAGCTCATTCCACAGCTTTGTAGTACGTGGAAGAGAGCTCCTTGAAAATTGCACTGTGGGGGACCGCCATACATCCAGATGGTGGGGATGAGATCCTTATTTGTAGCGTGTGTGAAGCTGGAAATCAGCAGCAGTAATCAGGAAGACTTTACTTCCCAGTAGACTAGAATCAATACAGATAGAGCCTAACTCTACTCATCGGATTTTTCGTTCATTCGGATCATTTTGCGATTTTTGGTGCCACTCTGAAAGACTGAATGATTGATAAAAAAGAGGTCAAGAAAGAGTCGGACTCGCCCATGAAGGGTTCTGTAGCAGCAAGTAACATAATATAAAAGTTATTGTAGTTCCTTGTAACTCTAATCGATGTTTTAATACTGTATTTTTTTTTTTACACGTATGGGTTTAATGAAAAAAAATTTTTGAGTTTATGTTCTAAGTTTTAAAACCCCCAAAGTTTTTAGTATTTTTTTTTTGTGATAATCTTAATGCTGTTCACAGAATGCATCTACTTAACAAGTATCAACAGTATAGTTCTTATAGTTTCGGAAAAAAGTGGCTGTGATATACGGACGGACAAACAGACATGATGAATCCGCGATGGCATTTGTTTTATCTTTTACGGGTAACATACTATATCCATTGTTTCATTCTTAACTAATAAAATAATGAATACACATTTCCGATGGCTTCAGACTATATTATTCCCGAATTCTTACGTCATATTTTATTTTCTATTGACAGAGTCTGTCGGGTCAGCTAGTTTTCTTATAAATCTTCCATTAATGTCATCTTTACAAACTATAAGAAATGAATGTCGTGCCATCAGCATCAGAATTGGGGCAGTCTTTGTGACACCAAAGAGTTTGTAAGTACTCTTCCATTAACCACACATAGTATATCTGAAGTGCAGGATAGGTACATACATCTTTGTACAACTATGTAATTTAGTCTTTAGAAGTAAATTTATTACAATTGGTTTATTAACAAGTGAAGGAGCTTTTGTGAACTTAAGCGTTCATAATATATTTGTCGCTTTTTAAACATCTTATAATAACTAAAAAAATATGCGATTAACACAACACGATTTACCTGAGGGAGGCTCCTTTGCATAGGAAGCCTGCTAGATTATGGGTACAACAATGGCGCCTATTTCTGCCGTGAAGCATTTGTGTTTCGGTCTGAAGGGCGCGGTAGCTGGTGAAATTACTGGGCAAATGAGACTTGACATCTAATGCCGCTCAGAATTTTTGAGTTTTTCAATAATCTTGAGCGGCACTGCATTATAATAAGCAAGGCGTATTAATTACCATCAGCTAAACGTCCTGCTCATCTCGTCCCTTATTTTCACATAAAAAAATAAAATGTAATGTCTCCATTGCCTGCAATACAGTCATTTAAACGTTGAGGCCAGTTATAAAAAAAAACCGCACTCTTTCCATGGGAAAATTCTTCACTGCCAATCGTACGGATTGCTTTAGGGACTCCAAATAATGATGGCGCTAAGAGCAAGCCGTACTCTCTAAAACTGACCATAAATCATAATCCAGCGATTAAGGTCGGGACTAGACGACGGCCAGTCTTCAGCTTTGATGCAGTCCAAAACGTTTATTTCCAACCAAGACTGGGTAGACCGAGCTTTATGACCCGGCACCGAGTCTTGCTGGAAGGACCATTCTTGGTTATTGAACATGGTGTTGTTAAGGGGCTTCACTACCTTTTTAAGAATGCAATTTTGATACACTTATGCCGATGTTTTGATACCTTTTTCACATGTATGGCTGGATCACTCCTTCGTAGCTAATATTCCATCAAACCATCACTGAAGTCGGATAGTGCCCACGATGCACTCTGTCGATTAATTGGGCAACTATCTTAGATCTTTGAGGATAAATACGGTCATTTTGTTGCTTAAAATGTAGCTCAATTGTAAAAAAATCTCATCCGTAAACAAAATTTTTCTGTGAACTCCCTTTGCGTACCGCTCTAGTAGTTGTTTCGATTTTAAATCATCAGTTAAGAAATGAACAGTACGTCTCTTATAGTTTAAGCAGTTTAAAGGATGAACCTTTCTAAAGAATGGTTCTTTCTTTCTAAAGACCACCTGGGTTTCTCGGGAAGACCAGCGCTGATCATATCACCTATAGGTATGATGAGTATTATGCTGAGTAGAACTCCAATTCTGCAATTTAATAATAAAAATAATAAGTCTACTTATACAGGTTTAAGTTGCAGAATAAATGATTTTTCTTTCTTTCCTTCTAGTAAAGTCACTATTGAAATGTTGTCACAATTTTGACGCATTAGCAAGCCTCAAGTCATCTTTAAAGATACGCGACATGTTTCATGGTGCTCATTTCATCTCCCGAGATAAAATCTTTTGCTTTCGGACAGGATACCTTCGAATTCTTTCCCTTACTGCTTTGACCACCTTTTTCGTACGAACCCGACGTGGACAGTCAGATCTTTTTCTATCACAAACAGAGGAGGTCTCATTGTACCTATTAATAGCCTGGCTTATGGAGAGAGCTTATGGAGAGTTTTAAAAATTTGCATTTGGCTCCATACCTACTTTGTGTAATGTAATTACAGCGATTCGGTTCTCTTTACCACCCCACTCTATTTTAATATCGCAAAATATTGTACAATGCATTGGCGCCAATATGATAAAACTCAATGATCAATCATATAATAATAACAGATTCCAAATTCAAATGTAATATTTTGTTTGTATATCATATTTACATACAGATTAATGTTTAAAAATGAAATATCTACTATTTTTTCATTAGCGTAAAAGCAAACTGCACGAAACATTTAGTATCAGTAGAAATAGAGCAGCCTTTGTGAATCAAAGTGGTCGAAAGTGCGCTCTTTATGCCTTCAACCCACGTGTCCTAATTTAACTCTTAACTTACTCATATATTTTAACCGATCTCAAGTCCACATTGAAGATAATGTAAAGTTACTTTAAGTTTTAAATCACTTTTCCCTGTCACGTAATTCTGTAGAGACAAAGGTAATAAATACCTCTACAATCACGGTACAGTCATCAAAAAACCTTTTTTAATACATTTAGTATAAATTGACAAAATAATTTCATACATACAACTCGGGATATATTTATTGGTATATTAAATTTAATATAAAATTAAATAATTACATATTATAAAACCAAGTCCTCCGCCGCGTCTGTCTGTCTGTCTGTTCGCGATTTTCTGCGCGCTATTTTCACCAAGGGATAGCGTGTTTCTCGAGGAAGGTTTTGGTATATAATTTCTTAACATTTTGTATATATATTAACATATATATATAAAGAGTATTTGTTGGAGGTGTCGGGAAAAAATAAGCCGTCTGAGAGCTTTAAATGAAAACGCTTTCTAAAGCCTTTGAGATATAACAAAATAATGTGTGCTGGAATTGTATATATTACAGAAAAATATTGTATTTAATACTGGTCTAAAAAAAGTCCGCGATGGCATATGTCTATCTCGTAAGGATGACATACTATATCCATTTAAAAATTTTGACAATTATAAAGCTCTTTACCCAAATACGATATAAATGCTTATCATTTTAAACAAGTTAGATAACTACTCATTTACACCATAACATAATTGATTTATGTGATAGGACCCTCTCCCCGCACAGTCTTGCCATGGTTGAAGGGTATGATCATTCAGAATTACGTTTATGTTTCATTTGTAACCAATTAAATAAGACAAATAAAACTGAAAACAAATCAAATCTAATCCCAGAAGTTTAGTGAGGATTATCACTTTAAAACATAACAATTTTTTTAATTAAATAAAATTACAATATATATTACCGATGGCTTTAGACTACATTATTCCCGAATAGATACTTCCATCATATTTTTTTCTATTGAAAGAACAGCGTCTGTCGGGTCGACTCGTTTGACATAAAACACTCCTTATACATTAAAACGATGTAGTCCATTTGTATCTTATACTACTTATAACACAAACTAACTCCTCACAAAGTCTACCGTGACACCAATTCTTAATAAGACTCTTACGTCATGTCATCGTAGAGGTAAATAGGGCCACGAGAACTAAATATTTCATGAACCATGATAATATATTAGGGGCTAAAGTAAGAATTTTCTGGTTTGTACTGAAAAATTGTAAGTATTTTTGAAGTTTACTCCTTAAGCATCGATTTTTATACTAGGCGCCTGGTATGAGAAAAATATGGAGAGTAAAACCTACTCATCAAATGGCATAGTAACGTTTTTGGTGCGCATCATTTCTCGCGCACCTTTCACTTTCTATTATTTTGAAGCTTTATTAAATTATTGAAATTGATTTATTATTATACTTTCATAAAGTAAAGTGAAAATCCTATAAATTATGGAAGAAAGTTTTGTAAATAATAGTGCCGGAAAATCTGATAAGCACGTGGGTACTAAGTAAGTCACAATTCATACATTAATATGACATGTATTGTATATATAAACATGTGTGCTTTGTATTTATTAAATATTGAATTATCAATATAGTTCATACAAATTTATATGAGTTATACACACAATTAAATGTTAAATTTAATATGGAGAGTATATATAGCACATTTCACCCCAAATAGACAATTTTTAACCTAACCTATTATTTTACTTTTTTTAATTTTTATTTTTCGTTTTAATTTACTATGATTTATTTTCTATTAACTATTTTGTAGTTTCGCTTATGATAATTAATGATTCGATAGTATAATTTTAATGATGTAATCATGTAAGATCTACTTAAAAGTAAAATCTTTGATATATATAAGATTTCGCCGAAGAGTCGTAAATAATTTAAATAAATAAATAAATATATATATATATATATATATATTCTTTAAGAATTTTCATTAATGCGTCTTTTTTAATTAATACGCTTTTATTAGCTTCAGCTAGTCTGTTTGTAACCGACTCCATTGGACTTAATTTGTTTAGTACCTCTTCAAAGACAATCGTTCTTGAGGAGTAAACTCCAGTCGTGATTCGGAGCTGACACACAAACGTTTTTTTTAATTTAACATATTTATTTGATCAAAATAATTACCATTATTATCTATATATTGCTGCCATCTAATGGGAATTGGTCATTTATGCCTTTACGATAGAACTGTGGTGATCTAGATTCGACAAACTGTGTGAAAGCATTTTGTACTGCCGCCTGAGAAGAAAACTTTTTATCACGCAGAAAATTGTCCAAATCACGAAAAAAAAAGGTAGTCCGTTGTAGCAAGGTCTGGCGAATACGGAGGGTGAGGAATGGTTTCTAATTGCAATTCCTGTAGAGTTAAAAGAGTTTCTCATGCTGTATGAGGTCTCGCGATATCATGGAGCAATAATGGTTAAGATCGATTCTTGAGTTGGAGCTGTTTCACTGCTAGTTTTCCTATCATTGTTCGGCACAGTAGCCATCTGCCGTTATTGCTTGACCAGATCGGAGAAAGCTATAGTAAATAACACCATGCCGGGAGCACCAAACAGTTACCATTACCTTTTTATTGGTAAGCTTTGCTTAAGCACACAACATCGGCGTTTGACCTGCGGTCAGCCATTGCATTTTTCACTTACGGTTATCGTAAAGAATCCACTTTTCGCAAGTCACAATTCGATCCAATATTCCTTCATTCCTGTATCGGTTCAACAAGGCAACACAAGTTTCAACACGCGGTTTTTTTGTGCAGATCATTCAAATCACGAGGCACCCATTTTTATATTTTTTTTATTTTGTGGACTTGACACAAATGATTCAATACTGTTGATAAGGTAACGTTAAACCGCTAATTCCTCGGTAGTTTGGCTCGGATCGGCTACCATCATCTCTTTCAATTTATTCTTATTCACCTGTGTGGTCTTAGAAGTGGTTCGTTCTTCAAATCAAAGTATCCATCACGAAAGCGTTTAACCCAAAATCGCACGGTGCTTTCATAAGCAGCCCCTCTCCAAACGAAACATTGATAATGCGAGCTGTTTCTGCCGCGACAGTTCCACGCCGGAACTCGTATTCAAAAATAACTCGAATTTTCGAAGTATCCATCTTTCTTGTACAAGCTGAATAAGAAAAAACAGCTGAAAGTCGATAATCGAATGTTGCATATTTTTTAAACAAAGAACTACATAGGTACCATCTGAAATAAGTTTCACTCAACAATCTCAAACCATGAAGGTTCTTTATTTATTCATAGTACCTAATACAATAAAACGGCAGTTTCATTCTTCAATTTAACCCCTATTATATATTACTACAACACTATATATATAATAATATTATATAATACTACAACACGAATTAAAAACATGTGCACGTGCACCGAGCCTCATAAATACGGCCGCATTTCAAAACACGTGGATTAGCACGTGCGCCGGCCCTATAAATACAGCCACACGGTCGACACTTGAGTCAGTCGTGCTCGGGCTGTCGTACGGTACGGACCTCTCAGGGACGTCGTAACGCTGCCCGTTGAATAAACGAAAGTAGTAAAATACTTACTCGTGTAGTTTTCTTTGGAAGAACCAATGAGTGATCTTCAGTAAGATAGCAATTGTGATGTTAACAGTAATGACGTCACACCTTTTAAAAACAATACAGCGGTTCTTTCCTCGTCATATACATTGTACTTGGAGTTTTTGAAGTTAAGTTATATTTCTATTGTTAGGGAAAATAACAATGTAAATTGAAGCCTGAAGAAAGCCGGAAGGGGTGAAGTGGAGTAGAGTGTCAGTACTATACCAGGCCTGTCTCACTCCCCGTGTAGGTAGCGAAATCGTAAGCACGCGCGGCGATCCCTACACATTAGGTGAGCCAGTAACAGGGGGGTGCAACTTCCCTACATTGGCACATGAAAAAAATTTGCATTGAAAGTCCAGCCATCTATTCTATTAGGTACGCTGCAACTTCAACACCATGGCGATCATTTTACATACATGATAGATGGATAGATAGCGCTAGTGATAGCAAAAAACTCACGTAACTTACTTATTAAAACTACACTTGACTATCGTGATGTAATCATAGAATGCCTCATCTCATGTAAAGATTACCCCTGAACGTAATAAACGAATAAGAATTTCCAACCACACAATTAAAACAAACATCAGTATGCTATCAATACGGTCTACACTCTTCAGCAATAGTAAAAAGTAAAAACTAAAAATCATAATTAGCGCCATCTAGCGACGATACGCTACGAGCGTAAAAATAACGCAGCGCCATCTCTTAGCCTGGGTACACTGATTTTACAAAATAAAAACATTAGTGGCACATCTATCTCAGGTATATAGTGTATTATCTATGTCCAGTAAGGACTAAGGACTCACGAGCAAGCAGTGACGCACGCGCAAGCTTTGTTGTCACGTACTTCACTGATATCGAATTTCTAATGTATACATATTCAAGTATTGTAGCTAAATATAAAATATATTTTATATTTGCCACAGTAACCATCAGTATGAAGACCACGTGATCCCGACTGGGAGATGCGCCGAGCGCGCGCGCTGTTACGTGCGTGGCGCGTAACATGCGCTCGCTAAACGCATCAGCTTGCGAGGCGCTGTTAGAAGACGTTCGATGGGACGAGCCGAGCAGCGTCGCGAGTCTGGCCGTGCTGGCTCTTATTGACGTCCTCGTCATCGCAGGTATGAAATGTATACAAATTAGAATAGTTTTATTCAGAGGAGATTGCTTGCTTTTTTATGACAATAAGGGGCGAGATGAGCAGGACGTTCAGCTGATGGTAATTAATAGGCCCAACCATAGGCACCACAATTACGCTCGTCACCTTGAGACACAAGGTGTTAAGTCTCCTTTTGATTTACCCAGTAATCTAGCTAAGGCGCCTTTCAGACGGAAACAAAATAATGCTTACACATTACACACTGTTTCACCGCAGAAATAAGTGGCTTTGTGGTACTCATAACCCAGCCGGCATCTTGTTCAAAAGAGCCTCCCACTGGTGTATACAAGGTTGCTATAAACCCCATCTAGACTTATGGCATCCAACTATGGGAAAAAGTAGAAATACTGCAACACTCCTAAAACGCCTTACTTAAAACCAGCCTTAAGCCCCTTGGTTCATAACAACGAAGTTCACCAGGTTTCAAATCTGCCTACGAAAGGAGAAGAGATTGCAAAAACCAACCCGAAATACAAATCCAGAGAAAGGACTCACTTGAATGTGTTAGCTCAAAGGCTACTTTAGCAATCCACTAAACATCCTAGACCTAGATACAAAATACAATATTAGCTTACCCCAGCACTTAAGTCAATGATTAGAATTATTAAAAATTAAAAAAGAGTAGTGCACTCTTTCGAATGCAGTAGAACATCGAATAGAATCAAAGAGCGTAAGATCTCGTACCTCGGTCATATAGTGCGCAACGATAGGTACCGCTTGCTGCGAACTATTTTGATGTGGATAATTGCTGGGAAAAGCGGTGTTGAAAGAAAGAAAGAATCAGCTCAGAAATTTAGGTGGACTGGCATCAAGACAGTCAAAGAACTATTCCGCTGAGCCATGGACAAGGAAAAATTTAAAAAGCTGACTGCTGACCTTCAGTAATGGAACGAACACGTGAAGAAGAAGAAGTGCACTCGATAGATTGCACAGTCGCTAGCCAGATCTACCAACACATCCTCTTAAAGTAGATTACTGATTGTGGATGAGCTTTAAATAAAAAATAATAAAGAGAATATTCGTAGGAGTACCACTGACAAAGTCCAGATGATTGCGACTGAAATGGCAGCGGACAGGACACAGCTCAACGGACGATGGCCATTGGAGCAGTTAAGTCCTCAATTGGCAACCACTGGAAGACGCAGTCTTAGTTTTCAAATAGAACATATTGAATAGGCGGGATTTTGCGCATATCCATAATTATATAAATTGAGACTCGTGCCTGAATTTGGCGAGTCAACATCTCCTGAGGATCTGCCTCGTGTAGAGTCGAAATACATGTTGAAATAATTGAAGATCAATGATTCACTCAAGAAGGCTCACAACAATTGGATAAATAGAACTCATGTTTTAATAAGCGTCCATATTTCATCTTAATATACAGCTAGATTGATTTTAAAAAAATGCGTGCGTACAAAGTACACGTCATGTCAGAAGTGAAACCTGCATTGTGCATGAACCTCTAAACTGCATATGAAGTCCTAGTACATGTTGCTAGGATGACACATGATTTCAACCGCTATGAAAGACATTACTATCAACGCTACCATTTTTATGTACTCCATGACGTCACAATATATGAAGGTATACTCGGGTCGAAAAGTCAATCTCTTCTTCAACTATGATCGCCTGGTACGAAAACACTGTATAATGCTTTCTATCTCATTTGCTCCCAGGTAAAAAATCTTATGAATTTATGTGTCTCGCTTTTTCGTTTCATAGACTTTCAAATCACAACGATGCTAAAGAAGTTTTCACCTCAATAAATATTTTATTACTTTATTGTGCAAAAGTTAATACTCTTCTACAGTATACACAAAGTACTCAAAGCAAGCTTTTAGTAAAAGAAACACACATTAGCATTACACGACAAAGTGTTCTTAAAATATCCTACCTCTGTTTTCCTGAACAAGTTTATCGTAAAGCAAACAGCTTCCGATGTAATTCACTAATGGAACACGCTGAATGAAACGCCTACGAGACTCTACGTGGAATTATAAATATTATAGTCAACTTGATTCATTTCTTCTACCCGAGTTGAGACAGAGTGCTTGTAAGTTTCGTTTTCGCTTTGTTTTTTAAAATGAATAATTTTATATGTAGCAATCTTGATAGATTTTCGTCTTCTTAAAAATATTTCATTCTGAGTTGGAACACCTTCAAAAACTCTATCATTATTTTCCTGTAAATCACTTAACTACATTTTTAACCGACTCCAAAAAAGGGGAGGTTCTCAATTCGACATTTCGGCGTCGGTGTCAGCCAAGGTAGGTTTGTAACTACATGCATAGGTGAGATGTGCTTGTCGCACGCGCGACGCGAGAGCGGGGTCGCGGGTGATGGACACTGATTCCAAAAATAACAATAATCATAGCGAGAATAATAAGATTGTATAAAACACGCAATTATTTTTATACTTTTTAGTGCATATTATATCTACTGTTTTGGAATAGTGTTTTTTGAGTCGGTTGTGTTTTTGTTACAAAAATTTTTGTCAACAATGTCCTCCGCCGCGTCTGTCTCTCTGTCTGTTTGCGATAAACTCAAAAACTACTGCACCCATTGTCAGGCTGTTTTCGCGAATGGATAGCGTGATTCACGAGGAATGTTTTTGTATATAATTTGTTTAGTTTTTGTATACATTATCGATATTTGTTGAAGGTGTCGGAAAAAAATGAATGGTGGAATCGTGTATCTTATATAGTTCTACAGAAAAGTCCGTGATGGCATATGTCTGTCTTCTAAGGACTACATACTACATCAATTTTAATTGTTTTAACATTGGCAATTACTCGTATAAAGTGGTAATGTAAAAGCTGTTAATACAAATACAATATTAATCCTATATCAGTTTATTACAACATATTATAAAACAATTAATTTCTATGATTACTCCAGTATACTCAGGTACATTACTTCTTATTTATTTTGACACAACAGCGTCTGTTGAGTCAGCTAGTTATATAATAAAACTCGTTCACATAGACTTCTCTTAGTCTGAATTTGATTGATATTCTATTAGACATAAATGGAGGAAACTTCTGACTGTGTTCCGTTAGAAGTCTACTTTTGTTTATGAACTTAATTTTCTTTACTTTCAAGCCTTTTATTCAGACAAAATACACATAAATTAACATTGACTATAACAATAGCAAGTCGTTGGTTGCATCTTCGTCTATTTGCCCTTTCAAGCAATGGCCTCCTCTATATACTTTTATTCTTCTCGGTCACTGGTCAATTTAGACCAGTTGGCTCCCGCTGTTCAATTTATCTCGTTCTCTTATCTTTTGATCTGTCTTCCTCTTTTCCGCTTATTGTATTTTGGATAAATTGTTAATGCTTTGCTCCACTTGTCCTTCCTTCTTATTGAATATACAGTCCACATCCATTCAAAAATTTACCTTTTATTGAGACGTCTTTTATTTTTATTTCTTTCCATAACAGATTGGCAGACTTCAAATTTTTTAAAATGAGCTTTTGTAAAAGCCTATGTTAGATAAATATAGATTTATTATGATTAACGTACAATATATCCACAATTTCAAAAATTAATATACATAAATTCAAATTCAAAATAGGCTTCAAAATCACTTATTGAATATCAAAAATCCATTCAAAATAGACTGCCTCAGACTCAAACTCAGCAGGCTTTTTTTAAGTATTTGTTTTGTACATTTTCTGCGATCATATTGTAAAAGCATATAAATCGCCCAATAAAAGACTTACTAACTCGACTCAAGCGAGTAATAGGCATAGCAACTTTATATTTATTCCTCGTAAACATATTGATTGTCACAGTTTCTATCAAATTCCTTAATGTGCTTATGAACATATAGAACAATATCAACAATATATTGATATGCAACAGTCAAAATGTTTATTTCTTTCAATTTTTCTCTCATTGATTCTTTGGGACCTAGTTTATAAATATAAATACTAAATCATAATATTAAAATATGTCTTATGCAAGGTCTTATCTTAATCTTAATAGATCTATTCTTGTCCCAATCGCTTTGTGCGTATTCATTGCCAATATCTGGGGTGAGTCAAAGCAACTCAAGTGGGTAAAGCCGATTGCGTCTCTGAGATAATTAGTGGGATAGGATGTTACTTTGATCTGGTTCTTACTTAATTAATATCTAAAATGAAGTCACCTTGTCGTAGTAAGACAAATTGAGTCCAAATTCAAATCTCAAGCTTAAGAGCATCGATTAAAACTTTAGGGGTTCCTGTTGTACCTTGGCACTATGTATAGGCCATTAGGGTGGTAGTCTAGTGTATACTGTACGTCACTACTGACTATTAAATTTGAAAGTAGTCACTTGCCTCCATTATGCCGTTGTTTGGTGTTATCGACGTTAAAAAGTTTTTTGGGGAAAAAGTAAGTATTTTGAATATGCTTTGAAGTCTGATAGTTTTAAACGTTTTATATGTTATACGTCACTGAGCTTTTATGTCTAATTGGTTCTATTCTTTAACTAGTATTAAAATAATAATAAGCTTACGAAATAAGTAGCCCCAAATTATTTGAAATCCACCGTTTTTTTGAAGTTGGAGTAGTGTTATACGATCCGTTTCTGAGAGTTGAACAAAGCATACAAAATTTTATGAAGATACGTCACTCGAACGGATAGCTCAGTTGGCATAGTCTTGAGTTCGAGTCCCGCATCGTTCCTAAAATTTTGTTTTCAAAATTTATTTATTTATATTATATATTGGAACGAATTATTTTCTTATTAAAAAGTTTATTGCTTACTTTTTAGTTGCATAATGGGTAGATCTAGTACCTAAAGCAATCCATAGTAGAACTAGCTACAGATTTCGTCAGTTCTTCTCTGGTTTGAGGCATATCTTCTCGGATGAGTGGTGGATTTTGATATTCTCTAAGTGATTTTAAAATCCTACTTTGATTGAAAGTAATATTTGAATTTCAATTCATAGTCTAAGTACTCCTCTATTCCGCGGAATTCTACCTTCGCACGACATGCCACAAGTTAGGATATCATCCCCACCATCTCGCGGTCCTCTACAGTGCGGTTTTCAAGGAGCCTTCTTCATCGTATTACAATGCTGTGGAATGAGCTTCCTTGTGCGGTGTTTCCGGGACGATGTGGGTACCTTCAAAAAAAGCGAGTACACCTTTCTTAAATCTCCTGTGGTTCCTCTGGTGTTGCAAGAGAATGTGGGCGGCGGTGATTACTTAGCACTAGGTGACACGTACGCTCTTTTGTCCCCCTTTTCCATAAAAAAGTACAAGTACCGGTAATCGAAGACGTCATATTACCAAGAAGGAAAAAGTGAATTCATAGGACTATTTTTCTTACGAATATCACCAATAATGCGTCTCATGAAAATTGTTTTTGAATGAAAAAAAAAATAAAACCCGTCTGTCTATAAGCGACGGAGCGTTCCAAAACTTAGACCATTATTAAATCAAAACTTTCGTATAAATCAAAACCAACAGCGAAACTCTGAGCTCGCTGCGGTTTTCTTAAACATTCAATTGTTTGAAGTATTTATATATGGTTAGCCTCTCTTGTAGTATCTGTGGTTTAAAACTAAAGTACGCTTTGTTACTTCGTATAGATTACAATGATTATGTAGAGACTACGTATGTAGATAACTTCTTATGATAGGGTAAACTGCTTCGTAACGTAACGCGTTACGGCGCCATTCTATCTGTCTTCCCTTTCCCTCACGCATACGGCAGCGGTAGGCAGGTTCCTCCTCTCTCACTCTAACTAATTGTTACTTTTATAGGATTAAATAATGATATTTATAATGTCCACGCGTCTATGTCCTTAACCATTACTTGCGAGTCTATCCCGGCTATTTCTGACGCGTAGAAAAATTTGGAGGAGGCCTTCACCCGAGGCGGGGTTCATATCCAAAAATAACACACTTAAATAAGTAACACGTACTAACGTCTAGATATTAATAAAAATTTAACTAGCACGAAATAACATCTGAATTATACATATTGTAAGGATATGAAATAAAAATGGCTTAAATGTTACGACTGAAAATGTATTTTTAACTTTTCGTTTTTATTTTTTTTCGTTATTGTATTTGTACTATGAAGTATAGTTACTTGTTTCTTTTTGTAAAAGGGGGGGGGGGGGGGAATAGTGTAGGGACACACTTATGCAAATATGCTTAAGGAAGCTATTTGTTTATGTATCCGTGTCCACACTGTGTTCCAATCAATTATAATTTTATTTTAAGTTCCGTAGCGGTCTGTAACTCATGTAGTTCGGTTCACTTATAATAAATAATGTGATTAAGTATAATACATATTGAAGAAGCTATATTGGATTTTTATTGAAGACCACACTTCCGCCGTTTAATACGACCCTACCCTTACAAACATATTCAAGTATTGTAAGAAGCATAAAATATATTTTATAACCAATAAAAGATTATATTAGTTAATAACCTTACATCATCATATTAATATATATAAAATTTAAGTAATAACCTAAGTTTTTCTCAACTTCAACAATTTTAATATTAAATAGTTGAACTTATCAATTCTGTCGGGCGTCCCGAGAGGCACACGTTTTTTTTAATAAATGCTTATTTTATGTATCCTTAAAATTTGTGAATTATCCTTTTGGTATTGTACCCAGAGCTCAAAAATGCGATAAAAATTTCGAAATATTGTTCTAACAACTTATTATTACTTTTATGACAATAAGGGCGAGACAAGCAGGACGTTCACTGATGGTAATTGATACGCCCTGCCCATTACAATACAGTGCTGCTCAAGAATATTGAAAAACCCTAAAATACTGAGCGGTACTACAATTACGATCGTCTTCTTGAGACATAAGATTGTAAGTCTCATTTGCCCTGTAATTTCACTAGCGACTTACTTATTATACTTACACATTATTGCTACACGGCAGAAAAGGCGTAGTTGTGGTACCCATAATCTAGCAGGCAACCTGTGCAAAGGAGCACTGGTTATTAAGCACTACTTATATACTACGCAAAGTCTGTACGATGAGATACAGTAATATATAACATACAACAGAAACATATATATAACGGTGGAAGAGGGTCACCGTCCTTAACAGGGTCCATAGTTCTAGACTCCTAGCAGTGGGCGTCGATGGGTGAAGTCAGTGCACGGAACAAACTTATTCACACAATCAAATTATAATGTAGAATCACTTTAAATAAACACACTATGGGATATATGGAACGCGCGATGGTTTAAGTTCGACCGCTCTGGCCGACCGCTGCACAAGAAGTGAAGTGCGCTCCTCTCGGCCGGGGGAACGTTGACTCCATCGAACGCCAACAGATAGCGCTGGCGTTCCGTGTTACGACATATAAATAAATATATTAACGTCCATGACTCGGAAACAAACATTCATATATTTAAACAAAAAACTTTATTTTTACATTAAACATTTGCGTAAAAGTTCTTTACTTAATTTTTTATTGAAGTTATAATTCTTTGAGCGCGTTATGAAAAAATGATGAGAGTGAAATTTGATGCGCGCGCATCACTGTAACACAAAAGTAGCAGGGTGAAGTTGGTTCCTACAGTTTTCTGAGTTTTTTGTTTTTTCGTCCATTATTAGGACAGGCACAGGGTTTAAGCCCATACTGCCGTATTCATAATTTAATAATTAATCGTCAAAGCCATCTTTGCAAGATTCTTACACAATTTATGTTTCTAAAAACGTAGAACAGCACGAGGAATAAATCAATTTAATGATTTTTGCTTCGTTAGGCCAAAGGAGTATAACTTCTTGCGTGCATACATAAGTACACATACACTTTTTTAGTATTTTAGTTAGCCCTACGTGTCAAGACCTTTCCAGATCTCGTTTTCAGGGGGACTGCAGATGAAATATGAAAAATGTAGTCTACAGTAAATACCACCTCCTAGGCGATAAAGCATTTCATCTGTAGCAAAGAATACTACTCTCTAACGAGAGATCTGCAGTCCCCTTGAACCTGAGATCTGGAAACGTCTTGAATCGTCGGTTTAACTAAAATAGTAATACAAAATGTTATCTTTACGCAAAAATCTAATGTCTTACACAGTTACAATTACACGAATTTTAATCCTTGAAATTTTTTTTAAGGAATAGGAGGACAAACGAGCGTACGGGTCACCTGTTGTTAAGTGATCACCGCCGCCCACAATCTCTTGCAACACCAGAGGAATCACAGGAGCGTTGCCGGCCTTTAAGGAAGGTGTATGCGCTTTTTTTTAAGGTACCCATGTCGAATCGTCCCTGAAACACCGCACAAGGAAGCTCATTCCACAGCTTTGTAGTACGTGGAAGAAAGCTCCTTGAAAACCGCACTGTGGAGGACCGCCACACATCCAGATGGTGAGGATGATATCCTAACTTGTGGCGTGTCGTGCGAAGGTGGAATTGTTTAATGAAATGCGTAACACTCTCGTTAATCAAAAAAAATACTATAAATATCTGTATAACTTATTCTATAAATTACATGCTGGGATTCGAAGAATTAATTAGATATATTTTTCTGTTTTTCGATGTTTAACCAATAATAATTATAAACGACCATGTATTATCGAATCCCGGTAGGTGCAATCATTTATATGATGAATATGGATGTTTGTTTCCGAGTCATTGATGGTTAAATGTATTTATGTATGTTTATATATGTTTAAGTAAGTATATTGTATTAAATATATCATTGTCTTGTAACCCATAACACAGGCTATATATGCTTAATTTGGGGCAAGATAATTTGTGTAAAAAGTGTGTCAATATTATTATTATTAACGATCACTTACAAGCGGGATACTTATAGTAAGTTTATTAGTTCCCTTATCCCATAAAAATGGTTTTAATAAAACCGTATTACGCCGTACGATCCTATTAGCCAAATATGCTACAAATGTTTGCATCTGGTCGAATGAAAAAAGTATGTTATTAAAGAAAATTACCCTACGCCTACCCTTATACATAATGCATGCCGCGTAACGCAAGTTTTTATTGAATTATCAAGAAATAATAGCGTGTGCTTAGACTTAGGAATGGTGTAGACGGCACGTATACATAGGCAATAATCTTATTCAAAACTAGCTGACCCGGCAAACGTTGTTGTTAACCGACTTGAAAAAGGAGGAGGTTATCAATTCGATCGGTATTTTTTTTATGTATGTACACCGATTACTCTGAGATTTATGGTCCAATTTACGTAGTTCTTTTGTTTGATGCGAAATAGATGCAATTTGGTCCCATAAAAATTTTACATAGTTTTCATTTTATGAACATTTATATGAAAATTTTCGTCTACCTGGATGACATAATTGTTTTCTGTGTACGGCTTTTTTTGGAGTTTTCATTCAGGTTGATTATATATTATTATTGACTGACACTAAAACGTAGAAAAATTAAAAATAACCTACCTTTAAAAAAACCGACTTCAAAAACTGAAAAGTATCAAATAACTAAAAATTTAATTTAATACGCCTCTTATGTAAACCTATACCTTTAATATTAATAAAATACTATTATTTGTATGTGCTACATATTAATAGCTTTGAAGTCGGTGCCAGGCCAAATGTAATAAAAGTACCTACACTCGTCACGCGTGACTTTGAGCGGGATAGCTTCGTCTAGAACAAAACATCCCAAGCGAACAGACACGCGTGGCCAGACAACCTAAATAATTACAGTAAAAAATCTGTATATAATAGTAAGTTTTATTTTGTTTAGGGCTTGGCACTGACTTAAAACCTATCAATAGGTAGCACATATAAATAATAGTATTTTATTAATATTAAAGGTAAAGGTTTGCATAAGAGGTGTATTAAATAAAATTTTTAGTTATTTGATACTTTTCACTTTTTGAAGTCGGTTTTTTTAAACGTAGTTTATTTTTTTACCATTTAAATAATTTTTATAGTTATACCGTTTCTTGGACATTGCAACATAACTTTATTTTTCTAAAATAAACTTAGCCTAAGTTACTGCTTATTAAATCAGCTACCTGCCAATAAAAGTCCCGTCATATCGGTTCAGCCATTTCAGAGATTAGCCAGAACAAACAGACAGACAGGTGTATGTATATATATATTTATGTACATGAAGTAAAAAAACGGTTATTTCAATATTACAAACAAACACTCAATATTATTTATATGTATAAATATAGATGTATAGATTAAATATTTTTGAAGTTAAAACTTCTTTAGCATCGTCGTGATTTGAAAGTCGATGAAACGAAAAAGAGCGACAGTAAAAAGAGACAGATTCATAAGATTTAACGTAGGAGTAAATGAGATAGGAATCATAATACAGTGTTTTGGTACTAGGCGATCATAATTAAAGAGAGGTTGTCTTATGTATGCCGGTAGTATACCTATATTCTGACGTCATGCGCACGACGTATTACTACATAGACATCAGGAGAACATAAATATGATAGGGGTCATATTAATGTCTTTCATAGCGGTTGAAATCATGTGTCATCCTAGCCACATGTACCAGGACTTCATATTATGCAGTCTAAAGATTCATGCACATTGCAGGTTTCACTTATGACATGTGTACATTGTACGCACGTAATCTTTTCATAAATAAAGTTATTAGTTAGTTTTGGAACGAAGTTCCTTATAGGACGATGCGGGAGGGTACCCTAACCGGGAAAAAATTTTCTTACGTTTGCGAGATTAATTAATTTTTTTGGTTTCTTCGTCTATTATTAGGACAGGCAAAGGGTTCAAGCCAATACAGCCGAATTCGTTAATATTCAATAATTTCTTTCACGATTTTTACAATATTGTTCTTTCTGCAAACGTAGAATAGCACAACGAATAAATAATTTTAAGGATTTGTTTTGTTACGCCAAAGAAGTATAACGTCTTGCGTGCATACATAAGTATACCCACACATTTTTATTTTAGACAGTGGAATTGAGTGGAAACTGCCCATTTTTTTTTAGTAAATCAGTCAAATTATTATTTTTATAATAAGCAACTTCATTCCTATCCGGCGTCATAACCACCACACGGTTTTTTTCCTTTATTAACATATGGGTAAAAAAACCTTAATGTAAGGAAAAATAAACTATAGAACTGACTCCACACCTACTAAGCAAACATGTGTTAATATGGTTAAGTTGACCAATGAGGATTCCAATGGAAGCAGTAAAATTTTAAATCTATTCAACGACCTATTTACCTCTGATCTATTCATTACAGCGCTTCTACATAATTTTCCCACATCGTCACGATTCTCTCAACATCTGACATTATCCACTCAGACATATTTTAAGGAGTTTATACACTATTCAATACAAAATTATTGCACATGATTCTCTATCATTCTTACTTTCTCTTTATTCCTCCAAACGTAGTTGTTCATTTTGACGAAGCTTCATGACCGTTAATACAGTGTTTCCGTGTGAAGACGACATGGCGATCATCATGAAAAACGTATAAACCCATCTTAATCATTGGGAAGACTCTAATAATTTTATATGGTGTCAAAAAGAGAGCATCATCATCATCAGCCAAAAAACGTCCACTGCTGGACAAAGACCTCCCCCAAAGATCTCCACGACGATCGGTACTGTGCTGCCCTCAACCAACGTATTCCGGCGATCTTGACCAGATTGTCGGTCCATCTTGTGGGGGGCCTACCAACACTGTGTCTTCCCGTACGTGTTCGCCATTAGAGGACTTTTCTGTCCCACTGGCCATCTGTCCGTTAAACTATGTGCCCTGCCCACTGCCACTTCAGTTTCGCAATCATTTGGACTATGTCGGTAAAAAGGCATAAAAGGCATTTATTTTCTCAAAATTGATTCCTTTAGAATTCTTTTTGATGTCATTTCTTATACTACTAGATACTACTACCGCTTCGGAAACAAATGGCGCTCTGAGAGAGAAGAAGCGGCGCAAGATACTCTCCCAGCATTCTTTTTTTTGCGCTCTTTTCAATAAAAATATACAGTACAGTCGCTATAAAATAATCACAATCTAGTCCCAGGCTGTCCGATCATTTAGATATTCAGCAGTGGAGTAAAAGGATTTACGACAGAGCCATTTTTTTATAAAACATTTAAATTTATTTATAGATAATGCCTGAACAGTGGCTGGGACTTTATTGTAGAAGTGTATACATTTACCCTTAAAGCTATTATGTATCTTATGAAGCCTACTAGAATTAGTTACAAGCAATCCCTTATTTCTAGTGTTATAATAATAAAAATCACTATTAAGAGCAAAATGGTGACGATTTTTGTGAACATATATTAAATTTTCATAAATGTACTGACAATAAACAGTCATAATATTTATTTCTCTAAATTTTTCTTTGAGAGACTGTCTGTAACCAAGCTGATATATAGCACGAACAGCTCTCTTTTGCAGTGCAAACACTATACCAATGTCAGCAGCATGACCCCATAGTAATATACCGTACGTCATGATGCTGTGAAAATAACTAAAGTACACTAATCTAGCGGTCGCAACATTCGTGTACTCTCTAATCTTTCTAACTGCATATGCCGCAGAGCTGAGTCTATCTGCAAGATGGGTAATATGTGGACCCCACTGAAGCTTTTTATCTAACGTGATACCCAAGAAGACCGTAGTGTCCACAAGTTCCAATAATTAATGGGTAAGTTTGGTTCTCCTACGGATCTCCTCATTTCTGATTCGATCTCAAAAGGAGAAAGGAGAGCATAAACGGTGGGTACCATCGAAGTATGTACAGGTACCATACACTCGTTTGCCACTGTGATCCATAAAGAAATAAATTGACACATTTATTTATTTGACGCTTATTCGTCACAAAATATTCGTATATTTTTAACTACTTATTAATAATAATCAATTGTTTTAAAATTTTCAACATTAATGTCGATACTATTTGATATTTCTACTATTGTAATATTTCATAACGGTGGATTTATATCTGTTTGCTCTGTCTATTTTCTTGCATGTATCTACGAAAACGAGGGTTTACCTCGAAGGTGAAAGTTAACGGAAACGAATCTAAGATCAAATGTTGTTGAGAATTTTTCAGAAGTGGTGCTTTAGGAATGTCGTATTCTTGTAATTTTGGGTTTAATAATCTCGGATATTATTTTATTTTCATTTCTAATTTTTCATTTTTAATTTTCAAATTAATAAAATTATGCGAATAGTCAGTTAACATTTATCAAAATACTTATATAGATAAACAGCAGATAAAAAAAACTAAAAAACACGCTTTTTACAAACTATTTTTGTTTTTGAAAATTATATAAATTAAAATAAATCTCAATAATCATTTTGAATAATTTTATCAAATTAATGTATTATCATCGGTCCTCGATAAATCTACGAAGTTTGAACAAAATCTGCCCGTTTAAAGTGGGTCAAAATCGCGCCCAAATGAGTCGGTTACAAATAAGCATACATACAGGTGAAGCTAATAAAATGAATGTAATAGATGTGGCTTTTACAAAAACAACCAATGTATTAAAATAGGTTCATAAAAACACTGATTAACCTAAATGTGTCAGTAGTTAAAAAACATTTGTAGCCATAAATATGTCAGCTACATGAATAAGTATATAATTAGTAATGGTTGAAGTCGTTGGAACGGAGTTATCTTGGAATATTTCCAACAAGACTTTGAAAAGTTACCAAGTAGCACAGATGCTGTTAATAGTACTCAAATCGGCCACATTAAAATACTAATTGGCACTAATGCCTTATTTTAAAAACCTTACGATAAGATTTTTTTTTATGGAATAGGAGGACAAACGAGCGTACGGGTCACCTGTTGTTAAATGATCACCGCCGCCCACAATCTCTTGCAACACCAGAGGAATCACAGGAGCGTTGCCGGCCGTTAAGGAAGGTGTACGCGCTTTTTTTGAAGGTACCCATGTCGTATCGTCCCGGAAACACCGCACAAGGAAGCTCATTCCACAGCTTTGTAGTACGTGTAAGAAAGCTCCTTGAAAACCGCACTGTGGAGGACCGCCACACATCCAGATGGTGAGGATGAAATCCTTACTTGTGGCGTGTCGTGCGAAGGTGGAATTTGGCGGCAGGAATCAGGTTAAACAGCTCTTCGGAACACTCCCCGTGATAAATGCGGTAGAAGACACACAATGAAGCGACGTCTCTACGCAACGCCAAGTGATCCAGCCGTTTACAGAGCACTGGGTCCCCGACAATTCGAGCTGCTCTGCGTTGCACGCAGTCAAATGGATCGAGCTGATACTGGGGTGCGCCAGACCAGAGATGACAGCAATACTCCATGTGTGGCCGGACCTGCGCTTTGTAGAGCGCTAGTATGTGGGCCGGCTTGAAGTATTGCCGTGCTCTATTAATGACGCCCAGTTTCTTTGAAGCCAATTTGGCTTTGCCTTCCAGATGACCACGAAATTGGCAATCGCTCGAGATTTCGAGACCCAGTATTCCGATACTAGGCGGGGCTTTGAGGGAAGTGTTGTCGAAGAGCGGTGATACGACAAATGGGGTTTTTTTTTTGGCAAACGCGCAAACATGAGTCTTCTGGGGGTTAAATTGGACAAGGTTCAATTTTCCCCATTCCGCGACCTTCTCAAGAGAGGACTCGATAGAAGACACAAGTTTCTCCCAGCACTGGTCGACGATTACCCGAGGGAGACCTGCATGGCCAGTGTATATGGCATCACCAGTGCTGTCGTCTGCATTGCAATAAATGTTGGAGGTGTCCAACATATCATTGATATGCAGAAGAAACAGCGTGGGAGACAACACACAGCCTTGGGGCACTCCAGCATTCACGGGCTTCGGGTTCGAGCAATATCCGTCGACAACGACCTGTATGCTGCGCCCAGTGAGGAAGCTGGAGGTCCACTTGCACAAGCTCTCGGGAAGCCCAAATGATGGAAGTTTGGAGAGGAGCGCCTTGTGCCATACACGATCAAAGGCCTTCGCTATATCCAGGCTAACTGCCAGGCCTTCCCCCTTGCTTTCAATAGCCGCTGCCCATCTATGTGTTAGGTATACCAGAAGATCACCTGCCCACTGACCATGGCGAAACCCGTATTGTCGGTCGTTTATCAACTGGTGACCCTCTAGATATACCAAGAGCTGACGGCTAAAGAATTTAGTAAAATGAATTTATTCTCGGTAGATACGCTCTTGACAGAGTGGTCGGTGGAAGATGGATTCAAAATCACTTATTGAACGTCATAAACTATCACCCATTTAAAATAGACTGCCTCGGACCTGAGAAGAACGGGCGCAAGTAACTCAGCGGGCTTTTTTTAAATAAAAATACGGATTACAATGTAACATCGTACAATAAACATTTATGAGTGAGGGTGTTCGCTCAATTCCCAGTCTGTGCTATCATTAAGAAAATCATTTATGTTATAATAACCTTCCCCACACAAACGTTTTATAACAATTCTTTTTTTCGTAACACATTTGTTTTGTACATTGTAAAAGACGACTCAACAGAGTAGTGGGCATAACAAGTTTACGTTTGTTCCTCGTGATAACATTATGATTGTCACAATTTCTAGCAAAATCCTCAATGCCCTTATATATTATCAAGAATATATTGAGATGCAACAGACAAAATGTTTATTTTTTTACTATTGATTGATACGCCCTGCCCTTTACAATACAGTGCCACTCAGGATTCTTAAAAGACCCAATAATTCTGAGCGACACTACAACTGCGCTCGTCACCTTGAGACACAAGATGTTAAGTCTCACTTGCCCAGTAATTTCACTAGCTACGGCGCCCTTCAGACCGACACAGTTATACTTACACATTACTGCTTCACGGCAGAAATAGGCGCCGTTGCTTGTGGTACCCATAATCTAGCCGGCATCCGGTGCATAGGAGTCACACAGTCTTTCTAGACTGTTTCTACACTTTATATTAAATACAGTTTACATGTTAAATAGGCAAATATACGCAGTCTGTTTAAATTGAACTGTAATCAGTATGCAGCCTTCCTAAATGCTTGTTTTTGATTCAGAATTTCACACAGGAAAAAGGAAAACAATCCGTAGATTATGTGTTCCGGTGAATTTGTATTTTCATTTTTGGTAGCATTCGGGGTGAATTATTGGATAAGGGAAATTAGCGAGTGCTGTCAAACTCGATAATTCTCAAACAAAATAAAAGAAAGGACATGGAAAAAGAAGTAATATTCAATGTACACATACATATAACATGCAATTTATACTTTTAATTCTATATTAAAATAATCTTTAGTATCCATGCGGTAAATTAAAAAAAAAGTGTGTGTGTACTTATGTATGCACGCAAGAAGTTATACTTCTTTGGCGTAACAAAGCAGAAATCCTTAAAATTATTTATTCTTTCTGATATTCTACGTTTATAGAAAGAACAGTTTTGTAAAAGTCTTGCAAAGATGGCTTTGACAGTTAATTATTGAAAAACGAATACGACTGTATGGGCTTGAACCCTTTGCCTGTCCTTATAATGGAAGAAGAAAACAAAAAAAATAACGAATGACGCAAACGTCAGAAAATTTTAGGAACCAACTTAAACCTGTTACTTTTGTGTTACAGTGATGCGTTAACGCGCTTTAATAATTTTTCTAAAATAAACGTAGCCTTAGTTATTCCTTATTATATCAGCTACCTGCCAATAAAAGTTCCATCAAAATCGGTCCAGCCATTTCAGAGATTAGCCGGAACAAACAGACTGACAGACAAAAATTTTAAAAATGGTTATTTTGGTGTATGTATATATTCATATACATGTAGTAAAAAATTGTTATTTAAATATTACAAACAGACACTCCAATTTTATTTATATGTATAGAAAATAGAAAAATATGTAAAAATACCAATGTAAAAGTGTGTGTAGTTTGACAGGACCTTATAAATAAATGGTTTTCTAAACCTATTCAAACTCAATCCTGAATATCCGATTTAAGATTAATGTTCTTATCCATTTCCTGCCCTGGGCATTCAAATAACCAATCTTTGGAACTTTTTGTTATCTCTTTTTCCAATCCTTCGATGGAATGATATTTTCTTTCTAGATGAGAGTTATCTATATTTTATATACAGATTCAGAAACGTAGAACCTACCTACTAAGCTAGAGGTCCCGGGTTCGAATCCCGGTAGGTGCAAGCATTTATATGATGAATATGGACGTTTGTTTCCGAGTCATGGATGTTTAAATGTATTTATGTATGTTTAAGTAAGTATATTGTATTAAATATATCATTGTCTTGTAACCCATAACACAGGCTATATATGCTTAATTTGGGGCAAGATAATTTGTGTAAAAAGTGTGTCAATATTATATTACCTATGTATCTATCTTATGGAGTCCATAACTTTGTGTAAATATATATTAAATATTCATTAATACACTTCCTAGAAAAGTTGTAAAATTCAATTCAATTGAATAAATGATAAAATGGGAGGGAGGCTCCTTTGCACAGGATGCCGGATAGATTATTGGAAGTGTTCAACGCTGGTAAAGAAGATTTCACTTTCAATTTCAAATCGTTTTCTTAAAACCACTACAAATACACAGAACTAAAAAACTAAATAAAAAACTATATAGTGTTACATAATAATTGAACATACATGAATTATGAGGAAATGGAAGAGCTATTTAACTACACGGAGTAAATTTTAGGAATACCTTCTTGATAGAACAATAAGTAGTGTTTTACGAAAAGTAACAATGACACACACACACACACACACACACTCAGACATCCTGTTTGTATAATATTTTTCTTTTGTTAAATTATATTTTTAGACTTAATTTGTGATCCCTAGTTTAGGTACTGTTAATTTTAATTGATATGGAAGAGCGTGGCCTTCTGCCACACGTGTTTCTCACTTAATAGAAGGTCACATTCACTATTATGTTTGTACCATTTTTGTTGCAGAAATAATTTTTTTTTTTTCATTTTCATAATAACTGTTTTATAGGAATTTGCCAATAATATATAATTAAACTAGCTGACCCAGCAAACGTCGTATTGCCATATAACATATTTAAAAAAATCAATTATTAAAATTTTGATGCAACCGATTCTCAGACCTACCAAATATATCGTACTACAATAATTATTGTATTCGATTGCCATCTTGCAACCCTATATGGGTTTGGTGGATGGAACAGAATAATATAGAAATCGTGATACAAAAATAGTTTTAGATCGTAGAAGGGCGAAAATTTAAATTTTTATGTATTTTTCAATGCTGAATCATAATAAAATTAAAATAAAAATAAAAATTAAAAAAAAATTTTTGGGTGAACTTCCCTTAACATTTAGGGGGATGAAAAATAGATAGTAGCCGATTCTCAGACCTACTTTTATATGTAAGACTAGCTGACCCGACAGACATTGTTCCGTTCATAATAAAAAAAACTCATGCAGTTGGAATTTCATAAAATCCGTCTTAGCTGACCTCTACTCGTAAAAAGGAATATTCCTACCAAATTTAAAGTCTCTACGCCTTATAGTTCCAGAGATATCGTGATGAGTGACTATATTCGTGGAAATCTCTTAAATATATATAGATATAAATATATATAATAATGAAATTGTTTCACAGCAGAACTGTCGAACCGTGCGTCAATAAATTCTCTCACAGAAAATATGTCCATACAAAACAAATATTGAAAATAAAAATAATTATGGGTCCAAAATAGAAGTAAAAACTATTCTATCTCTCAAGTTGGACTAAACTGCACTCCATGAAGTAATCCTCATTAAAATCCGTTCACTAGTTTAGGAGTCCATCGTGGACAAACAACGTGACACGTAATTTATATATATATTAAGATTGAAAAGTACTAATAAATTGATACATAGAACCCTGAAATAATCTGTTACGAAACGTTTTTTCTGAAAATAGGCCAACAAGTTTTAAATTGAACATCCAGAACATATTTGAGAGCCTCAAGAGACTTTGGGTTAGGGATGAAAGTTCAAAAACGGGTTGATTGTTTTGTTCTGAAAAAGAAAAGAAATAGTTTTATAATTTCAGTTCAATACTCAGTAACACACATCCCTACTAATATTATAAATTTGAATATAAGTTTGTTTGCTTCTTTCACGCCTAAACCACTGAAGCGAATTTGATGAAATTTATTACAGAGATAGAAAAGAACTTGGGAAAGTACATAGGCTACCTTTTATCCCGAATAAATGGCTTGGCGGGGTTGAAATAGGGGTTAGAAATTTGTATGAAAGTTCGTCATCAACGAAGATAACGCCATGAAAATTTGTATTTAGGCACTTGATAACAAATAAATAAATATTTGTTCCTGCGTTTTTTAAATTTAGACCTGTGATGACAGTTCTATAGTTGGTAACTTATAAATTTTTTTAACCACAGCAGTTTGTTGTGTATTATTTGCAAAGTGAATATATTAAAAAATAAATAATGCGAAGCAACTATCGCACGCGGACGAAGTTGCGGGTAAAAGATAGTAGTTTTATAATTACGCTGCAATGCTCATTTAGCACACCTTATAATATATCTATGGTTTAACGACTTTAAGCGTGGACGTAGCAATCTCAATGATGATGCGCGTGAGGTACGTCCTTTAATAGCGACTACTGAAGATAACGTCAGTGCTGTGCGACGCATGATAGAGGAAAATAAGAGAGTGAGCTATCAGCAGATACGGGCAAGCCTAGGCATTGGTATGAGTCAAGTTTAAAAAATATTACACGAACATTTAGGCGTCAGGAAGCTTTGTACCAGATGGATTCCCCATACTTTAACCGACGACCAGAAACACTTTCGCATGGACTGGTGTCGCCAAATGTTAGATAAGTTCAACGGCGGTGACTCAAATGCTGTATTTGACATCGCCACAGGTGATGAAAGCTACTAATGTTGCTACGAACCCGAAAACAAAAGACAATCGCGTCAGTGGGTGTTTCCTTTCGAGGATCGGCCATCTAAAGTAAAGAAACGAAGAAGTCAAGGAAAAGGATGAGTCATCGCTGTTTGCCTATTGTCTTGGAAAAAATTCGACAGCAGCGCCCTCGAAGCAGGATCATCCTTCACCATGACAATGCTTCAGCGCACTCCGCAAAACGGACTGTTGAATATTTGACTATGGCAGGTGTCGAGATAATGAGTCATCCTCCATACAGTCTTTACGAGTCCTGGAGATGCAGAGAAAGCATACGAAAATGCCATAGAAGAGGAAGAATGGGCCCACTGCTTTTCTCAGTGGTTCCATCGAATGTGACCATGTGTAAATAGGAACGGAGATTGCTACGAAAAACAATAAAAGTATTGGCAACTTTCTACATTAAGCCGTTTTTCATTTTCTAAACATTTTCAGTGTTACCTAGGTATTGATTAATAATTTTAGGTTATATTTTACTTTTAGGTAAGTATATCTTTTTTCTCCCACTTTTTTAGACTTACTTGTGGTTTGCTTTTTCATAGTTTTATTACGTTCAACAATTATCAATAAGTTTCTATGATGTACGCAACTTCTTTCAGTGGGTCCCAAGATATATGCATTCTTACCATCCTCCTTTATACATACGTCTAGGCGCAGCGACAGGGTTGGTACGTACGAAAAGATTAACGATCGCGATTGCGCGGCGCAGCAAATTTAACTCTTACAGCAACTAGTCTCGGCGTCGTACGGCGTGGCACTCAATAGTCTTGTCTTCCCAAGATTGCTTGGCGGCCGTATAATCCTTGTGTATGTGTGCGATCTAGACGATCTAGTATGAAGTTAAAGTACTGTTATATTACTTTATTGTGCCCTGCCATTTTGCGATCTCAGCACTGGTTTACCGGCAAATCTGGTGCATTCCGTGTCCAGCAATATCTTGGCTGACCAAGCCCGAGCGTAGCCATATTTTATCTGGAGTTATACCTAAATAAGTTAAATATGTATTTGAAATATATAGGAAAATATATTTCAAGCTTACGAGATATGCGGATGAATTTGTTAAAATGGCTGGTTCAAGTTTGGGCCCAAAAATATGCTTTTTTGGAGGAGGCTTTCGGCTGCTAGGATAGCCTGCAGATAAACAATAACTGAATGTAAAACAAATTAACAAAAAAACAACCGGCTTCAAAAAGAACTATTCCAAAACAATAGATATAATTATGCACTAAAACATAAAACAATGATTGCGTATTTTTATACAATATAATTGTAGTGTAACTTTCTAGTTAGATTATTGTTATTTTTTTAAACGGTGTCCTCCCGCAGCGGCCCCACCCTCGCCTCTCAACCTGTCAAGTCGCGCGTGAGTTAAGGGTGCTAACCCTATAGATTTATGCTTTGTCAGCCAAAGTAGAGCATAGCAACAAGTCGTAGGTACATTTACTTTACACGTGTAGAACCTTCTGGAAACAATATTGCTGATGTACCAAATTACTTTCCCACAGAAGTTATTGCTGATGTACCAAATTACTTTCCCACAGAAATATGACTCTCT
>CATIXQ010000006.1:19292147-19357357 GCA_949711755.1 Leptidea juvernica
AAAAAAAAAAAAAAAAAAAAAAAAAAAAAAAAAAAAACAAGCGAAAAGAAATTGAATAAGGTAGAGTAACAGGAAGAATATACTGTGAATGCATAATTTATATTTTTCACAAAATAGTTGAAACGAAATGAAGGTAATACACAAAAACTTGTAAATAGCCTTCTGCTCCGATTTTACGGAACTGCAAAGAAATAGGTCGCACAGATTGCTACTGAATATAATATGATAATGGACATTTGCAAAGAGAACGGGCAAAGAAGCTTATTGTGCCTACATTATAAATAAATCCACGTAATTTTGATGTAATATGCTTTCAGGAATAGGTACATATTCATAATTAAAAAGGTGTGTGTGTTGTTGTATCCACGCAAGAAGTTATACTTCTTTGGCCTAACAAAGCTAAAATCCTTAAATTAACATTGTGAAAATCTTGCAACCATGGCTTTGACAATTAATTATTAAATAACGAATACGGCTGTACAGGCTTGAATCCTTTGCCTTTCCTTATAATGGACGAAGAAACCAAAAAAAAATGACGAATGTCGCAAACGTCAGAAAATGTTAGGAACCAACTTCAAGCTGTTACTTTTGAGTTACAGTGATACGCGTGCATCTTAAAATTTCACTCTCATCATTTTTTCATAACGCGCCTAAAGAAGATAACTTCAAAATATCTTGCGATGAAGTCCTAAACTATGGCACAATGTGTGTAGTTTGATCCAACTTGAGAGATAGGATACTTTTTATTTCGATTCGAACCGTTAATAATTTTAATTTCTAATTTTATTTCAGTATGAATAATTATATGAGATAAATCTGGAAGCACAGTTTGCCAGTTGTGCTGTGGCGTTTTGATCCAACTTGAGAGATAGGATACTTTTATTTCGATTCGAACCGTTAATATTTTTAATTTCTAATTTTATTTTGGCATTATTTAATTTCAAGAACAGGGAAAAACTATCATAAACTTCTACAAGTGATGACTTGATTTGATTTGATATGTAGCAAAATAGATGTAAAAAAAAACATGATTGCATAAGTTCGAAGTTACTCATTATATTATAAGCTATATGAGCTTCCAATAAAATCCTCATCGTTTCGGAGACAAAATATAAAAGATATTAGTCCTCATATAAGTGTTAAATATGTGAAAAATAGTATAATACACGAATATCACGCAAACCTGTCATTAAAATAATATAAGTATATTTTCCAGCACACATACGATTCATAAATAAGTAACGACAGGTAAATGATATCTAACTATAACCTCACAAAAAATACACGCGTTAATGACGAATCGATATACCGTGTCGGGTTGCTATCATCGATAGTATTTCATTATTCTTTCATAATTTTTAATGCTAGCAAGTAAATTTTAATTTGTGTATAAATATAACTAAGGTTATTTAGTTTTATTAAATTAATTACAGTGTTCGAGCCAATTAACTAATCTCATGTTCATAACTCATCCATCTTTCCTCTCTTTCCCGCAAGCGCACTATAATAATATGTATCGAATTCACTCGCATCCGATTGAAGGGATTCACATGGAACTGATTCGCATTGTTGATACATGAACCGTCGATGCGTCTGGTTGAGTGAATCATTCATTCAACGCTCATCGCCAGTTACTGTCCGGCCGTCGTTATATACGCAGCTGCAGTGAATCTCTAGGTACCGCTCGCTCACCGCATCACAATCAACTCAATCATCGACCGCGTGGTTAACTCTTTATATATTATGTAGAAGGGGTTGGTAATTTAAACGCACATAATAAAACTGTTACATCTGTATTTTAAAGTTTCCACACTTAGAATTCCAATATCCACTTATTATTAAAAATAAAGGCAATTAGGGCAGCGTTACCCCTTAGAATTCACAATCAGTAATATTCCCTCGAACTGAGCGCTCTGGCTTATATAGGGCACGACCGTCTACCGTAATGATGCTACCAACTGTTAGTTGGCACTACTGTAGTGCCAACTAACTTACACGAATCAAGTTAACCAAAGATCTGAATATAATATGCTATTATAGTTATTTCTAATTATAGTGATAATTATATTAAATAGTATTTAAATATTAACAGTAGTTAAATGAATGTAATTATTAATTGGGATATCTTATGACAGTTCATGACGTTGGTAGCGCTTGTTAACAGATCAAGCTGACATATATATGAGGTTATAGTATTGGTGATTAGACTAATATATATGTACCTATAGTATAGTGAAGTGTAGTGATCAGCTCCCAGACAAGAGGCGATTGAAGCCTCATATGCGCACGAGCATGCCATTTGCAACGCCAGTGATATTAGAGGTTAGTGCGTTTGTTCCTTTAATCCATCCTTTTGTTCACGCCTTAACTTAATACCGCAACTTACAGTCAAATTGAAGTAAATTATTAATAAATTTATTAATTAACAAAGAAATTATACATTTAGGAAACAAAATTAAAATTATTATTAAAATCAGCCTTACGTAAGCGCTGTTCGCCTACGAGTTCTGACGGCTACGACGCGGCGTAGAAGAAGTAGGTGTGTAGTGGCTACGGCTAGATCGCGGCTACTAGATTACTTACAGGTTGCTCCGAAATGATATTATGTAAGAATGGTTTATTTTGGTGAATTTTGTTTATTTTTGCCGCGATTGTAGCTCCAACTGAATAGTTCCGTGATTATATTTATCTTCACACTTATTTTGATATTGTGATTAGTTGGTATTTCTGTTTAAACGTGAGTTGAATTGACCTTGAGATAAAAAAAAATCTCATATACCTTTAGATTGGTCTACGCTGCGAATAGCTTTTTTATTACGGCAACTATTAGATGCTTGTGTGCGTGGCACCTTGACACTTGATGGAGATTCCATTGAGTGCAAATTTTGTAACATACGCTTCATGTTATTTTACATTGAAATTAATAAAATACAAAATACTTACGGATGATATGTGATCCCAGTGTCTTTCTTATTTCTTGTTCTATTATTTTTACAAAGTTTTACTACGCAATTTTAGTTTCGATTATTAGCAAAGTTTAACAGAACACGTGGCACGTCAACGTCCCACATTGTTCGAGACAGGCTTGAGTGCGCCCACTTGGGCGTAGTATTAGTTTCCGCGCTTTGCGACTACGCCTGCAGTGTCTAGCTGGAGCGCAGCGGAGACCAATCCCTTGTGTTTTGTTGTGTTTTTAAAGTCGTTTCACGCCAAATATATTTACTAGTTTAGATAAAATCCATAGTGATTTTTAACTTCAGGTAATTTTGTCCCACATATCTTTTCTGTATTCATGTCAACCCTGTCTTTATGGCCTTGTTAAGTAGCCTAGCCGTTAATAATAGCTCGGCCTACGCGTACAATTATTTGTAAGTAGATTGCAATTTTAACACAGTAAGTTCTAGAATAGGTTTATTAGGTTCATAATATTATGTACCTTAGGATTAAAACTAAGGGCGCCTTTATAGAGAAAATCCACCTGTTTTCCAGCTATCGCTTTTTTATACGCTTTGTATCAGCTTTACTTGTATGTTTGTAACTGACTCCTTTAGACGCGATTTTGACCCACTTTAAACGGCCAGATTTCATTCAAACTTTGTAGATTTATCGAGGACCGATGACAATACACTAATTCGATAAGATTATTCCATTATTCAATTTTCAATCTAAGATTTTTGTCAATTATTTATATAGTCGTTAAGGCAGGATTGATTGATGTAAAAGTACTTAATAGTTTTAAAAATACGCTTTTATAGAAAAATTTTACTAAAAAATGAAAAATAAATACTTAATAGTTTAAAAAAACTAAAAAACACGCTTTTTATAAAATTCAACTAAAAATAGGAAGTAAATTTTAATAAATTTAAATTGAAAATAGTGTAAAAAAATATATGTTATTGTAAAAAAAGCGTGCGGTGTAGAAGAATTATTATTTTAGTAATATCTTAAAAAGCAAATTATTTTTAGAATTTACGTGTTCCTAGAATGTATATAGTTTCGAGTAATAACATTTTCACTTAAAACACTGGATATTTCTCATGTACTTAAATTATACTGGGAAATATTAAAAAGTCCATCTTAGTGACCCTGAATACTAAGCTAGAGGTCCCGGGTTCGAATCCCAGTAGGTGCAATCATTTAAATGATGAATTTAGATGTTTGTTTCCGAGTTATGGGTGTTTATATGGATTTATGTATGTTAAAGTAAGTATATTGTATAAAATATATCGTTGTCTTGTACCCATAGTACAGGCTATATGCACAGTTTGGGGCAAGATAATTTGTGTAAAAGTGTGTCAATATTTATTAATTTATTATTATTATATAATTTTTAGTAATGGCATGTTCACTTAAAACACTGAATATAGCTCATCTAATAAAATTACACTGGTCGATATTAAAAAGTCCATCTTAAATTAAATATAGTTTTTAAGTCATCTTTTATTGAAAAGATGAGAATAAACAGCCGATATGTTTAAATAAAACACTTTTAAAGGATTAAAACGCGTGTAGTTGAAACTGTGTTGTAACATAAAATTTTTGCGTAAAAGTTACATATTTATTACTTCTTTAGGCGCGTTATGAAAGAATGATGAGAGTGAATCACTGTAACACAAAAGTAACAGGTTGAAGTTGGTTCCTAAAATTTTCTCACGTTTGCGTCACTCGTTATTTTTTTTTTTTTTTTTGGTTTCTTCGTCCATTATTAGGACAGGCAAAAGGGTTGAAGCCCATACAACCGTATTCATTATTTAATAATTAATTGGCAAAGCTATCTTTGCAAGATTTTTACAAAAATGTTCTTTCTAAAAACGTAGAATAGCACGAGGATTGAATCATTTTGATGATTTTTGCTTTGTTAGGCCAAAGAAGTATAACTTCTTGCGTGCATACATAAGTACTCACACACTTTTTTTATTATTTCAGTTAACCCGATGTTTCAAAACCTTTTCAGATTTCGTTTTCAGGCGGGGCTGAGATTTTAGACAAGAGAATATATCTATACTAATATTATAAAGCTGCAGTGTTTGTTTGTTTGTTTGAACGCGCTAATCTCTGGTACTACTGGTCCTATTTGAATGATTCTTTCAGTGTTGGGTAGTCCATTTATCGAGGAAGGCTATAGGCTATGTTTTTTTTTTCAAAATTAGGGATCCGTAATAAAATTGCTATTTTGTAACACAAGGTGTAAAATCGAAAACCTATTTTTGCGTGCGCTGCAAAAACTATTGACAATAGAACAAAATGATGTACAGGCTATAATATAGGCAATATTTTATTACTTATAAAACTATCGCGTGAATTATACTTTATATGGCAAAACAACGTTTGCCGGGTCAGCTAGTCTTATATATAAAATTCTCATGTCATAATGTTTACCTTACTCCTCCGAAACGGCTTTAAGTACTGATTTTTACTAAATTTTATATGCATATGCAGTAGGTCTGAGACTGGTCGGCTACTATCTATTTTTCATACCCCTTAGTGATAAAGGGTTGTTCACCCTTAACATTTTTTTTTAATTTTTTGACTTTTTTTTCTGTAATGTGGCATTAAAAAATACATACAACCCTAAATTTTTACCCTTTTATCACCAACCCCTATTTTTTTATAGCCATTTTAGTAATTTAAGCATTTTTCATCCCGCTCGATAACTGATCAATTATTGTCTTTTTTAAATTAATTACATAATAATTTATGTAGCAAAACAACGTTTGCCGGGTTAGCTAGTATATTATAAATATATAATAAGGGTTGGACTTAGTATCCCTTAACACGAATTTGGATGTAAAAAATATTGTAGTTGATAGAGCTTTAGTCCACGATTACAATGATACCACTCTTATTACAAGGTAATGCACCGTTTTCAAGAAAATCACCTAAAAAAATCTTACCTAAAACAGGTAAATCACGTAAATAAATATCCCATAGCACGAATTTGGTTGTAAAAAATATTGTAGTTAATAGAGCTTTAGTCCACGATTATAATGATACCACTCTTATTACAAGGTAATGCACCGTTTCCAAAAAAATAACGAAAAAAATTCTAACCTAAAACAGATAAATCACGTAAATAAACACTAGATGAGCGCTGCCATCGCGGCGGGAGGCTAGAAACTGTCATAAAATGATTTTGGTTTCTTAGTAAAATATAAGTACAGGCAAAGGGTTCAAGCTCATACAGCCATAAATTAGTAAAAGTAATAAATCCCCAAAGCTCTATCAACTACAATTCATTAAAATTGGTTAGATTAGGTTATGTTAGAATAGTTAAAACAACGCACGAGGCGAGCGAAGCGTGCCGCGGCAGCGGCGATAGATATTTGGGGATTGATGAACATGAACAATAAACCCTTTTATAAATGTTTTCCTTTTATCTAAAAATAATTATTGATGAAGCCGTCTAATCTGTCATAGACTATTTTTTACATTTCATCTCACTGTTTTTCATACAATTTATGGCTGTATGGGCTTAAACCCTTTGCCTGTCCAAATATTTTAGGAAGAAACCAAAATCATTTTATGACAGTTTCTAGCCTCCCGCCGCGATGTCAGTAGTGTTTATTTACGTGATTTATCTGTTTTAGGTTAGAATTTTTTTCGTTATTTTCTCGAAAACGGTGCATTACCTTGTAATAAGAGTGGTATCATTGTAATCGTGGACTAAAGCTCTATCAACTTCAATATTTTTTACATCCAAATTCGTGCTAAGGGATACTAAGTTTTAACATATAATAATATAATATGTTACAATTACACGCGTTGTAATGGTTTAATAAGCGCTTTATTTAAATGTGTAACACTCGAGTCGCTTCATTGTGTGTCTTCTACCGCATTCATCACGGGGAGTGTTCCGAAGAGCTGTTTAACCTGATTCCTGCCGCCGAATTCCACCTTCGCACGACACGCCACAAGTTAGGATATCATCCTCACCATCTGAATATGTGGCGGTCCTCCACAGTGCGGTTTTCAAGGAGCTTTCTTCAACGTACTTCAAAGCTGTGGATTGAACTTCCTTGTGCGGTGTTTCCGGTACGATACGACATGGGTATCTTCAAAAAAAGCGCGTACACCTTCCTTAAAGGCCGGCAACGCTCCTGTGATTCCTCTGGTGTTGCAAGAGATGGTGGGCGGCGGTGATCACTTAACAACAGGTGACCCGTACGCTCGTTTGTCCTCCTATTCCATAAAAAAAAAGTAAGCCGCTAGCCGTAATGATGTTTATTGTTAAGAACTTTCTTAGTAATTTTAATACATTCAATAATATAAGTAGGTACTCAAGTGCTTCAGACCTTATACCTACAGAATACGATACTTCAGAAATTTCCTAAGGACGCTCTCTGATACGATACGGATCTTCAAGAGATCGTTAGTTCCACTTTTCCATTATTGAGAAGAGTTATGTAATACTAGCTGATGTCCGCGACTTTGTCCGCGTAGATAAAGGGTTTTTAAAAATATTAAGCAAGTTTGGAATTGAGGATTATCTCATGTCATATTCCCAGTTCTCGTTTTCGCTCCCGTTCCCAAATTATTATATGAATCGCACCAACCATTGGATCGAGCTGCATAACCCACGAGTGATTCCTGCTGAACGCCAATACATCCCTCGGCTTGTTAGAGAAGCTATAGAAATTAAAATGCATCTTAACAATTTTAATAGGGAGGATGGTTTTAGTCTAGCGCAAACATGGAATCCCGTGGTCTCTCTCTGCAGTACGATTGAAACAAATAGATCCGAAAGTATGGACGTCGTCAGTAGTGTGTCGTGAATTAGGGAATCAAAGACCAAAACGAACTGTCAGGTCAAGTGTCAAGTATCAATGTGTCTAGTGTTTCTCGCCGCCTCCGCAGTTCCGATCGATATAGGTATCGGCATCAAATTAATAAAATATATATCTTGAGTACCCGTCATAATAATAACAATATATGAATCTTATTTCGAGGAAGAATGCTATGGCAAACTTAACCTAAATTGGTATAGTTTTAACTCTTCGACGTGAATTTCAGTTTTTCACAAATCCCGCGGAATCGAAGGCAATGAATACGCTGACGAACTTCCAGGAATTGGTGCTAAAAGCACTCAATTTGGCCCTGAACCCTTCTGTGGTGTCCCAAGGATTCTTATCAAATCAATCCTTGATACATCACGTTCACAAGAGTGTATCAAACTCTGGAGCAACGCTCTCCAAAACCCTAATCCAAGCCTTCAACAAGAAGGCTGCGCAATGAGGCACTAGGGCTAAGTAGGGAAAACTTACGCATTCAAACCAGGACACTAACGGGGCAATGCAGATTAAACAAACACCTCTCAATCTTAGGTCTCAGAGATCAGACCGTGTAGAATCTGTTATAGTGCAGATGAAACCCCACGTAAACCATGTAAACCCATGTAAACGTAGCATCTCTTTGGGAAGAACAATTCTTCAACCACTTGAGATACGTCAGCTCACTGCAAAAGATATAAAAAGATTCATGAAAAGAATCAATCTTAGCAGTAAGCTATATTTAACAGTGTCACAATAAATCACATTGATAACAGTGAAACAGGGCTGCACTGAACTGTATCAAAGCCACTTTACAAACCATAACCATAAAAGGTTTATGTTTATGGTTTGTAACCATCTCTACATCCAGAGTAACTGTAAAAGTTTCTTATGAATTTTGAAATTGTTGTTTTTTTATTTTAATTTGTTTGTGTAAGGATTATGTTATTATAGGTATAGACTTGATATCAAAGTTAAATAATGATCGAGTTAAGAAAGCAACAGGATAAACATATTCATAAAATATGAACAGTTTAATAATTTTTAGGATGGCGCTATTCGCGCCAAATCAAACTAATAACTGAAATGTGTTCTTACTTATGTTAAAGATAGCCCAACGGTAATTTATTTATTTATTTGTTTAGTTATGAACTACCTACAGAATTACATGTGATACATTAACATTTAACAAGTCTTAGGTGCTAGGGATACACATAATTATATTTATAGGCAGTTACAGCATGTACACAAATACAAGTCGTACAAAATGTTAAAATTTATATAATAAGTAAAGGCTAAATAAAGTTATGTAAATGTTAAATTTATACAATGAAAGGTATATAAAAAATAAATATACAAGAATAATAATAAAGAAAAAAATTTGATATCTACCGCTGCAGACTCGAGTGTCTTAATTTATTTATTTTTAAATTTTGTTATATTATCACTGAACAGATCAATGGACTTATCTCTACTAATAAATTCATTATATAGTCTACTTAATCGGGGTATTAGGAAATGATGATCGAGATTGGTCCTGTGTGTTGGGTGCGTAAAATAGGATGCCGTGGAGTACGGGGGTGAACCTTGATGCATATTTGACTCAAAAGATCAGTGTTATTTTTGATGCCGTTGAGGAGTAAAAATAAAAATAGCATATCATGTATTTTCCGTCTATCTATCAGTGAGTTTAATTTGAAAGATTTTAGCCGCATGATATATGGTAGTTGCTTGTCTTGTCCAATGGAAAAACTTTTGTGAATTTCCTTTGAATGCTTTCGATCCGATCCTTATGAACTTGGTAGCCAAGGTTCCAAATTGCCGTAGCATATTCAAGTTTGCTTCTAACTAGTGTAGAAAACAATATTTTTTCGTTTTCAGCTTTTTGAAAGGCTTCTCGTTTCTGAACAAAAATCCTAGAATCTTGCGCGCTGAACTACAAGTGTTTTCGACATGAACATTATATCGTAGTTTTGCATCTAGTGTAATTCCTAGATCACGTATAGTTTCTGCAGTGGGCAGTTGCTAATTGTATATTTGTGATCAATTGGAGAGCGTGTACGAGTGAAGCTACTAATGGAACATTTTGCAGGATTTAGATCCATCCCATTTAAATTACACCAGTCAGCAATTCTATCGATATCTTCCTATAATCGATAAAGCGTCGTCATGAGTTAGGATTTCTTATGCAAGCTTTAAATCGTCTGCAAAAATCAAGCATTTTGAATTTATTACAAATTTGATGATGTCGTTTATAAAAATATTGAACAAGATTGGTCCCAAAATTGATACCTGGGGAACACCCAATCTAAATTTGAATGGTTGTGAACAATAGCCCTTTAAAGCAACACATGAACGTCGCCACATGAGAGCCATGATAAAATTGATCCAACAAACCCAAAGGAGGAAAGCTTTGCAACTAGTAATCTATGATTAACTTTGTTGAAAGCCTTCGAGAAATCTGTATAAATAGCATCGACTTGTGTACGAGAGTCAACAGAAGCTACAACGGAACTAATAAACTTCTACAGGTTTGTCATAGTTGATCTGGCAGCGACGAATCCATGCTGGGCTTCCGAGAGCACGTGAAGAACATGGCGTGACAATATTGGGTGCAACAGAGACTCGAATACTTTTGACAAGGTTGACAGAATCGAGATCGGCCTGTAATTGGTAATATTCTAACGACCACCCTTTTTATGCCAGCTCCCTTCTTCGTCTCAGGTCTTTTTAATTTCAGGATGACACGAGATCACGAGTGTGACATAAACACGGCACAGAAAGTTATCAGATTTAGGTTGAACATAAATATTGACGTTTGGGGGATCTATAGTATCGTAAACTGATGCAAAAAAATTGCAAACAAATTGCATACACTTGGACCATCAGTAGCTACCCTGTCATTATAGACCATTTTAGATGGATATGTGTTTGGTGATTGTCTTAAATTTTTTAGACGAGTCCAATAATATTTTGGATTATTTGCCAAATTGTTTTCGATTGATTCTATATAATTATTATGGCATTCTTTAATTGGGCTATTACTGATAGTTCTTAAGGTTTCGAATTTAAGTTTGTGTAATGGATTGTTGTAAATTTTTGCTTTTATCCTTATCTTATTCTTGAGCTTTAATATCGAAATAAGTTTATTGCTGTACCATATAGGATAATTTAATAATAATAAAATAGGTAATCTATAGAATCCGTAAGGATATAAAACTAGATATGTCAGCGCAACAATCTGAAACAAAAGTAACATTTAAGTTAACAATTCACTTTAAAACTCAACACTGCTAATGTCACATTCTTATAAAAGTTCACAACGTTGTCGAAAACTATCACCTCAACTTCTCTGGAAAGTTTGTCACTTAATCACACGGTTTCCTGAGTCCGCTAATTTCCCAGGAGATATTTCATATGTTGGTAAAAATGTAGGTATGTCACTACATACCTACATTTTTACTTCATCCACTGATGTAGGTTTACATTGACATTTGTGAACAAGTAAACGTAATTTAAAGACTTTTATTATGACGCCTCTTCACAATCGGCGATTACACGCGAGCACGAACGCCTGGAGGGCTTATTCGCATCTAGTCACCGAACATCGTCTATAATCGTCACAGTGATCGGTGACTTGTCGGTTTTTAGAACACGCATTATAGAGAATTCGCGTGTAGTTGCGTGCGCGTGCCCACAACTACACAGGTTTCCTTATCCGTTTCCTCCACATAGCGCGAGACGTACATAGTTAAAAAAGCTATTTTAATGTTGTAGTAATGGAAACACTATAAAGCCAATCGTACAACATTTTATCGTACAGGTACGAAGTCTTACAACTAAGCAAGAATAAGTATATGCGTGTAATCTTTACGCGCGATTAAATTAAAACTTAATAATAATTAACTTTAGGAATAATTAACAGATACATTAATATATATCATTAATTAAGCCTTGTAACCAAATAAGCAGTCACGTATTACTGAGGAGC
Source organism: Leptidea juvernica (assembly GCA_949711755.1). NCBI lineage: Eukaryota > Metazoa > Arthropoda > Insecta > Lepidoptera > Pieridae > Leptidea > Leptidea juvernica. Next base: position 19,303,905 of record CATIXQ010000006.1, read on the forward strand.
TTTTTGTTAGATTTTTTGCTATTTTTTTTCTCGGAAACGCTAACGATATAACTTCACCTTTTGAGCAAAGTTAGCATTTTCTCTACCTAAAATAAAAGAACGCCTTTATAATAAATAATATTGTTTAATTAAGTGAAATTTTAATATATATTACAAAGAATGATATAATGTTATATTTTGATATTATTATTCATCAGAAAACAAACACTAAACTTTTTACAGGTCAGGTTATTATCAGGTTGATTGATTGATTGAGTTTATTGGTTTTCTCTTTTATGCTTTTTTATTGATGAATGAGTAAAACGTTCCTGGGTTTCTGCCATTTTATTTAACTGATTATTATTTTCATTTTATATTCTATTTATAATTCATTGATACCATTCGCACATTTTAAAATATTCACTCATTAAATAAAATAATTGATAATCAGAAATTGAAGGTTATATTAGCACATATTAAAATGATGTTGTTATTGAATATTAACGAATATGGCTGTTTGGGCTCGAACCCTTTGCCTATCCTAATAATGGGCGAAGAAACCAAAAACAAATTAACGAATGCCGCAAATGTCAGAAAAATTCTGTTAACTTATATATTAAGTAATTATTATAAAAGTAGTAATAAATAAGCAAATTATACACTTGGAGATTTTCAAAAAATATTACTGAGCATATTGAAATGGTTTTTTTAAACCATAAAATTATAAGGATTTAAAAAATTGTTTCAAGTGACTTTTTTACTGAGCATTACTTCCGTTAGAAAAAATTTCTAAGTTACCCCCAATTACTGCAAAAGTTTTACCTCAAAAAAAACAGAATGTCAGAATGACGCATGGACAATTATACATTTTTTTTGGAGTTTATGGCCTGGTATCTAGACCTTTAGGACATGGACACTTATACTTCTACGTTCTAACCATAGATTATATCTACCAGACAGTACTAACTCGTTACACTATTAGTTTTGTACTAAGACAAAATACTAAAGTATTAAAACTGTAGCCTAATTCTAGAGTTCAGGGTAGTCAATAACGGACTTAACATGTAGTTCGGCATTTAGCGTGTCAGAAACACATTACGGTCGGAAAGCAATTAAGAGCCTACGTAAAGCTATCTAAATGTATGTTTGGGAATGTATCCTAATTTATGGTCACCGTTTAAGGAGACCGATTTATTCCTACCAATAAAATGTATTACGTTTTACTTCACGACTTCGTTTACAATAAACGATACCCTGTGGGGACAGGGTTACGTTTCTGTCGTATTTGTAAATTATTAGTTCTTTTTTTTATGGAATAGGAGGACAAACGAGCGTACGGGTCACCTGGTGTTAAGTGATCACCGCCGCACGATCTCTTGCATCACCAGAGGAATCACAAGAGCGATTTGTTGAAGGTACCCATGTCGTATCGTCCCGGAAACACCGCACAAGGAAGCTCATTCCACAGCTTAGTAGTACGCGGAAGAAAGCTCCTTGAAAACCGCACTGTCACACATCCAGATGGTGGGGATGATATCCTAACTTGTGGCGTGTCGTGCGAAGGTGGAATTCTACGAAAGCACAGGAATTAAAAAATATAAATAATTCAGAAGCAACTGTAATTTACTTACTGTGGCATTTGTTTTGCGAATCAATAAAAAGATTTAATGTGAATTTACCTTATTTTGAAGTGAAACTTCTTTAGAATTGTTGTGAGTTGAAACTCGATGAAACGTAAAATCGAGACGATACAGTTCACAGTAATTGACGCAGTATTCCAAAGGTATATTGACCATATTAGGACCAAAGTATTTATTTCATACTTTAGTTACCATAAGCATATTGTGCCCCGAGTCTGAATAAATCTATGATAAATATAAACTAATAAAATGTAAAATAATCATCAAACTTTGTATCACTGTGATCATGTCTAAACCTACACTTAGCCTCTTCCCGAAATCTATATTCGTCTCATTATCTTGAAGCCAAAATTTTTGAATGTTTCACTTGTGGAAGGCATAAAAGGCATTTATTTTCTCAAAATTGATTCCTTTAGAATTATTTTTTATATCATTTCTAACGCTTCCACCGCTTCGGAAACAAATGGCGCTCTGAGAATGAAGAAGCGGTGCAAGAAACTCTCCCAGCATTCTTTTTTTGCGTTCTTTTTAATAAAATGTACAAACTGAAATAGGTAGTAACAAATAATAATATAATAATAATAGGTTACTGACATTTGGGACGTTGATTCAACAATTATTGTCCCGATAGTCGTTTCCGTAAACGGTCTTACAGCAAAGAGCCTCGACCATCATCTCAAGAGGCTCTCGCTAAATAACTAGGTCAGATATGGAAGGTATCGTGCGGAAGTTCCTCAGTGTGTCGCACTAACCACCGGCGTAATTGTAGTGAACCTACGCCGGTCGGACTCTTTTTTTATACTTATATTAGCAGTAGTACGCGACTTCGTCCGCGTATAATTTCTGATTTACTATGAGATTATTTTCCTGCTGGAAGGGCAATCAAGCCTATCGACAAAAGTCCAACCGCTAGGAAAAACCGCACTTAATAGTTCAGACCTAAAGAGGTCGCAATTCACAATTTTTTTTTTGGAATAAAGAGCCGACGGTTCTATTTTTTCCAAACTTCCCCGTAAACAAAATTTCAATTTATATTATGAGTATGAATCTTTATTTCGAGGAAGATTGCTATGGCAAACTAAACCTAGTATTGGAATAGTTATAGCTCATCGATGTGAATTTCAGTTTTTCACAATTCCTGTGGGAACCATTGATTTTTCCGGCATGAAATGTAGCCTATATCCTTTCCAAGCTCTAGAGCGATAGCTCCGGCGTAAAAGCGTTAGAAACAAACTAACATCCATATTTATAATATGAGTAGGGATTATAAATATAGGAAATAAGATTCAGGTAAGATGGAATAAGTGTAAAATAATAACACGGACACAGTTTTACACAAATTATCTTGTCCCAAACTGCATAGCCTGTATCAGGGTAGGGCGGGGTTAGTTGAGCAGTTTTTCACTTGACGGCTATAGCTCCTTAATGGTAACTCTAATGGCTTGTTCTGCATATTGATGAATTACTAATATATCCCTTAGCAAAAGTGTCCCTAGTAATTCGTTTCTAGATAGTTGAATTTAAGAGCTACAGCTGTTAAAATACTGAAAGTCATCATTGGTCAACGTACCCCATGGCTGAGGTAAGTTGAGCAAGGATATGGGGCAAATTGAGCACTCAGACGGATTCAATGACTCAATAACTAGATACGTAATCAAATTTGTTTTTAACAATCATCTTTTATTTATTATTTTTATGGGCGAAACACAACACTAAATTCTCTGAATAACTGTGGCAATTGACACAAACGAAAGTAAGACCAGCACCAGGCACACTTTTTTTATGAGCCCATTTTCTGCAAACTTGACATTGTATGCATGTGTCTCCTGGTAAACTTTCAGAATAGTTTTCGCATTAATTCAGACAGCAATAATCATCATTGTTGCTTTTTTCACTTGACTTTTATAAAAACACTTTTCTTCCATTTTTCTTGAATATTTATCCTTGTCATTTTAACTCTATCAACGTTTTTTGTTCCTCTTTTAACTGTCTGTAACCCATCCACTGGCATTACCTTCTCCTATAGGTTATATATAGGGCAAACTTAGGTATACTGAATTTTCATGAGCAGATACAGTAGTTACGTTAGTCCCTCGTTGACAGTGACGTTTCGCTTATCCTTCCCAGCTAAAATCTTATTTGGCTTCAGCACAGTGGACACTCCTGTCTCATCCACATTCCTAATTTCTGATACACTGAATCCATGTTTATTGAGAAACTATAGCTCAACTAGCCTCACCCCGAAATTTTAAGACAAAGGTGAGATTATGATTAAACTGTTAGAATTATACGCAGAACCTTTATATATATCAAAAGTAGAATAAATTTATCATAGTATAACACTTACCCGATTGAAAACGAATGAAATTTGGCTATTACAGACGAAATATTACTGTTTACAATTATTTTACTCTTTGTTGTCAAAATAAGTAATGCGGTCATGTATGTACTTTACTCGATAGACGTGTCGCCACTGGCGGTCGTGTGATGAGTTCTCCTCTGGCGACGCTTTCTTTAAGCTATTTGATGTTTCATGCGGTGTATAGTTTTCAAGATATTTCGATTGCCCAACTTGCCCCTATGCTCAACTAGCCGCGCCGAACCCTATGGGCACAAAGAAAACGATATATTTAATATTATATACTAACAAAACAAATCTTATTCTTATTTACAATACTATGATTACATAAAATAAAAACTATCATTACGGGGAAGCGTACTAAGAATACTGGCAGCATTTCCGAGCTGGATGGCTAGGCTGATCCGTTGACCAAAATAGCTGCCAGTAAATTCTCCGCAATACACAAATATATATAAACATCCATGACTCCGAAACAAACATTCATATTCATCATATAAATGATTGCACCTACCGGGATTCGAATCTGGAACCTCTAGGTCAGTAGGCAAGGTGACTAACCACTGGGCTAATAGGGGTTGTCATAAGTCATAATATATTTCATAAGCAAGCAGAAGTAATTCGCAGCATATTTATGATATACTTGAACTAGATTTAAGGCAACAGCTTAGTGTCCGACAGATTGGAAGACTCTTGTTAAGTGGATAAATTTGGTCTTACGACGGCAAACTGAAACTGCTTCGGAAACTGCTAAAACTTGCAAGTTATTAGTTTTTTAATAAATTTAGTTTTTTTTTTATGAAAATAATGGACGAGACGAGCAGGACGGTCAGCTCATGGTATTTGATGCGTCCTGCTCATTACAATGCAGTGCCGCTCAGGATTCTTGAAAAACCCCAAAAATTCTGAGCGGCACTACAACTGCGTTCGTCACCTTAAGACATAAGATGTTAAGTCTCATTTGCCCAGTAATTTCACTAGCTACGGCGCCCTTCAGACCGCAACACAGTAATGCTTACACATTACTGCTTCACGGCAGAAATAGGCGCCGTTGTGGTACCCATAATCTAGCCGGCATCCTGTGCAAAGGAGCCTCCAACTGGTAAAACTTTAGTGTCCAAAGTTTTCAATTTGCCGCCAAATCGTAAAACAAATGACAAATGGATAAAATACATGCTCAATTAGGTTAGCAGAGATCTATTTTCAAAATAATTGTAGCCTATGTTTTTATTGTTTTGTTTACAAGTGGCCTGTTCTAAAAACTTTCATTGTCAATCTCGTCGTATGATTGATTCATCTACTGCACTCGTTATTGCTTTGAGTTTTTTATGATTAAATTAATTGTTTTTGTAACTGGACTACAATACAGCGGAAGTCGGTTACGGCAAGATGGCGTCACGTTTGTGTACCATCCAGTTTTTGGCTAAGGAAAGCTAGCAACTTTTGTCTGATGGTGAGAAGAGCAATCGATTAAATGCTCACAATATGGGTGTTTCAAGAATCCTAAAGGCACTGCTATAATTTATTTCATCTCTCAAACACCAGGACAAATCAGTATTATTATTAGTATATATACCAGTGTATACGTACGCCACTGCACAGAATGTTTGCTCTCCATAACTCTAGATTTAATGATGTAGATATGTTTTCGTGTTCCTCTAAAACTTACAAACCCAGAATAAAACAAATCCTGGCACAAACAGAGTAAGTTAGAAATCACGTAATTTCATCTAAATTGTAACAATGTCTACAACTGCATTATGTTAGATTTATTTATTAACTGGTTGTCTGCAACTAAGAGTAATTTAAGTGTAAATTTAAATATTAAGTGTACTTAGTGAAACTGTTTAAGGAGATATTCTTGTGTCCATATTTCTATTTTTACTTTATCTACTTTATGTTTAAGGATGTATCTGTATGCTGAGATGGTTTGGACATGTCGAGAGAATGAATGAAGAACGATTGACAAAGAAAGTGTATAAGGCCAGTGTGAATGAAAGTGTTGGAAGGGGTAGGCCTAGGCGGACGTTTCAAGATCAAATCAGGGACGTCTTGAAAAAAGGCCAGGTCAAGAGTACCCTAAATCGGAGAGCATGTATGAAAGGAATAATGAAAGTGGACGAAGCGGAACAAGTATGTAAGGATCGTAGCAAGTGGAAAGAAGTGGTCTCTGCCTACCCCTACGGGAAAGAGGCGTGATTTTATGTATGTATGTATCTGTATTTGTTTTCAAATAAATAAACAAATAAATATAGCTTATATATAATAGGGTGTTTGCGTAGTGTAGAACACTACAGCAAAAATGGTGATCGTTTTCTGAGATTAGCGTCAACAAACAAAGAGACAACAATTCAAAAATCTTTCGCCTCGATTATATTAGAAAAATCGTATGTAAAAAGTTTTCTGTACATGATGAACATGATGATGAATATGATGAACAGGCCCGCCATTCTTTAAAGTATATTTTATCATGTATAAGATTTATAATATCCAGACGACCGAGCCTTGCTGGACATCTTGATTTGGACCGGGGTCTTCTCCTTTCCGGATCACCCAATCCCACCTGAGCTATTATAGTCTTGTATTCTAATGTTATTGTAGCTGTTTTTCATTAAAACACGGATAAAACTACATTTTTTCAAATTGAAACCTAGGTACATCGATTTCTCGCCCCCAAAACTACCTGTTCACTAAATTTCATTTAAACCGTTGGAACCGTTTTCGAGATTCAGATTATATATACTATATATATGTTGCCTCTCAATATATTCTTGATAATGTTATAATAATAATAATTCCTTTATTTCAGGCTACATGGCCCATAAAATAAATACCTTATGGTGTAACATACACATGATAATTATATAACTTAAATCTACGTCACATTTTCGCGGCGATGTGAGGCGCGGGTTCGGTAGGTTCCGGCGGTCGGCGACGTCCGCGATACTTGCGGAACACGACCCCCTTCGGCCTCAGCTGCACGTCCAGGAAGGTTGATATATATTCTGTTGGGACGCGAACAACAAAAGAGTTGAAGTCTACTGCGTGACGCGTAAACTTTTCGACCCCCAACCGGAACCTTGTCTTCTCCACCAAGTACTGAACAATGTCGGAGGCCTTGGCGGTGTGGTGAAAGCGAGAGACGTAGATATACGTCGCTGGGATTACGGGACGCAGGAGCTGGTTCTGTCCTATCGGTGCTGTGCCACTTTGGTTACGACTAGGAGGTCTCCTCTTCTTCCGCTCCACCTTAATGAAGCCATCCTTGTCGGTCAGACCCTTCGACACAGCTCTACAAGCGGGTTCGTTGCGGGCGTGCCCGCTTCCACTTTCTGTACTCAGCACTGTCCGCTTTCTGGGTTGCTGCCGGATGGCAGCAGCATAGTCACGTTGAAGTGTTGACGTAACGACAGCAGGTGACACCTCCGAGAGGGGAGGAGGTGAGGGACGGGCGGCAAGTACATTACCGCTTACACGTGCGGGCGCAGCGGCCGGTGTCGAGTCGAATTTCGCTGATTCAATACTCGCTGGCGAAGCAATGCAAGCCCCACGTCGTGTGTTGATGTTATTGGCCTCTATTGACCTACTTGATGATGATGATGTCATCCCAGACGTATCCGTCGACGGCGACACCCTTAGCTCGTCTTCGTCTAGGCTCTTGCATGAGCGCGAGCATGACTCGCAAGACCAAATTTTGTTTTGAAGGTCCTATTGCAAGAAGCGCAGTAAGAGACCCACTTGAATTGCGAGTATAGTTGTAGGAGGGCTTGGGTCAAGTTTTTCGGATCAGGCCTTTGGCGTCAAGGTCTTCAAGACGGGAACGCTCAAAGTTTTCTATACCCGTGTTGACAGCAGTTTGCCACTCCGACCTCTGCGTTGCAAGTTCCTCCCATGACTCACTAGACATGCCAATAGCAGTCAAGTGGCGTTTTAAGACATCCCTGTAACGCAGAAACTGTCCTCCAGGCTTTCGTTTACCTGAGCTAAGCTCAGAGTAAAATACCTTTTTTGGTAATCTGGAAGACTCCATGCGTACAAGGTATCCACACCAGCGTAGTTGGCCTTTCATTTGCATACACTCCATTCCAGCGAGCTTAGCTCGACGTAGAACCTCCGAGTTTGGCACACGATCCTGCCATCTCACCCGAAGAACCCCCCGAAGACACTTCATGTGGAAGGTATCAAGGCGTCTGATATCTCCCTTGTAAAGACACCAGGTCTCCGAGGCATAGAGCAACAATGGTAAGATTATGGCCCTGTAGACAGCGAGTTTTGTGTGGAGTTTCAGGTCATGTAATTTCCAAACTCGTCGGCTAAGACTTGAAATTTGATGCACAGATCTGGAAGATCTCGTCCATACTATCAATTGCGTGCTGAAGGAATGCCAGCAATTCATTGGCTATGAGTTTTTCGGAACTCATAGTCATAATAGCGTGCAGCGGCGGTTGCCGCGCAGATCGCGAATATAAATTATATTCGTAAGTTCAGTGAGCATGTACGTTACCGAGCGTTAGTAGTAGTAGTAGTAGTAGTAGAGCGAGAGTTATGTACATAGGCACATAAGTGAATTTGCTAGAAACTGTCATAAACATATCGTTAACACCAGGAACAAACATAAACTTATAACGCCTACTACTCGAGTTAGTAAGTCTTTTGTGGGGCGTTGTATATGCTTTTACAACAAGATCCCAGATAATGTTTAAAACAAATGTATTACGAAATTCAGAAAGAAGAAAGAATTGTTAAACGTTTGTGTGGTAAAGGTTACATACATAAATGACTTTCTTAATGATACCACTGATTGGGAAAGGACCGACCGCCCACAGGCTATTAAATAATAAATTTTATTGTACGATTTTATATTGTAACCATATTTTTATATTTAATAAAGAAGCCCACTGGGTTCAGATCTGAGACATAACTTTGGGAATGGGTGATAGTTTTTGTCTTTACCACTTTAGCGAAATTGTTAATCGGTTTCTAAGATTAGGGTCCACAAACAAACAGACAATAATTTAAAAAAAAAACAGTTTTATTATAAAATAAACTATGTATATAAATAGTTTTTTGTAAATATTCATTATATGATAAACAGACACGCCACTCTTTAAATTTTATTTAATCATGTATAAGATTGATATAAGCATCGCCAAACCACAAAAGGAAAATACTAACTGTAACTGAGCCTATTCTTAGATTCAGAATGCTCACGGAAAATGGAACCAGATTACTGTTACGACTCCAGTTTTAACAATAAAAATATTCAAATAAACTCTTTAACAGTGTTCGCTCTTGCCTCATATATCCATGAGCACGCAACACTGAATAAGTTGATTCAGTTGTCAAGACGCAGGCTTTAGCGGATATACCAGTGGATTTTACCAGTGGCGAAAGACTGCTGGATTAAGTTCTATTATTTGTGTATGTTATATTATTATCTACATATCTAAAAATGAATTGCTGTTCGTTAGTCTCGCTAAAACTTGAGAACGACTGGACCGATTTGGCTAATATTGGTATTGAATTATTTGTAGAAGTCCAGGGAAGGTTTAAAAGGTGAATAAATATGAAAGTATTCGGAATTAAATTAAAAAAAAAACAACAATTTTGTTTTTCCTTTGATGTGTCCCCCGTCGTCTGATATTTGTTTTGTATGGACATATTTTCTATGAGAGAATTTATTGACGCACGGTTTGACAGTTCTGCTGTAAAACAATTTCATACAACAAAAGGGAGCATATTTTACGAAATAATTCTTGATGTTATGATATATTACTGACAAATTCATAAAAAAACATTATTTTATTTATTATATACAGAACAACGTCTGTCGGGTCAACTAGTTATTTATAAAATTTATTCATTATATTTTTTATGATAATAAGGGACGAGCCGAGCAGGACGTTCAGCTGATGGTAATTGATATGCCCTGCCCATTATAACGCAGTGCCAGTTAGGATTCTTGAAAAACCCAACAATTCTGAGCGGCACTACATTTGCACTCATCACCTTGAGACAGATACGACTTAGGGACATTCAAGAAAAAAGCATACTCCCACCTTAAAGGCCGGCAACGCATTTCTTGACACACCTTTTGTTGCGGATGTCCAATGGCCGGTTGCCTCACCTCTCCCCATACCGTGAGCCTCTTGCCCGTTTGCCCCCTCTCATATAAAAAAAAAAAGTACGAAATGCTGTGATATTTTTATGCATTTTGAAGTGAAACTTCTTTAGGCGCATGAGGGCAATTTTTTTACAAATGAAACGGAAAAGAACGTCACGGAAATTTGAGACATTTTTGTTCAAGGGAGAGAGCGATTGACACCGATTGAGGAAGAGTATTTCTTACTCTCGGGCTTCCCTACTAGCCTTCTTTTGTGCAGGTTTAGCGTCACGGGCGTACTGCTGGCATGAGCGAGCATGCAACCAAGGCGTCGCGTTTGGTTTATTACGAAAAAAATTAATATCAAATAATTCACAAAGCGTATTGATAAAACCCACAAAATTTATAAATACTAAGAAACTATCGAATAAAATAAGTTTTGTGTTTATAGCTATCATAGTTTTATGATAATATAAAATAATTCAAATAAAAAGACTATTTTTCAAAAAATAAATCTATCGAGATATTTTCGTAATCGTGTTTTCGAAACTGCGATAATTTAGATAAAGAAATGAAGATAAACATGTCAAAAAATTGGAATCGTAGTATTTGTAGAAGATCCGCAACAACAGGTGTATCAAGAAATGCGTTGCCGGCCTTTAAGGTGAGAGTATGATTTTTTCTTGAAGGTCCCTAAGTCGTATCTATTCGGAAAGACCGCTGCCGGTAGTTGATTCCACAAAGTGGCTGTGCGAGGCAAGAAATTTCGAAGAAAACGCGCGTTTTCTTCGAAATTTCTTGCATTGTGGAATGCCAGACGTCTACGTGATGCGGATGGTACTTTGCACGTAATGTCCGATGGTGGAATTCGGCCGCTGGAATCAACCCGAACAGCTCCTCTGAGCACTCCCCGTGATAAATGCGGTAGAAGATGCAGAGAGAACCCACATCTCTACGCAATGCTAGAGAATCAAGCCGATCGGAGATGACTTGATCGTCGATGATTCGAGCCGCTCTTCGTTGTATGCGGTCAAATGGGAGAAGCTGGTACTGGGGAGCACCCGCCCAGAGGTGAGAACAGTACTCCATGTGAGGCCGAATTTGCGCCTTATAAAGTTGCAGGCGGTGGCTTTTAGTGAAGTACTGTCTCTTTGCAAAGCATAGTCTCGATTTCAGACACAAGTTTGATACGGTTCTCGTCGACGCTATCCCGGGACATGTTGGCACGGCCGGTGTAGGAAGCATACCCCGTGCTGTCGTCTGCATAGCAATGAATATTGCTGATTTGCAGCATATCATTGATATGCAGAAGAAACAGCGTAGGGGATAGCACACAGCCTTGCGGGACACCAGAGTTTATGGGTTTTAAGTCGGAGCATATACCGTTGAAAACAACCTTGATGCTCCGATCAGCTAAAAAGCTAGTGACCCATTTGCACAACTTCTCGGGAAGCCCAACGGATGGCAGTTTCGCTATAAGCGCTTTATGCCACACCCGATCAAAGGCCTTCGCTATGTCCAAACTCACCGCCAACGCCTCTCCCTTCGACTCAACCGCTTGCGCCCATTTATGGGTGAGGTACGCAAGAAGATCACCAGCTGAGCGACCCTGATGGAAACCGTACTGGCAGTCGCTGATCAGCTGGTGCCCCTCTAGGTATCCCAAGAGCTGGCGGTTGATGATCGACTCCATTACTTTGGAGAAAATGGGTAATGGCAATGGGGCGGTAGTTGGACGGATCTGAGCGTACACCTTTCTTAGGGATCGGGTGCACTAAAGCCGCCTTCCATAATTTCGGGACTACGCCTGATGAGTAGGAGAGCCGGAAAAGACGGGTAAGGACCGGCGCCAGTTCCGGAGCACATGTCCGCAGCACTAGCGGGGGAATGCCATCGGGCCCGCTCGATTTGTGAATGTCCAAGGTGAGAAGCGCCTTAAGCACGGCACCATGCCGGATTTTTACCTCCGTCATATATGAATCGCACCGCGGAATATGCGGTGGTGGTGCACCTTGGTCATCCAGAGTCGAGTTGGACGCGAAGAGGGAGCCCAGGAGATCAGCTTTCTCTTTCGCGTCATGGGCCAGCGAGTCATCATCCCTGTGCAGTGGCGGAATGGCTGGCTGGCAGAAGTTCTCTTGCGCAACCATTTTTATAAAATATTACGCGGTCCTTCTGGGGTGGGGTCGTTGACCCGCATAGCTCGGCTAGTGTCTCAGCCATGCCCGTGTCGAACGTATATATAACGCTATAGATAAATACGTTCGAGTGATTTTTGCCTAAAGTGTTGGGAAAACCTCGCCTTAAGTACGGATTATGTACATATTGATCTCACTAGTACAACATTTATTATGCTGGGATTGTCACCTACTCTTAAGTGGGGTCAAAATATGAATTCGCGGCTTCCTTTAACTTGTGCCACCGGTAACTATTCTATTTCCGTTTGGAAAAAGGTACAATGTCAGCATTGAGCAAGTGTGGGGAGTTCAGCGGAGAAACAGCTCAGTTTTAATATTTATTATACTTTCAGTTCTGTTTGAACATTTACCAGCGTTATAAGATATTTTTTTTTTTATGGAATAGGAGGACAAACGAGCGTACGGGTCACCTGGTGTTAAGTGATCACCGCCGCCCACATTCTCTTGCAACACCAGAGGAATCACAAGAGAGAAGGTACCCATGTCGTATCGTCCCGGAAACACCGCACATGGAAGCTCATTACACAGCTTAGTAGTACGAGGAAGAAAGCTCCTTGAAAACCGCACTGTGGAGGACCGCCACACATCCAGATGGTGGGGATATATCGTATGTTGTCAGTTGTAAGGATTTATTGAAAATGAACTTATGCCCCCTTATTCCTTTTATGGAAGACCTATTTATAAAAATCTTGCAATGATGGCTTTGACGTTTAATTATTAAACAATGAATACGGCTGTATGGGCTTGAATCCATTGCCTCTCCAAATAATGGACGAAGAAACCAAAAAAAATAACGAATGACGCAAACTTTAGAAAATTTTGGGAACCAACTTCAACGTGTTACTTTCGTGTTACCGCATTTTAAAATTTGACTCTCATCATTTTTTCATAACGCGCCTAAAGAAGTATAACTTCAATAATAATAAAACCTGTATATTCCACGAATTAATGCTGTAGGTAGGACATGTTTTATTGATACTATTTACGTTGTTGTAGGTATGTTTGAAAAAAAAGAAAATTACAGCTTTAACAGGTTTGAATAAGATTTATATAAATGGAGTCTTTTAGGATAGGTTATAAAATTGTTCTATCAGCTAATATTTCGATTAATATCTATTGATTTATCTTAACTCGAAGGCATAACTTATATGAAATACGAGCAAACAGGTACTTGTGAATCACCTAATGTAAAATGAATCTGTGGTCTATGTTTTCTCGTAAAATTAAACGAATTAAAATATCGTTGTTGGAACAGGAGGTACTATGTTTTTATGAGAGACCCATTTTTCGATTGCATTTACTTTATTGTTTATAGCAAATGAATAAAATATAAAAAGTGCGATTTAGTCCGTGACGGTACCAATGGCTGCGAAGCACGCAAATTTGTCTGGATAAATAAATTGTATTATTTTCACTATATTAAATGTGTAAATATAAAAAGTACAATTGATAAGTTATCCTTTTGACAAGTATGGGCTATCCTAAGTATTATTAGTAAGTAACCTTTATTATGTCCTCGTCGTCCATAAAAAAAATAATTCTTTTAAATTTTCGAAATGCATGATAAAAAAGCGGCCAAGTGGGAGTCGGACTCGCACACGAAGGGTTCCGTAGTAGCAAGTAACATAATATAAAAGTGGTATAGATAGGATAATGATATTAAATAATTTAAATGGAAAATCAAAAAATCTTTGCTCAAAATCATACAGTGCAAATGAGCTCTCATCATTTATACATATTAAAAAACTACTTACTAGATCTCGTTCAAACCAATTATCGGTGGAAGTTTGCATGGTAATGTACATCATATATTTTAACACTTTGGAAGCGTCTCTCGCGCAAAGTATTCAATTTAGAAAAAAATATATTAGAAACGTCAATATAATTTTTGAAGACCTATCCATAGATGACCCCACACGTATTCACGGTTTAAGAATACATCTACTTACCAAGTTTCAACAGTATAGTTCTTATAGTTTTGGAAAAAAGTGGCTGTGATATACACGGACAGACAGACAGACATGACGAATTTATAAGGGTTCCGTTTTTTGAATTCGGAACCCTAAAAATCTACGCTGTCAATGAGATTATAAGCAGAGCTGAAATAAATGTTTAATATGTAGTAATGCACAAGACTAGATACTTATCTTAGCTTTTTACACTGCGGAAAATAGGTTAGCGCGTTCCACGAAACAAAATATTTACACAAATTAAAGGCATTATAAATCATAAAGTTAACAAAAACTTACAAGTTTTGCATCGCAAACTTACTACCACAATGACTAACTTTCACTTACTATAAATCCGAAGAGATTTATTAAGGGTTTACTGGCGTTGGGGTTGGAATATATCGCTTCTTTTGCATTCAATTAAGCCTCCGCGGAAAGTTGTTGAGTTAGAGAGGTGATTCAGATGAGAGGTTTCCTTCGGGAGTTAATATTACTAGGATGTATTTGAAGCGACGTAAACTAAGTCTGTGTACAAAAACAAATCATGAGGAATTATCGCCTTATTACATACACATTATCACATGAGAAACTTGTGCTGATTTGCAAATTCAATAACTAAGAACCTGGCAGTCGAATCACTCTGGATTTTTGCCTGAACATACATCTGGCCATACTTAACATTTTGAGCAATATCAACATTATAGGAAAATCAGGCAAACGCAACATATAAATAGCGCGTGCTAATTTAGAATAATTTGTAAATGATGTTTGACTTTAATTATAGTAAATGAATCAAGTCGAAGTTTTTTTAAATCGGTCCAGAAATGGCCGAGAAACAATTTAACACAGAAATCAATTGGAGTCACCCGGTGGAAGCTCCGATCAGCTTTGCTCAATAGGCTACGCCAGGTCAAATGATAGTTTCTAATACCGATTGAGAAGGTAACCTTAAGGACCTTCTGTTATTTATAGAAGATATATTCTCACTAGCTGACACGACAGACGTTCTGTTCATAATAACAAAAACTCTTGCGGGTAGAAATGGACATTAATGTACATATATTCAGAAAACAATGCGTTATTCGTTAAATTTAAACTTATCTTTCTATTTTTCTTTCAAAAATAAAGAAGAATCTTAATAGCAAATAAAGTAATACTTACGAATATTTATTCACCTTTAACATTATTATATTGTATAAAATATAAAGTCCTTTCCCAAATATTAAGAGCAAGAAATGTACCATTATTAAACCCAATGCTTAACATCCCTGTAACGTATTTCATCCCCTACCAGGTCGAAACGACGTTACCTCGTAATAATATTCATTATTACTGCTTGAATTTAATCATGGGCCTAGCAGATGTCGAGAAGTGTCCGCTACTGAAAGTACTCGATGTCATCTCGATCGACTCTTTTTATTAAGTAAATTTAACATGCGTCTTTGATATTTGATTGAACCGTATTTATGTACAGGATTAAAAACTTGTTTTATAGAATGTTAGTCTAAAAAGTATTCATTTAGTCATCACTGTTGGCGTTGCTTAGAGACGTCGCTTTATTGTGTGTGTTTTACCGCATTTATCACGGGGAGTGTTCCGAAGAGCTGTTTTACCTGATTCCTGCCGCCGAATTCCACCTTCGCACGACACGCCACAAATTAGGATATCATCCCCACCATCTGTGCAGTGCGGTTTTCAAGGAGCTTTCTTCCACGTACTACAAAGCTGTGGAATGAGCTTTCTCGTGCGGTGTCGTCCCGGACGATACGACATGGGTACCTTCAAAAAAAGCACGTACACCTTCTTTAAGGGCCGGCAACGCTCCTGTGATTCCTCTGGTGTTAAGAGAATGTGGGAGGCGATGATCACTTAACACCAGGTACGCTCGTTTGTCCTCCTTTTCCATAAAAAAGAAACTCATCACTCATGGTGCAATAATAGTGAAGATTCATTGACAAGTCGGGTTGCCTGTTACGAGCTGAATCTAAGGAAACTATAGTGAATTACTACACCATGCACCAAAAATCAAACAGTTATCATGATGTATCTAAGGATAAGTTTAACTTTAAGGCATTGTTGCGGCAATTGACCTCGAGTTAGCCAAGGTTATCCAGCGGATCACTTTTCATTATACGTCAACCCGAAATCCCTTCATTTGTGTGCGGATTCAAAAGGTAAGGCATGGTTTACCACACGTTACTCTCGGGCACTTAAATCATAGGTTACACATTTCCTAAGAGTTTTTATTTTACCGATTTGATGTAAATGGGTCAATTTTGTGGGTAATAACATCAAGCCGTGCCACTAATTCTTAGCACTCACTTAAAACTAATACATCAGATACCAAAGAAAAGTACAGTAAGGCTTATTTCCGATCAACATAATAAGGTATTTGCAGTTTTTTGTCCCAAAAAGATTTGCTACTCGGCTTATTAGTTGACCCAACATTGATTTTCAGTGGCTACCTTCAAGAAGCGGCAATAAAGTAAGGTAATTTTAGCTATTGAATAGTGAACCCTTTAAGAATCATCAAGAAAATGTGTTTAGTGTAAGCGGCAAAAATAACTTTCGAGATGTTTAATTTGACGAATCTCGAAAACCAATAGTAGGGGTGCTACTGATTGAATGTTTGCCCATATTCGTTGACGTTTCACGCATTTGTGCTCCGAATAGCAAGGACATGATAAGCGCTATTACAAATGCTGTGCGGGCGCTCTATCTGCTAGTATATAACATCGTCTGTAGTTGACGCGAGTTATAAGCTCATTGGTCAAATCTATATATATTTTAGGATTTTACGATATTTCTTAAAGCGCCAAGTATTTAAAATTAAATAGCTTTTTGTGTATAGATCATAACTACATTACTACATAGCACAAGCTATTTATCGATAGATTGTGCCTTACCCTATGCCCATTCGCGTTGCATCGCTTTCGGATTTTGATGTCACCGCAAGATGTGGCAAGGAGCGAGAAGTAAACAGACAGCAACGTCGCATTTAATCTGTCCGATGAACGACCAGCGACTTTAAAGTTGAAGCGCGCGAGACGGCAACATCGCTTTATGATGTTTAAAGATTCAAGTTTATTGAATCATTGACCCAGTGACCCAAATTTACAGTGTGTTCATATTTGCTCAAAATTAAAAGTCTACATTATAAAATACGTTTACTAACTAAGTTTTTAAAATTATTTGGTGAACATTAACATTGTTTATTTTCACACCTCCTTCTCGATATTGCTATGTTTTTATTTATTTGATAATTATTTATCTAATTAATATAATATCCAAGACTGTATTACGAATTTAAAATTACAATGTGAGATTGAACTATTCCTGTGTGGCGTATGAGCGTGTTTTTTAAGCGACTTCAAAAAAGGAGGAGGTTCTCAAAGATTCGTCGGTTTTTTTATGTTTGTTACCTCAAAACTTTCGACTGGGTGAACCGATTTTGATAATTCATATTTTATTTGAAAGCTGGTGCTTCCCGTGTGGTGCCATTGTAATTTGCTCTTGATCTGACAATGACATGCATGAGAAAACTATAAAAGTCTTAAATTTGCTATAAGTATGCTCGCGACAAATTTACGAATAACTCGTTTTTATTTTATTGGAAAGAATATACTTCATAATTTGGTGAGAGTTTCGTTATTTTGTATGTTATCCGGATATTTGAGTTACTTACCGCAACGTCGTTATGGTCGAGTTATTGTCACAGTCAATCATGGAACTCCTTAACGACTTACAGTAAGGGTGCGATCTGTGGCAGAACTTCTAATTACTGTCTGTTATCAAATTGCAACGTTCATTGCTGCATTGCAAAATTTTCTAGATCTAGGTACACATATTTAGACAAATTATAAGTAAGTGTACTTCAGATTCACCAAAACGCAATAAATAAAATAAAAATTAATAAAAAAACAGCCGACATCAAAAACACTATTCCAAAACAATAGATTTAATATACACTAAAAAGTATAAAAATAATTGCGTATTTGATACAATCTAATTATAGTTACGATTATTGTTATTTTTGGAGTCGGTGTCAGCCAAGGTAGTTTTGTAACTACATTCATAGTTATAGGTGAGATGTGCTTGAGTCTTACACGCAACGTGAGGAGGCGAGAGGGAGAATGGGGCCGCGGGAGGACACCGGTTCCAAAAATAACAATAATCGAACCTAGAATTAGATTTAATTATCAGATTGTATAAAAATACGCAATTATTTTAATATCTCAATATCGCTCTTACACCACTCTTTTTAGTGTAAATTATATCTATTGTTTTGGAATAGTGTTATTGAAGTCGGTTTTTTTTTGGGAAATAATTTTTAAAACATGTAGACCAGAATATTATGCTACATGCGCGTATAGTGTCACATTCGATATCGTTGGATGGACCAGAAAACCCTGTAAACAAAGCCCCGTTGGTTATTTATACTATCTGGGATTTTGTCTATATTATGTTCGATGAGATTCATTTTGGAGTCTATTCTAACACTCAAGTCACGTACAGAGATAGTTGTCAGGATAATATAGGTATCATTTATATAAAAGACACTTACCCCTTATTCATAATGGTCCGCTAACTTTAAACAGCCGCTAAGGAGTGTTTTTTCTCATTCTGACTTAGGTCAGTCTACTTTTTTTTCTTCTAAGAAGACAGAGTGCGAATTAGCAATGCTTTAAGTAAGCAGACTATTATGAATTTAAAGAATAATAATATCCTAAGAAAAGACATAATCTATTACGGGCATGTTCCGATATGCACTGCGAGCACTGCACAGTACTATCACTGTACAAAAATTCGTTCCGTTATGGACTGTCAGCATACTACCGCAGTACCCTAGGGAAATATATGACGTCATAAATCGCCGCCATATTCTACTGTGAGCACTGGCGTTTTCGAGGTAAGGTACTCGCAGTACTTTTATCACGTGATCATTCAAAACCACTCGAGTGCCTAACGTTATTATTATATTATAAATTCAATTTACAATTAATATTAATTCAAATATTTTTAATTTGACAGTACTACTACTACAACAGTTATTTTTTTAATGAACTAGAAAACTTTAATACACTCATTTGAATCCTGCGACAATAAATGCGGCTGACAGTATACGGGATTGCGTTCCGTTTTAAATAGTAACCAGTATAACTGGCTATATACGAACGGCTTTACAGTATACTAAATTGACGTCATAATGTACAGTGGTTGCACTGCATTACAAGTGTGAGAATTAGTTACAATATAGTATAAGAATGTAAAAAATGTATAAGACTTATTTATTTTATGTATAACGTTGCTGTGCCCTTGCAGGGCGTCACATATTGTCTACCCATTAATGTACCAACCATCCTACTGTAAAATGTGACTTGCAATAAAATATTTTGATTTGATTTGATTTGCATATCGTTTCATTTGACAGGTGACCCAAGATCTCGTACATACCTTTTTCAGAGGATAAGTTTGGCCATACAGAGAGGTAACGTTGCCAGCTTCATAAAAGGCATTTATTTTCTCAAATTTGATTCCTTTAGATTTTTTTTGATGTCATGGGCAGCGTACCTGCCACTTTGATCTTAATGATATTTACTTAATCTTTATATTATTATAAATAATTAATTTTAATAATTTAATAGATTATTTAAGTTTTATTTTATTTAATTTCATTCAAAGAGTGTTATTTATTAAGTCATATGTAGACTTACGTAATTTCACATTTACATACAAAAACAGAAATGTTTCCTCTTTATAATATTAATTTAGATATAATAGTTTAGCTAATGACTTTGCACCAGTGCCGAGGTCGCAGGCCGAGGCATTTTATTAGTTCTAAAGATTTTGCTGGTGTCCTATCAGACCTAGTTCATAGCCGTAAAAAATAGAGTTTCGACTTTCCTTCTTTCAGGTATGGATATTTGGCGATGTCTGGTGCTCAGTCTGGCTGGCTGTAGACGTCTGGATGTGCACAGCATCCATCCTGAATCTCTGCGCCATCTCACTTGACCGCTACGTGGCTGTGACTCGACCTGTCAGCTATCCAAGCATCATGAGCAGAAAGAGAGCCAAGGCGCTAATAGCTGGGCTGTGGGTGCTATCATTCGTGATATGCTTTCCACCGCTCGTTGGATGGAAAGACAAGAGAGTGAGTTATTTTTATTTTTGAAGTGAAATCTTATTTAGCGGCGTTGAGCACTTTTATTGGGCTGGTTATAAAATGTTAAACTCGCGTCAGGACACTTGACCTGATCGAAAATTTGTAAGACAGTCGTTGAAATTATGGAAAATGAACTTTCGGTGAAAGGAGATAGGATTCAAATTAGATTGTCAAACTTTAACTTCAGTTGATATTTTAATATCAACATTGAATATAAACATGCAGAGACGGAGCTCTGTACGATTTCTATAGTTTTAGAAGCTTATTTTTTATGGGGTTATAATGAAATTCATATTTAATAGATATTTTTGAAGTGAAAACTTCTTTAGCGGCGTTGAGCATTTTCTTGGGATGGGTATAAAATGTTAAACTGATCGAATATTCGTAAGACAGACGTTGAAATTATGGATTAAAATTGTTTTTTCTGAGAGATAAACTTATAAATGTTAAATAATTGTAATAGTTCTGAAGTGTTAACTTTTATATTTAACTAGCTGACCCGGCAAACGTTGTTTTGCCATATAAATTATTTTTAGAGATAGACCCTTTCTTGGACATTGCTTTATTTTTATAAAATAAACGTAGCCTAAGTTACTCCTTATTACATCAGCTACCTGCCAATAAAAGTCGCCGGATTAGCCGGAACAAAACAGACAGACAGACAGACAGACAGACAAGAATTGTAAAAAATTTTATTTTGGTGTATTTACCGTATATGTATTCATAATATAAATTTAGTAAAAAACGGTTATTTCAATATTACAAACAGACACTCCAATTTTATTTAAATGTATAGATAATTCACACAATATTTTTATAAATTATAGCCTATATGTTATTCTGGTGTGTAAGCTATATTATTGCAAAGTTTCATCAAAATAAATTCAGTAGTGTTTGCGTTAAAGAAGTTCAAACATACATCCAGACATACAAACTTTCACATTTATAATATTAGTAGGATATAAATTGTCACATCTGTGCACGATAGCACAATAAATGAATATTGTATGACGACATGAATTCTAGTACTTTTATACTGATAAATAATTCTCTATAAGCTATTCCAAAAATATTCAAAAATGCTCAAAGTCTATGTTCAAGTTTTAATTTCTGCTGGTACTCCCGGAGTGCAACACGTTATTTTTTTTATTTATTTTGTACAGAGAGAGATTTGTATATTAGTAAATGAATTAGTGACAATACTTATAATTAACTATTTTATTATTATTAGCATTAAATATCTATATTTATATTATTATTATTATTATTATTATATTATATATAATATATAATTAATTAATTTAATATCTGGTGAGGTTCTAACGTTACTTCCGTCAGAAAAATATTCTGAGTTACCCCCAAGTCACGCCTAAAGAAGTATTACTTGAAAAATATTCGGACTTGTAACCTTACACAATACTAATAGAAATAATTTAAATTTAAATAAATTAAAGTACGTAAGTAAGTAATCATTATATCAAATACCTCATACAACAATATCACTAGTGTACATCGAGACCACTCATCTCACCACATGGCAATATTTATAATCATATGATTCCCGAATCTTGTTAAAAATAAAGAGAAGCCTTATTTAGAAGATACAGATAGATTCTGTAATATTACCGTATTTTTTAACTATAATAATTGTGAATATTAGATATTTTTTTTTATTTATTTATTTTACACACAAAAAAAGTATTTTACAATTTACTTAAATTTAAGTACAAAAAAAATGATGTGGTGTCGTGGGACACCAGGTAGGAACGAAGTTCCTTCGGCTAATGTAGAATCGACACAAATTGCAAAAAAAGACGTTCTAATATTGCTATAATCGTTATCATATATTAATATAATAATATTGATAATATATACACTACTCGCTTGTGTATGCGACTGTCGCGCCTGCGCACGTCTCATTTAACGGTTTTATTCCACGCACTTTTTTCCACGGATTTTTTCTTACGGTTTTACTATCACATTTTTTTCAGTTCGGTCGCGCAGCAAAATCCCTATCCCCTCCAAGCCTGCCGTAAGGAACTTCGTTCCAATATAAACCCATTCGGATTTTACCGTGTACTACACTCGTCGCATGTTATAAATAACTACGAGAAAACTAAGAATATACTGTATATTATAATGTAAATAATATCAAATAAATAAATAGAAGTACTTACTTCCTAATATTATTTTGTTTATATAAAATGTTTTGAGCCCTTGCTGGGTGTCACATATAATATTCTCTAAATCTTTTCTAACTAACCACCATTTTGTAATTACTCTTTCTTTCTTAATTCTTCCAATCATGTTTTTATCAATCAAATAAGACAACGGAAACAAATAGTCTGGTCAATTTAGACCAAAAAATTAGAGTGAAGTTACATAAAGTCCCAACAAGCTGAAAATCAGTGAAATTGTTCAAAACATAATTATAAACAATGTTTAAAAGTTCCCCATCATTCCCGTGTATGGATTTTTTTTTATTCAAGGTCAAAGGTAAAAAAAATGAGTTTTTCGCGATTTTCAGCAAAACAGTAAGTTTTATCATAAAAGTACCTTGACAAAAATTGTAGATCATAAAATTATCTATAAAAAATGTATTAATACTTTTTTTCTTACGAGCCACCGTTTCTGAGATATAACGATTCAAAAAGTTGTAAAAACGCGCTAAGTACTAGCTGGCGTGGAAACGTGTGCATATTATGACGATAACAACTTTTATAACTTTTTGAATCGTTATATCTCAGAAACGGTGGCTCGTAAGAAAAAAAGTATTAACACATTTTTTATAGATAATTTTATGATCTACAATTTTTGTCCTAGGTACTTTTATGATAAAACTTACCGTTTTGCTGAAAATCGCAAAATACTAATTTTTTTTACCTTTGACCTTGAATAAAAAAAAATCCACACACGGGAATGATGGGGAACTTTAAAATATTGTTTATAATTATGTTTTGAACAATTTCACTGATTTTCAGCTTGTTGGGACTTTATGTAACTTCGAATGTCTAAATTGACCGGACTAAAAAAAGGTTTGAAAATACATATATTTAAATTTCTCCATGATAAGATATTTTTAGTTGTAAAATTCCTTCAATGTCTCATATAATATTTTGATTTTGATATAAAGGTCAATTTAACGTTACTAATTTAAATAGCGTTATTACAAAAAAAAACAATAGTAAGTAATTAATAGTTTTATTATTCACTTGACCGTACAGTGTTACCCTAATGAAAAGTGTGAAACTTTAATTTAATTAAATGAACTTTAAAGTTTAATTGAAATCAACTCCACCAATTATTGTAAAATCTGACATACTTGGTGAAATATGGCTTTGGCTGTACTGAGCATGATTATGTACATACTACGTAATAAGAGGCGGGAAGCCTAAGAAAAAATAACTAATTTTGTATGACGATTGACCACGAAGTATAATCCGGCTAAGTTTCAAAGCGAACAGATGCTTTAAACGTAGCTGATTTCAGTTATCTCAGTTTTTTACAAGATTATAATAGCCGCCATCTGTCAATCTATCAAATTCAAATTCAAATTCAATCGCTTTTTCCTAGAGAGTTTCGCTGGGGTGTTACTGATTAGGAAGACTGGAACTTTATATTTAAACCTACATCTCGCATTTAAATTATAATAACTACTATTATATATTAATTTTTTTTTTCATATACTTATAGTAAAACGTTAATATTGTATTGAGACGCAACATTCAAAATGCCTATTTCTTTCAAATATTGCATAATTCCCTGGCCGACATACAATATTTTATACGTCCATGATATAATAAGTCTCTTTGGTAAAATAAAGATCTATGCAAAACATAAACCTCCGCAAAGCATCAAAGAGGATGTAAATACTACTTAATAAGAGGTGGGACTGCCTGAGTAAAAATGGAAATTTAGTTTAGTGTGAAACGTGCAGTGATTTGGCATAAGTTTAAAATAGTAGTAATTACATTATCGCCATTGCCGACGAAGTACAATCCGGCTAAGTTTGACAGCGAACAGTTGCCTAAAACGTAGTGGATTTCGGCTATCCACTGACCTGTATAAATACCACTGGACAGGCTGTTCCATATGTTTGACAGCAATTTTTATGTGCCTATTTGAAGCGCCACTCCCGAGCGTCCAGAGAATTTCCTTCGTTTTCCGTGCTATTTAAACTTCAAGAATCAACGTTATAAAGTATACATTTTTTTTGTAAATAGTTTCCCACCATCTCTCGATGTTTGCTGAGATTTTCATCACTAGTTTTAGTACCGCAGACTCTGGGCTACATGGCGCCAAAATGGCGAATATCAAACAGACACACAAGCACTTTGACAGCCGCCAGTCCAGTGGTATATAGTAGAGGTCAGTGTGGCTATCTCAATCATCTGTCAATCTATCAATAACTGCAAGTTTCATATTCAAATTCAAAATCAAAATCAAAATAGGATGTGACATCACTTATTGAAAGTCAAAAAACCACCACCCATTCCAAAATGAATGCCTCAGGCCTGAGAAGAATGGGCGCAACAAACTCAGTCGGCTTCTTTATTTAATATAAAAATATGGTTACAATATAAAATCGTACAATAAAATTTATTATTTAATAGTCTGTGGGCGGTCGTTCCATTCCTAATCTGTGGTTTTTATAAAACATTTAAATTTATTTATAAATAATGCCTGAACAGTGGCTGGGACTTTATTGTAGAAGTGGATACTTTTACCCTTAAAGCTATTATGTATCTTATGAACCCTACTAGAATAAGTTACAAGCAATCCCTTATTTCTAGTGTTATAATAATGAAAATCACTATTAAGAGCAAAAAGGTGACGATTTTTGTGACGTATATTAAATTTTCATAAATGTACTGACAATGAACAGTCATAATATTTATTTACTATGGAAGTAACTAAAGTATACAAGTCACGCCTTGTCTATGTCAGTTAATTGTCTAATCTTTGTAACCGCGTATGCTGCAGAACTAAGTCTGTCCGCCAATCCTTCAATATGGAGGCCCCATTGTAATTTGGAATCCAGAGTAATGCCAAGAAATTTAGCAGATTCTACCGGTTTTATCATCACTCCGTTTAACAAAACACTTGCATTTTTGACATTTGGTACGGTAAATTTTATATATTTCGTTTTCTTGCTATTTAACAATAGGTTATTAGAGCTAAACCAGTACACGATGTCAGATAGAATATCGTTCACTTCGTCATACATAGCTTGGTTTCTTTTCACTTTGAAAATCACTGAAGTGTCGCCCTACAACCTTTTTTCTATAAGATTAGAAAGATTATTTATATAGATCAGGAAGAGGAACGGTCCAAGAATAGACCCTTTTGGTACCCCCATATTAAGAGGAGTCCCAGGAGATCTCCTGCCATTCACGTCGACCCTCTGAATTCTATTGTTTAGATATGAAATCAGAAGATCGAGCGCAGTTCCTTTTATGCCATAGTGAAATAGCTGCCTGACCAGCGTTGAATGTTGAACACAATCAAAAGCCTTAGATAAATCACACAAGATGCCAAGTGCATTCTGCGATTCCTCCCAGGCATCATAAATATTCTTGATAAGCTCAACACCTGCATCCGTTGTTGAACGTCCCCTAGCAAAGCCAAATTGTTTCAAATGAAGTAACTTATGAGAGTTAAAGTAAGTAAGCATACAATCGAATGAATCGTTTTTTTCTTAGCAAGTTCTGTTAGGCTGCAAATCATTATGCCGTATGACATTATACTGTGAGGATAACCGAATTAAATGACGCGGGCTGTCTCTAAGATTAAAGATTTTCCTCAAAGCAAAACCAGCCGAAATCAGCAAAAAGTGAATATGGGAACTTCATAGCAGTTAGAGCAAAAACTGAGTGACATAGTAACTTTTATTAAATCTTATTATTTTTATATGACTATAAGGGACGAGACGAGCAGAAAATTCAGCTGATGGTTATTGATACGCACTGCCCATGACAATGCAGTGCCGCTCAAGATTCTTGAAAAACTCAATAATTCTGAGCGGCATTACAATTGCGCTCGTCACCTTGAGACATGTAAAGACAATACCTAGGTAACACTGTAAATGTTTAGAAAATGAAAAAAGGCTTAATGTAGAAAGTTGCCAATACTTTTATTATTTTTCGAAGTAATATCCGTTCCTCTCTACAGATCGTCGCATTCGATGGAACCACTGAGAAAAGCAGTGGTCCCATTCTTCCTTAGGGGTCTCTTCTATGGCATTTTCGTATTTTAAGAATTTATTCTATTAATTCTATATTTAAGAAGAATACCTCGAATTTTATCTTTAGTTCTTGGGAATAAATAAAAGTAGCAGGGCGCCATGTCAGGACTGTATGTCGGATGACTCATTATCTCGACACCTGCTATAGTCAAATATTCAACAGTCCGTTTTGAGAAGTGCGCTGAAGCATTTTCGTGGTGAAAGAGGATCCTGCTTCGAGGGCGCTGCTGTCGAATTTTTTCCAAGACAACAGACAAACAGCGATTGACATACCAGTCTGCAATAATTGTTCTACCATCTTCTAGCAAAACTGTCGCGAAATGACCTTTCCGACCAAAGAATGAGGCAATCATCTTTTTTCCTTACTTCTTCCTTTCTTTATCTTAGTTGGCCGATCCGTAAAAGGAAACACCCACTGAGCTGATTGTCTTTTGGTTTCGGGTTCGTAGCAATATATCCAGCTTTCATCACCTGTGACGATGCCAAATACAGCATTTGAGTCACCGCCGTTGAACTTATCTAACATTTAGCGACACCAGTCCATGCGAAGGTGTTTCTGGTCGTCGGTTAAAGTATTCCGCATACTTTAACCGACAACCACCTGGTACAAAGCTTCCTGACGCCTAAATGTTCATTTAATATTTGTTGAACTTGACTCATACCAATTCCTAGGCTTGCCCGTATCTGCTGATAGGTCACTCTCTTATCTTCCTCCATCATGCGTCGCACAGCACTGATGTTATCTTCAGTAGTCGCTGTTAAAGGACGTCCCTCACGCGGATCATCATTGAGATTGCTACATCCACGCTTAAACTCGTTTAACTAATTGTAAATAGTGGCACGAGATGGGGCTTCATTAAGAAATGCTAATCATAGGCTATCATTGTTGTTGAGTAAGCCCACAACGAAAGTCATAATAAATCATTGACCGAAAATTTTCTCGCATTAGGTTCACGTGTAACAATAGTTTTAGATTTGCCAGCAATTCACAAAAACAAATGACAAATGAATGCAATACACTACATTAGGTTACCAAAGAGTTTAAAAATTTAAAATCAAAAAAGTTTTCATTAGCAATGTTTCTAACTGGCCAGTTCTAAACATTTTTAGTTTTACCCACGTAACGACATGATGTTATGTCTCATTTGCCCACCAATTTTACTAACTACTTCAGGCCGAAACGAGCGTAGTATGTACCAAGAAGGAGACGAGAGGCGATAAGCCGTGAAGCTGTCAGGTTATTTCCACCAGAGCAGAGAGGAGATGTGAGCGGTGCTTAAAACAACGCTTTCGGGTGTGCGAGGCGCGGGGTTCTAACGCAGCGGGCAATCACTCGACGCGGCACAAAATTCTTTAGACAAATGAGACATCTCCTCTCCTCATATAAAAGGCTTAGGTGGTTATCGGACTCAAATGAGAGTTATCAGACGCGTCACGGCAAGATTCTCCTTGAAGTGCCTCTACACGGTACCGCAGCATTTAGGGGTAGCTTTAAATACAGCGCCTCCAAATGCTGGAATGATTTGCCGCCACCTATTTATAAGATCAAAAAAATTTGTTCTCCTTTAAAAACCAACTGAAATCTTTTCTATTAGAAAAACAAAAATGTTCAGAGGCATAAAATCAAAAATAAACAGCATGAATAAATAAAATAAAAAATCAAAATATGTCTTATTTAATAAAATTAAAATAAAAATATTTTTAAACTCGTTTTCCAATTCAATCTTTTAGTTTCTTTTATTTTATTTTTCTACTATTTTTGGATGGTCACTTTTAAGACCTATAACAAAAGGAACCGTGTTGTCTATAGCTACTGTCAACGAGTCGACTTGGTAGGTACCTACTGAAAATCAGTACTGGAAATCATTTCCAAAAATGAGTGGGTGTCCTTTTCATGACCCCGTATTTTTTTATTTGTTAATTTAACTATGTATATATGTTTTGTGATGTCATGAATAAATGCATACTTTACTTTACTTTACTTTACTCTCCGCTTTGGTAGATACCGGGCCTAATGCTTCACGACAGAAAAAAGCATCGTTGTGGTACCCATAACCTAGCTGGCATCCTTTGCAAAGGAGCTTTCCACTGGTGAATGGTGCGATATGCTCCTACTAGGTATATTTTTAACAAAATTTAAAATATCCCTAAATATTCTTTTACTGCAGTGACTGCGGCTACATCCCAATCTTCGACCTTGAATAATATAGAAATCCCTAAAGGGCTAAGTCTCATGATACAGTCGTTCCAAGCCAAATGTATTAGTAGGTACGCGTGACTTTGAGCGGAATAGCTGCGTCTAGAACTAAACAACCCAAGAGGGCAGGAACCGACTTAAATCTTATCAATAGCACAGTAGGGTACATATGTCTACTGTGTCAATAGTTAGTATTTTATTAATATTAAAGGAATCAGGTTCGCATAAGAGGTGTATTAAATTAAATCTTTATTAAGTTATTTTATACTTTTCAGTTTTGAAAGTGGATTTTTTTAACGTAGTTATTTTATTGTAAAATATTATCCATTATAATATTATTATATGAAAATTGCCACGTTGATTTCACATCTATCTTAATATACACTGGCCTTCAAAAGTAAGTATCACACTTTTAAAATTAGGATAACGTTTTAAGTTCACAAGATATACTTTCGAAATAAAAAGGACTCCAAAGAGAATTTAATTTTGTACATTAAAACTTTATAGTCGGTAACCTTCTTTTAAGAATTGGCTGAAAAAAAACTTCAAAAACAAAACCATTCCTTTTTCAAAGTGGACGTTTCCGAATTAATTTTACCATTCACATTTTTCTTTCTGTTTTAAATTTTTTTCAAGATCGATGGGTCTTGTTTTAAAAATTTATGCTAAAAAGCACATAACATTTATTTATCATGCCTCTTTCAGTTGAAGAATGTGCTAGGATCATGACTTTTCTGGAACTAGGCATCAGTATGCGTCGCACTGCAAGAATGGTGGGTGTGACGGTACGACCGGTCCAGAAGGTAAAGCGAAGGTACGAAGAGACTGGACACCATCTGAGGAGACCTTGTAATGGCAGACCCAGGTGTACCAGTGCCCGAGAAGATCGTTATATTATTTCCACTATGTTAAGAAATCGCCACCAAAATGCAGTTGAAGTCCAGCAACAGCTACTTCAGACCCGGAGGGACTACATTAGTGACAGTACAGTGAGAAGAAGACTTGCTGAAGCAAATTTGAAACCCCGAAGACCAGCGAGTGGCCCAAAACTCGAGTAACAGCATCGAGTAGCGAGACTGCGATACGCCCGTGAACACATGCAGTGGGATGAAGAAGAATGGTCAAGAATTTTGTTTGCAGATGAGTCTCGATTCTCCCTTTACACTTCTGATGGAAGGCGAAGTGTTTACAGGCGACCTGGTGAGCGATACCTTCAAGCCTGCATCTCAGAAAGAGTCCAATACGGTGGAGGCAGTGTACATGTATGGGCTGGCATATCTTCAGAAGGTCGCACAGAGCTAGTATCCATAGAAAATGGCACCCTCACTGGGCAAACATATGCTCAAGAGATTCTCAATGAGTTTGCAGGGCCGTATTTAGCAAATATGGGTGATGGATCGATGCTGATGCATGATAATGCCCGGCCACACAACGCTCATATCGTTCAAGAGTATATTCAGGAGGTCGGTATCAGCGTGATGGCTTGGCCATCAAGAAGTCCTGATCTCAACCCGATTGAACACGCCTGGGATGAGCTTGGGAGGCTAGTCAGAAATCGCAGACCACCATCCCACTACCTCACCTACCACTACCCTCAGAGCACTAAAGCAGGCTCTAGTAGAAGAATGGGAGAATATTCCCCAACATCAGCTCCGAAATCTAGTGTTCAGTATGCCAAACCCGCTCGAAGCTGTAATCAGAGCTCGAGGAGGCAATACCAGTTATTAATAATTAAATAACATGTAATACATTTTAGTTGAATTTTTTTACACTAAACTAAAAATGTCTATTTTCATTGTTTTATCTTTTTAAAGTTAAAAATGTTACTAATGTATAATTTTAGTTTCTAAGAATTAAAGCCTATAAAATTTGCAACAAAACGTTTTTAATCTTAAATCTCTACCTTCTATAGTTAAGAAAAAAAATTAATTTGAAAAGTGTGATACTTACTTTTGCAGGCCAGTGTATATAAATTACGTGACACGCTGTTTGTCCGCGATGGACTCCTAAACTAATGAACGGATTTTAATGGGGATTACTTCATGGAGTGCAGTTTAGTCCAACTGTTATTTTCTGTGAGAGTATTAATTGACGCACGGTTTGACAGTTCTGCTGTGAAACAATGTCATTGTAACATCAAGGAGCATATGTTACGAAATACATAATTCTTGATGTTATGAAAAATTATTGACAAATACATAAAAAAACAGTATTTTTTTATTATCTTCAGAACAACGTCTGTCGGGTCACCTAGTATATTATATAGAACAAAGTGTTTGTTACAAAAAGAAATTTCATTATGTACCCTGAGCTCAACCTAGCGAACAATCATTTGAGGAATGTTATTATGTTAATATATTTTTCTTTAGTAGGATTTCTGCGAGAAGGCTTACTGCTGTTAGCATAGAGTTAGGATTTCTCAGATAGAACGAACGTAATAAGCAGGTAGAAAATATTAAAAATTCCTAGTGAGAACATAATATAAACATATTCCGCAAGAAAGAACTTGAATAACGTTCGTTATAAGGCCTTTGTTCTATGACTTTTAACTCCAAAACTATATTTGAAACTCCTTTTAAAGGAGGATAAATTTTGTTTCATTGTGAAAAGTATTTATTTTCCAAAGCATTCCTTATAAATGTTTTGGAACGGATATATATTTAACATTACCACCTATGACGTTCATAAAGAACATCATTCATTGATTACCACCAATAAATAAAAAGACATTTCAAAAAAGGATGTAAATACTACGTAATAAGAGGCGGGCTGCCTAAGTAAAAATTGAAATTTAGATTCGACATAACATTGAAATAGTACTTACAATTGGGCGACGAAGTATAATCCGGCTAAGTTTGAAAGCAAACAGTTGCTTAAAACGTAGTGGATTTCTGCTATCTCCTTTTTTTTAAATATTATAGCCGTCAGTCTGTCAATGACTGCATGTTTCATACAATCGAGTGAATCGTTGTTTTCTTAGAGAGTTTTGTTATTTTTAGCTCCTTAAGATATTATTATTGTTTATTACTTCGAATGCCTAAAGATTGTTCGGCGAGAATTGATGAAAAAATAATTCAGTAATTGAAACTTTAAAGGTGGACATATTATTTACCGAAACATGATAAAAAAAACCTTGGCCATCATAAGACACCCGGCAGAAAAAAATTCGGTGAATATACGAATTTCTGAAAAACCTTATAAAATATGTAGTAAAATAATAAAATAATAGAGTTTTGTTAATATACAGGTGACCGTTGCGCTAAACTGGTCGATATTATGAGCTTCGGAGGTCAAATTAAATTCATAACCTAGGGTGATATGACTATATCACACAAAATGCAACAATTCCGCTACAGTTTTGCTTATCAGAGCCATGATATATGAGGTTTCAAAAACTTTATTTATCTCTATCTCTAATTTTTTTTTAAAGAATTACAAAATTCACTTACTGAGATAATACTATTCTAGTAACAGCCAAA
The DNA here is from genome assembly GCA_949711755.1 of Leptidea juvernica. Lineage (NCBI taxonomy): Eukaryota > Metazoa > Arthropoda > Insecta > Lepidoptera > Pieridae > Leptidea > Leptidea juvernica. The sequence goes on from CATIXQ010000006.1 coordinate 19,336,216, forward strand.
AAAAACCATAAATGCTACTTGTACTACATACTTAATAATAGGACATAAATTATAAATAATAACAAAAAAAACATCTACTATCTAAGTGATAGAAAGTTACTACTTAAGGGTTTGTATATATATATACTTATATGCTGGACGAGTGGCTGACTCGCGAATCGGTCGTTGAAGGAATTTCGCTGAATCTTATGTTATTTTTTCTAATCTAGGTGATTAGCATTTTAATTCGAGATTGCAGGATAAGAAACAAGTCACTTACAAGACTTCAATTATTATTAAGATGTTTGCTTTATTATTTTTATTTAATAACTAGCTTTTACCTGCGACTTCGTGCGCGTGCAATAGTTACTCTGGGCAGCATATTTATTCTAATATAGTCGCTTTGCAAATAATAGGTACACAACAAACTGCTGTGGTTAATACATTTTAATAATAACAAAAAACATAAGCTACCAACTATACAACTTTCATCCCCATTTTACACCCCACACAGGCATACTTTTTCGAATGGGTTTTAGTTTTTGACTTTCAATAAGTGTTCGATTAGCCTATATTGAATAAAATATTAGAATTTGGATTATCGTTAAAGAGCTTGCAAAAACAACACAATGTGCTCCGTCTATTTATTTTAGGTTTTGAATGTAAATGTATTACTTTTATTATGTTAAGTAAATAAAAGGGAAAGATTTCATTTTTTCCGTTTCTAAGGAATATTTGAGACGTCGGTGAAGCCTAATAGAACTTTAACTTCGAGAAATGACTGCGGTAGTTGGAATGACTGTCTTTCGTCGATTTCAAGTAAATCTCTACTGCAAAATAATACCTTTACAAGTAATTTTACAAATATTCTTTTTAATTTTATTTGAGTTTACTGCAATTTTTTTATATTCCTTTCTACTTCATGCCAAAACCTTCAATATCGTCAGTTCAATATCTGTTACAAGTTATGACGTAAGAAATGAAGAACGCTTATTATTAATATTTATTATAGTTAAAAATCACGGACGAGTAAAAAAAGAAGGACTACGCGCCGTGATATTAGCAAGTGAAGTACCGTTATGCTAGTGTGTGTGCGGCTACGGGGGATACTAGTTACACAATTTTTTTACCCTTAAATAATCATATATGGCCACAAATACTTATAAAGTATCGTTTTTACACTTTTTCACAACGCACGATGGCATTTTTAAAATATTTTATTGAGACGTAAACTGATCTGTCACAGACGATGACAATTCTCATAATGGCCGCCTATCGGCCGGTAATAGTGTAAGTGTGTGCGTGGGGCTATGTATTTACACATTAATCGACTTGTTTTGGTGCTACACTGTTATGTTAGGTGACACGGAGTACTTATTTTTTTAGTAGTCTGTGTATAATATATACCTTTGAGATTATACATAATTTTCCCTTCTTCCGGATAATATATTCCAAAGTAGGACATATTATTATCTTTGTATTTTTATTAAAAAAAATATTATAACTATCAAAACTATTCTATATTTTTTCAATGTTAAATATGCTGTCAATATCTTTATAGTACTTTCAATCAAGGTTTGTCTACAAATCAAGGTTTTAAGTCCCATTGTATTATATTTTTCATATAGTCTGTGAGTACGACTAGCATTCCCGTATTTTTATGTATGTACACCGATAGCTCGGAGATTTATAAACCGATTTAGGTAATTCTTCTTTAGTTCGATGCGAAATAGATGCCATTTGGTCCCTTAAAAATTTATATAGTTTGGCCCAGTAGTTTTCATTTTATGAACATTTTTTATGAAACTTTTATCTACCTGGATGATACAGCTGTTTTTTGTGTATGGCTTTTTTAGGAGTTTTCATTCAGGTTGATGATATATTATCATTATTAACTTACACTACAAAGTTACCGAGGCACTGACTTAAAACCTATCAATAGGTAGCACATATAAATAATAGTAAGTATGTTATTAATATTAAAGGTAAAGGTTTGAGATTTTATTTGATACTTTTCAGTTTTTGAAGTCGGTTTTTTTAAACGTAGTTTTTTTTTATAGTGCAAACTTTTAAATTTTCTCCGACTTACTTTGCAAATTTGACTACCAGGAAAAAGTCTTTTTATTTTTCGGCTTGATATATAGCTATGACACTCACATATAATGTGGATTTCTATTGGTAACAGAATTTTCAAAATCGGTTCAGTAAATCCAAAGATTACCCCCTAAAATCTCACAAACTTTTGGTACCTCTATAATTTTAGTATAAATAACGGTAATCGCTTAGCAAACATTTAAATCTTAACCAAAGACCAAGTTAAACTTAAATTAGACAAAAAAGATACCTAAATTCATAGATCATCTAAATTGTATATCTAAAGTTAAGACCCACCTTACTAATATTAATTTAAATTACTCACATTAAATATATAAAACTCAACAGATTTGAATTACTCATTAAGTAAATATTTTTATTTTCAAGAACCTCGACCTAATTACACGATGCATCTTAAAAACGAGAAGCGCTGTTGGTTTCTTTAAAATATCTTTAGGCTACAAAGCGGAATGGACTAAAGAAAAACTGCGGGCGGTTTTGAAAAACAAATGCGAGATGTTTCAAAGGCGTTCGTTCGACGAGCTAGAAATAATAATTATTAGAATCCGTTACCCATAAAGTTTTTTGTCGGTTGATAGTCTTGCTGTGAATGGAATTCATTGGTATCATTTAATTTAACGGCTAGCTGTCTTATTCATAATGACTTAGCGCAGATTTAAAACATCGCTAATATGTGCTTGTTAAGAACTGGTATTGGACAACCGATAGATTTCAAAACTTTGATTTTTGAAGTTTGAAATTATTTTGACATCTGACAAAGCATTGACATTGAAAAGATGTATGTTTCCTTTGACAGTTCCTCATTAAATTAGTTAAAATCATGTTTTTTTGTACGAAATGGCAACATTGCGTACTATAGAGACGTATTAGTTATGTGAGATCTATCTAACGAATATGAATAAGGAATTTTATCGAACATTCGATAGGCTTAGAACACGTTTTAATTAATATAGCTTTATACCTTCGAAAAGCGTTTTATTATGAATAAGGCAGTAGAAATATAACTATGCACTGTAACTGATAATATTATTAGACAACATGTCTTATATTTTTTATTTAAAAATATAAACTAGGATGCCGCAGTCGATCGTCGTACCGCTAGCTTGCAGCGAAGCGGATGAGGAATTAGCGCCTCATTTGGTCACATGAGAAACTTATGCTGATTTGCAAATTCAATAACTAAGAACCTGGCAGTCGAATCACTCTCGATTGATAGCAGTGTTATAATTAAGACTTATTGAGATTTGATCAATCGGCTCAATTTTTAAATAAATATAAATAGCGCGTGCTAATTTATAATAATTTGTAAATCATGTTTGTTTTTAATTATAATAATTGAATCAAGTCGAAATTCAAAATTCTGTCTCGACAATAAGAAGAATAATAATATTAATATATAATATAATAATAATAAGACAATAGAACAGTTTAACTTAGACGTATTTACCGCATACTCAGAAGGTAATCAACGGAAACCATATTACCAAGACCCGCTGTTCAACGGTCATCTCATCAACAGGAATAAATCGCTGAACTTTGATTGGGTGTATAATATTAATAGTGTCGCCATAACAACAAATAATAAAAAGCGGCTAGATGTGAGTCGGACTCGCCCATGAAGGGCTCCGCAGCAGCAAGTAACTTAATAATATAAAAAGTTCTTGTAGTTCGTTGTAACTTTGATAGATGTTTTAATAATAGTGTATTTTTTTAAATTAAACTATTTATCATGTATTAAAACGTAATTTTATTTATCATGTATTAAAGTATACGGTGGATTTTTGCATTTTAGAAGTAAAAGGGGGTGGCATTTTGGACCACTTTGGAAGTTTCATCCACGGACGAGTAAAAACATAAGGACTCCGTGTCAATTTACATAACAGTGAGGCACCATAACCAGCCGGTAAACGTGTAAATACATAGCCCCACGCTTACACTAATACAAGCCGATCGGCCGCTATTTTGAGATTTGCCATCGTCTGTGACAGATCTGTTTGCGTCGCAATAAAATATTTTAAAAATGCCGTTGCTGTGAAACAGTGTAAAAACAATAATATAATAGTATTTGTGGATATATGATTATCTAAGGGAGCAAAAATTGTGTATCTGGTATACCCCGTAATCTCACACACACTGGCATAAAGGTGCTTCACTTGCTAATATCACGGCGCGGAGTCCTTCTTTTTTACTAGTCCGTGGTGTCATCATGTGAATTCAGTTTAAAAAAATGATATTAGAAACCTCAATATCATTTTTGAAGACGTATCCATAGATATCCCACTCTTATGGGTTTGATGAAAAATTTTTTGAGTTTCAGTAGGGGGAACCCCCAAAATTTATTGTTCTTTTTCCTATTTTTGTGTGAAAATCTTAATACGGTTCCCAGAATACATCTACTTACCAAGTTTTAACAGTATGTCTTATAGTTTCGGAAAAAAGTGGCTGTGACATACGTAAGGACAGACAGACAGACATGACGAATCCATTTTTTGCCATTTGGCTACGGAACCCTAAAAACAAAGATGGCGATATCCGAAATGGCTGCCATGCTAATTAAATCCAAAAGGATTCATAAAGTGCATCTTGTACGCTGAATCGTCACACTACGTACGCGCGAATGGCTCGCAATTACTTACCATTTTTTTATCATTATAGCCGGAAGACGCAAGCAAAGGCGGATACATACATCCACCGTGTCAATGGACTTGTGAGCTGACAAATGACGCAGGCTACGTTGTGTACTCTGCGTTGGGATCTTTCTACATACCTATGTTTGTGATGCTCTTCTTCTATTGGAGAATTTACAAAGCTGCAGTCACAACTACGAAGGCAATTAACCAGGGATTCAGGACAACTAAAGGTATTTCTTTACTTAGGCGTATCGTCATGCAACTGCCATACTATTCGTCGATTTATATTTTTATCCTTTCTAGTCGCTTTCGGTTTCCCTGACTGAATTTTATAACATTAATTTAATATTATGAAGTACACAATATAGCGCCTTGTTTTTTTTTAATAGCAAAGTCTTACAAAGTAGAGTCGTAATAAAACATTACACTGTTGAATCAATTTTTAAAATCAATCAGTTTATCTATCTTTACAATATAAAATTACCATCATTTTCGAGCTATCATTATCATATACAGCGTGACTATTAAATGATTACACGAGTAGAAGAACTACATGACCGGTAACATAGAGAATTATATATTTTTTTTTAAATTTCAATCAAACCAATTATGCTATCTAAAAAACATAATTTTAATCACACTGCCGGGGGCGCTAGTCACAGAGAATTTATTATTATTATGCTATTTGATTATTATTTATTCTTTTTACAGTTAATAAAACGTGTATCTACACTTCCATCTAAGACTAAGTAGTTTTTTTTATTTCAGGCCTAGGAAATCGTTTCGACGACAACAGACTTACTCTTCGGATACATCGAGGAAGGGCTTCAAGACCTCATGGCTCACCGCTCTCCAATGCTTCTAATCATTCAACCAGCACCTCTCTTAGTGCTTCGCCTGAAAGACTGAGACGGTAAAGAATATCTAGAACTAAGGCAAAAATACAGATTTAATTACACGCATTTTAATCGTTTACAGAAAATATATTTAAATACGTTAATATCGTAATCCAAACATACAACTGATTATTTCAGACATTCAAGTGCCCGGCGAGCGCATGAAAAAATCAAGATATCAGTATCCTACCCATCTTCTGAACAAATCTGCCCGGCTTTGGAGAACTCTAGATCTTCCAGTAGATCACCTAGTCCATCGTTGTATGCTGTACATTTTGAGCGAGATGGAAGGGAGCTTACAGAAAGCCGGTTGAGGGTTCGGTCGCAGCATCACTTGTCTCCTGGGCCACTTTATGATGAGCTGGAGGATAAACCAAGAACTAGAAGAATGGGCAAGAGAAATATTAAGGCTCAGGTATATTTATTTCAACATTAAAACTGACCTTATCAAAGCGACACTTTACTAGCGCTAACTTAAGTTCCTGTATCCCCTAGTTGAGCAGGGAGCATCTTTTTTAATTTCATTTAAGGTATTTCCCATGGCTTCCGCTTCATTATTGGCAATCGACCGGCGAGCTTGCTTTGAACGGCTGCGTTTGGGTTTTCCTCGGGAGTTCCAGTTTCAACGATTAATATTTTTTCGCGCCAATACCGAGAATATTGCGAATATTAACCGATTAACAATAACCTGGCGCTGATTCGAGATGGAATTGGTCGTCACTTTGGATCGGATTATTTTGGGTTAGTTTTTGTGATGACTATACTGGTCAAAGCCGTGCAAAGATTGCTGTTGCTTTGATAAATCTAATCTTATAATCTTCTACATTTGAAAAGATACTATTTAGGCGTCAAATCTGAGAAGAACGGGCGCAAAAACATCGTCTCATCAAAACTCATTACTCATTTAAACTTGGTTATAGTCAAAATGTAATATTTCATTTCAGGTCAAACGGTTTCGCATGGAGACGAAAGCTGCAAAAACTCTTGGCATCATTGTCGGAGGCTTCGTCTTCTGCTGGCTTCCCTTCTTCAGCGTGTACGTTGTGCGGGCCTTCTGTGGTAACTGCGTGACTCCGTTAGTCTTCTCTGTGCTTTTCTGGCTTGGTTACTGCAATTCTGCCATCAATCCACTTATATATGCACTATTTTCTAAAGATTTTAGGTTTGTATTATAATACTAATTATTTGATATTTCTAAACATCCCATTTGAGTGTGTGTGTGTGTGTGTGCGTGTCCAAACAAAAACTATGATTCCCATTTTTTATGAAAATGACGATACGAGCAGGACGATCAGATAATGGTAATTGATACGCTCTGCCCATTACAATGCAGTGTCGCTCAGGATTCTTGAAAAACTCAAAAATTTGTAACGGCACTAAAATTGCGCTCGTCACCTTGAGACTATGGCTATTAGATTATTAGACTTCTTAATAAAGAATATGGCATTTTCAGATTTCCTAAAGGAATGACGACGAAATTGAATGTGTCACTCCCCAAAATACGCTAACCATCATGATTCAGCGCAACTTGTTTTGCCCTGAAAACTATGGGTTAACATAGGATAATTACCACGAAAGATGTAAAGGCTTTGTTGGAATTTGACCTAGCCTATGTAACCTACTCACAACCTAAGCAAATATAACGCAATCCACTCCAAAATGGTCCAACATCTAGGAAGATATTTCTTCTCATCTTGGTTGCACACTTGACAATTAACTTGACCAGTTGTTATCACCCAGGGACCACCCACGTGTAATACCTTCCTCTTATCTTTGGACAACGATACGCCTAATACCAGTTCAACGTGTGAACTGGCTGCCTTAGTGTTTTTTGGATAGGTATTTAAGTCCATAATCTTCATGTGTTCCAGGTTTGCCTTCAAGCGCATAATTTGCAAGTGCTTCTGTCGCAGCGGAGGATCACGGAGGGAGTCAGACGGTGCAGAGGCAAGGCGTATCAGAGTCAACCACGTGCATTCTCACTCCTTAGAGGAACAAGATCCCAATGTCAATAGGTAGGTTCTTAAAAAGCTAGCAACAATACTGTTACTTTTAGAGAGTTGGCGACGAAAGAAATATAATTTTTTTATGAAAATAATGACGAGCAGGAAGTTCAGCTGATGGTAATTGATACGCCATACCCATTACAATGCAGTGCCGCTCAGGATAAAAGTTCTGAGCGGCACTACAATTGCGCTCGTCACCTTGAGACATAAGATGTTAAGTCTCATTTGCCCAGTAATTTCACTAGCTACGGCACCCTTTAGACCGAAACATGGTAATGTTTACACATTACTGCTTCACGGCAGAAATAGGCGCTGTTGTGGTACCCATAATCTAGCCGGCTTGCTGTGCAAAGGAGCCTCCCACTGGTAGATATCTACCTGATCATGGACTACCTAATTATATGGGGCATTATTAGTACAAATTAGTAATACGATATGAGTCAAACCTCGACGAGCTTTTAGAAGGCTTAATGAAATACCTAGAAGTCGTGCAAGTGCAAGTCCGACCCTGGTTTTTGGCTGTAGCTCATAAGTGATAAGCCGCAATATAACACAGCTCAAATTTAGACAGTGTTCATCAGTGTCGATTACCGCAGAGATGCGCCGATTTTTCTCAGGTGTGCCTCAGAAGGCATACTTATTCGAATGGGTAGTTTTTCTCGTCATATGTCGAAGTTCGAAGTGCATTTACAGGTTTTGTCAATTTTAATTTTTAGAGGAAGCATTTATCATTTCTATATTTTGTTTTCAGGTGACGATGCGCCCTGCGACGGCAAAACGCTCATGTTGAATCCGTCGCCTGCGTATAAGTACTTTTTATACTAATCAGTTAGAAACCATGTAAAAATCTTATTTAGAGTAATCTATGAGCTAAAATAAATCAATGTAAAGCACAATTCTAAATGTTGTAGATAGATATTAAAATGGCGTTAAATTTAATATCAAAATTTATATCGAAAGTGGGTTACCAAATAACCAGATTTATTTTTAAAAAATTAAACTAGGATTTATATAAATTTTTAATGTTAAACACTCATGTTGATACATGCAGTATCAGTATAATATAAACGCATCTGGCACTCATAACCTAATAGATGCATAGTTAAACAGCTAACCAACCTGTAATAATGCATCAAATGTTATCTTTGACATGTTCATTTGACCCTTAAGTCGAAGGCGGAAGTTCCATCTACATGATTTACTTTCATTTTACAGCCTCAACCACAATAACTGCATATCTACCTATGGAATAATATGTTATGTTTTTTTTTAAAGTGATAACCATCACTTGGATTAATACACATAACATATTGTTTAGATATACAAGAGCGACATCTCAAGTCAATTTCCTAATATGCAAATATTGGGGTTAAGCAGGTTATCAACTGAAAGTAGATCCTGTAGATGAACCCACAACCTGAGAGTTGAACAAAGCAAACAGAATTTTATAACGAGGCGGTACTTGAATGGTTAGCTCAGTTGGTTAGAGCACCGCGACGGAACACCGGAGGTCGTGGGTTCGAATCCCGCATCATTAAAAAAATTTTGTTTTTCAAATTTTATTTGTGTACCTATGGAATATTATATTTTAATCAATAAGTATTGCATACTACCCTGGTAGCCTATGGTCTCCAAACTGTAGGTACACCAGTTGGGTTGACCGTTGAAAGCACAAGAGTCATTTATTCTGTATGTGCAATGTCCTATATTGCATTGTTCATAATTAACCTTCAAGAAGTTAGATTACATACAATGACAATTTTTCTTCTTTCTTTGAACTAGATTTCTTCTTAAATAATAAACCCAATGATTTACCCCCAGCATGAACACTTATGAAAATGCACATGCAGTGTGCATTTGTCATATTATTCAGAATTGGCCCTTTGAAAAGACTTAAGCTCAAAACCCATACCAGGGCCTACTCTTATAGAATTTTCTTTGATAAACGCAAGTGTTACAGATTTAAATAAAACACTTTTCAAGGATTAAAACATGTGTAATTGTAACTGAGTTTTTACATTAGATTTTGTGTAAAAGTTTAATTCATATTATTATTTTAGTTAACCCGATGTTTCAATGAACTTTCCAGAAAATGAGATCAAAACACACACACAGTTAGAATTACATGTGTTTTAATCCTCAAAGAGTTTTATTTAAATAATAATTAAGTACCTATGTATCTAATCTGTAAATATATAATTAGCTATGATTTTAATTGTTGTAAAAATGTGATAAAATTAAGATATTGTAGATAAAAAGCATTGTTTATATAACATTAAATAAAGAATTTTTATATGTACCTAATTGATACTATTTGTATTTGATAGAAAGTAAGGTATAATTTATCAAGTAAATAATATACTGGTGCCATTGCTAAACTACTTAATGGTTAACTAGATGATACCTTAATATTAAGTTAATGCTTACTACATAACTATAAAAATGAGTTTGTATTTTTGTATTTGTGCTTGTAAAATGTATATAATAAGCTGATATATGTCTATTACTAAACTATCGCCATTTTATATTGATACCAATTATTTATTAGTTATTTATGTACTTGTGACTGTTTGATAGTGACAGCCACTTTCTTACTTAAAGGTAGCTACTGAAAACCTAAGTTGGTTGATACTCACCTAATATACTAGCAATACTTTTTGGTGCAATAGTTTGAATGCCTAACAAGTTCTTGTTAGGTTTTGTAAATATTTCCCTGTATATACAGTCTCGAATAAAGATGATGTAATATACTTGTATAAAATCTTTTTGAAATGAAAACCTCTTTATGTATTTATTGCTTTAATTTGCTATGGAAAGAGACTGAGTTGTCTAAATTGGCTATTAAATGCTTGGCTTACGTTGTCTCAAGTTAATTTAGAGACCAGTCAAACCAAATATTGCCAGAGTAATTTATACACAATACATTTACGTTAAGAAAGTATTTTTCTTGTAATAACATTACCTTAGTTTTTCTTTCTGTCTTTGTGTCAATGTGGTCTTATACTAATTTATTTCTGTTTGTGTGGGCTAAACAGACAGTTTGCAATAATTTCTAGCGAGTTTTTTATTATTAGTAAATGTTAATTGATATCTGTTTGAAGCTAGTGTGTTACTAATTGTCAATAAAATTTTACTCCATTTACAATTTACATATTGTCTTCAAATAATGCTTCAAAACTCACAAGCTTTTTATTTTATTATTTAATATGTGTAAATGTAAAATATAATCATAGAATATTGACACTTTCTGTCAGTTTGGTCGAAGTTTTTAATAGATCACAAAATGACATGACTCCAAAGTCAAAAGTCAATGTTATATTAAATCATTTAAAAAAAAGTACTCTGTGGTCCTACCTGCAACAGCAATATGGTAGGTATATAACTTTAGGTACCTATATTTTAATTAAACTTACTAACTAAATTATTAGGTATTGATAATAAACCCATGATAATCCCTTAATGCTTAAGTTAGAAAAATCAGCTGTGTAATTTACATGTTGTCCTATGTAAATTATCAAAATGTAAATAGTTATAGTAAGAGAAAAAATCATATTATATGAAAGTACCTAAGTGTTTTAAGTTCAAGATATTACTTTAGGTATGTGAAAGTATTATACGAGATGTTACTAATTTCTGTTGTTTTTTACTTATTTGGAACCCTAATTAAATAATTGCGAACGGAGTACACCAACAGACGTTTAATAATGAAATACTATTTAATATTTTTTAATACCTACATCATTATTTCAAAGTAGAGTTGTCGATATGCGTTTCGCAAATACCAAAACGTAAGTGTGACGTAAGTCCTAAACAGTTTTCGGTATTAACAGTTATGCTCGAGGCACTCTCACATAAACCTTGTAATTTTTTTTAATGTATGGAAAATTGGAAAGCAGCGCTTAGGAAAGATTAAAGAAAATTAAGAAACATTTTCATATTACTACACTACATGGTGGTTTTACAAAAAAATCAAACCTCAAAAATATGTTTTTAAGTATCGTGTTTAATTTATACCTACTATGTTATTTTAAAAAAAGAGAGCAAATTACACAAATTAATAATTTTTGAATTATTTTTACTGACTGGCAAAACTTGCATACTTAGATTATGTTTCGATATGCACAGCGTGCACTGCAGAGTGCTCTCACTAATCACTGTAGAAAAATTCGTTCCGTTATGGACTGCCAGTATACTGCCGCAGTACCCTAGGGAGATATATGACGTCATAAATCGCCGCCTTAATCTACTGTGAACACTGGCGTTTTCGAGGTAAGGTACTCGCTGTACTTTGATCACGTGATCAGTTAAAACCACTCGAGTACCTAACGTTTTATAAACAATACCTACAGCTTAATCCCAGATATTTTTAATTTGACAGTACAACAGTTTTTTGTATGTACTAGAAAACTTTAATGCACTCACTTGAATACTGCGTCAAAATATGCGGCTTACAGTATACGGGATTGCGTTCCGTTTTACATAGTGACCAGTATAATTAACTATAAAGGAACGGCTTCACAGTATACTAAATTGACGTCACACTGGACCGTGGTCGCAGTGCATATCGGAACATACCCTATATATGGAACAGAAGAAATCGGAGAAAGTGATGATTCAGCGTGAGAGTAAAATTATAATTTATTAATTAAATAAATACTTAAATAATTTCAATACAAAAATACAATTAATTATTTATTTTTGTTTTATTTCCCTTTAAGTGGAATTACAACTACAAGTAACTAACTAAAACCGATACACCTACAGTCCATTCCATTGTTTTGTATTTATTATAGTTAAATAAATTAATATTATCAAATAAATTATACATGCATAAGACGTTTAAAAAATAAAAATATTATATTGCTTAGCGCTCTCTCTACATTCTCTATGGAATGATTCTTTGTACAATTTAACATTGACGTTTTTAGCATAAACTGACAACTCAACGATGACCCGTCACTGTTCATACATCACTAAAATGTCAGTTATCAGGTGTCATGTTGATAAAGTTCAATTTAGGTTAAATCCACTCACAACTTGTCAGTTGTCACAAGTCTCATTTTCAAATTATCTTATTTGATATTTCTTAGTTTGACATAGCGTTCGTGGCATGTTGTTGTGTGTGAAATAGAATTATTTTATCATAAATAATACCGCCGATTCGTCTTTATTACAGTGATAAACGCCTCCGCGTTTTTATTTTACCTACCACCGTAAACAATATGAACGATATAACGGACAAGATGAAGTATTTCGGGGGAGTAGAAGGGTAAGAATGTGCAATGTTTGTTTAAATGCTGTGTACGATTGTTAAAAAGTAGAAAGGCTGCCTTGAATTAGTTAAAAAAATAAACGAAACAATTAATCGTGAAGTGATTATCTGAGAAAACAGAATTTTGTTTGTTTACACGCCGGCTTTGATAAACTTTGGCCTACTTATAATTAAAAAAAAATGTGACGTTGTTTCAACTACTACATTAATTGTTTTAAGTTGTATGTACTAATTAATAATGGAATAAAATTCATGCTCGGTAAGAATGCGTGGAATGTGCTCTTGTTGTCAGCCTTGAAATTGGCGCTTACTTTTGAAATCAATTTGTGAGTGCATAGCAATCATATTACGATGCATTGATTTTCAAGTAAAGACAGGTAAAACTGAGTTAGGTATTTGCTTATTTGATAAATATTTCAGACTTTTAATTGGTTCAGTGAACTTTAAAATGAGTATAGGTGATTATTTGCAACTAAGCATCAAAAGTCATCGTGTTGTTTTGTGTGAGTCACAATTCACAAACAGTGTGACAAGCACTAGCCAGTAGCCGTCGTAGTCGAAACGTAGGTATTGTAAGGAACATAAAGTGTTGAAATTTTAAAACTTTTAGTTATAACTATTACAATATTACGCCCTACTAATATTATAAAATATGTGAATGCAAGATTGTTTGTAACGCTTTCACGCCTGAACCACTAAACCGATTTTGATGAAATTTATAACAGGATAGACAAGAGCTTGGGAAAGGAAACAAAGGTTACCTTTTATCGCGATTAAAGCTTGACGGGGACGAGTTCTATAGTTGGTAGCTTATAAAAACGATTTAACCACAGCAGTTTTTAGGTGTATTATTGGAAAAGTATCCTAAAAAAGAAAAAGAAGTTTTTTTTTTTTTTTTAAACACTTACACAAATTATCTTGCCCCAAACTAGGCATATAAGCCTGTACTATGGGTACAAGACAATGATATATTTAATACAATATACATACTTAAACATACATAAATACACATAAACATCCATGACTCGGTAACAAACATCTATATTCATCATATAAATGATTGCACCTACCGGGATTCGAACCCGGGACCTCTAGCTTAGTAGTCAGGGTCACTAACCATTCGGCTATATGGGTCATCATTCGTGTGTGCGTGTAATCTTTACGCGCGATTGAAGTAAAACTTATAGGTATTATAATTACCTTTAGGAATAATTAACAGATACTATAATTTTTTTGCTTATCTGAAAGCTGTTAGACCAAATATGTTATTTTCGTTTGCCCTTGTTTGTCCCACCTATTCTAGGACATCCAGTATATAATAAAAATTCTTAAAAAGTTGAAAGACAAGAATATTTAATTTAATATATACTTACATTAATTAAAGCTGTGTTTTTAATAATAAATTGAATATAAATTATTAATATCACACATTGAATATTAACGAATATGGCTCTATGGGCTCGGACCTTTTGCCTGTCCGATGGACGAAGTAAAATTAACGAATGTCGCAAACGTCAGACTGATATCTTTTATTTATTTATTACAAAGTAGTGATAAATGAACAAATACACTTGGAGATTTACAGAAAATATTACTGAGCAATTTGAAGCAATCTTTTAAACCATAAAATTATTATGGTTAAAAATTGTTTCAATTAACTTTTTTCTGCCGGAAGTACTAACGTTACATCCGTCAGAAAAATATTCTGAGTTACTCTCAAGTCACGGCTAAATAAGTTTTACTTCAAAAATACCCAATGTAACTATTCAACGCGAAGTCTTGGGTAAAAGCTAGTAATATAATAAAATAGCGTACCGTTTCTTAATTAATAAAAAATTAAAAAAAAAACACTATCTACACATATAGGTACATTATAATTAATTATTTAATTTTTAACCAAGGACAAATAAAAAGTTTCTGGATTTTTATCGCCTAACTAACGCCTTAACCCCTAAGCCGATTTAAATTTTAGCAAGCTTACCATATTATTTTATCAGGTAACAAACAATAATGGACGAGGTCGCCGGCACCCGCTAGTAATATACGCATGGAATTTTCTTGATTGACAAACTGATACCGAAACGTGCAAACCGCATTGCACTTTCCTTACATTAAAGCAATCTGTGCTGAAGCCACAGTCTGAGAGTTGCACAAAGCATACAAGATTTTATGACGATACGTACCTCGAACGGTTGGCTCAGTTGGTTAGAGCACCGGCTCGGAACGCCGGAGGTCGTGGTTTCGAGTCCCACATCGTTCATAAAGATTGTTTTTCAAATTTAATTTGTGTATTAATCCTAGTAGTGACGGTTATCACTTTAAAGACAACAAATTGTTAAGATTTATATAATGTGTTGGAAACGGAACTGAAATAGGACACGAGATACTCTTCAATTCCAAACTTGCTTAGTACTTTAAAAAGCCTTAATCTACGCGGAAGAAGTTGTGGGCATCAGCAAGTAACATATGAATACATAGCCACAATAACTGTTCAATCACATTTATGTGTTACTACCCAAGGAGAGTGAGAGATATATTTTTATCGAGCGCAAACTCGCGAGCTTGTCTGTTATACATATACCCACTTATTCATAATAGTCCGCTAACTTAAAACAGCCGCTAAGGAGTGTTTTTTCTCATTCTGACTTAGGACAATAGAAGAAGAGAGAGTGAGAATTAGCAATGCTTTAAGTTAGCAGACTATTATGAATAAGGGGGATACACTCAGAAACATAATAATAATAATATTATGTAGCCCTAAGCGAGACTTAGCTTGTATTATATATGCCAGACCAGTTATTATGGGTACCACAACGGCGCCTAAGTCTGTCGTGAAGCAGTAATGTGTAAGCATTTTTGTGTTTCGGTATGAAGGGTGCCGTAGCTAGTGAAATTCATTTAGGTATATTTTCATTTTATATTTTGTAGATGAGCATAAAGGCAGCACGTCCGTTGCGTCCCTTTTATCTTGGTGAATAATGCATTATTTTTAACCGACTTCAATAAGGTTCTCAATTCGATTGTTTTTTTTTATATGTACACCGATAAAGCTGAGATTTACGTAATTCTCCTTTAGTTCGATGCGGAATAGATGTCATGTGGTCTCATAAAAATATTACATAGTTTGGCCCAGTAGTTTTTTCATTTTATGAACATTTTTATTATGAAAATTTTTGTTTACTTGGATAATGTAATTTTTTATACCGATTTTTTTTAGGAGTTTTTATTCAGGTTGATTATATATTATTATTATTAAGTAACACTAAAAAGTAAAAAAAAAACTATGGCAATAACTTAAAACCTATCAATTGGTACCACATATAAATAATAGTATTTTAATAATATTAAAGGTAAAGGTTTGCAAAAGATGTGTATTAAATTAAATTTTTATTAAGTTTGTTATACTTTTCAGTTTTTGAAGTCAGTTGTTTTAAACGTAGTTTGTATTTATTTACTAGAGCGTTGCCTAGAATTGAAAAAAAAATTTATAAATGTGAGTGCTTCAGGTTTTCCTTTAGGTGTCGAAAAAAGGAAAAGGGTTTTCCCCCACCGGCTGTATTCGTCTGTAATGTAACATTCTTCAATCGAAATTTATATAATATCATAAAAATAATTTAAAATCTGTTGAAACTTGTGCCAATGAAGTCCTTTCATAGAACATGTCAGTACATTTATGAAAATTTAATATACATTCACAAAAAGTTCACAAATAGTCATCTGTTTGCTCATACTAGTGATTTTCATTATTATAGCTCTAGAAATAAGGGATTGCTTGTAACTAATTCTAGTAGGCTTCATAACGTACATAATAGCTTTAAGAGTAAATGAATACATACACTTTTATAATAAAGTCCCAGCCACTGTTCAGGCATTATCTATAAATAAATTTAAATGGTTTATTAAAAAATGGCTCTGTCGTAAATCCTACTACTCCACAGCTGAGTGAACAAGTGATCGGACAGCCTGGGACTAGATTATGATTATTTTATAGCAATGACAGTACATTGTTGTATATTTTATTAAAAAGAGCGCAAAAATATAATGCTGGGAATTTTTTTAGTACTTTAAAAAGTGTTTTATGTAAATGTACACTCGCTTTAATCAAAGTAAAATATACTAGTTCAAGAGATCAAGAGAACTATCATAGTAAAATAGTTGACAGATATAAATCAGTGCAGATTTACCAGTAGTGTGTTGCATCACAGACGTGATCCATTCAGCGAAAATACTTACGGAAAAGTACCAGTGTCGCAAACAAGTTTTCCGTATGGCTTTTATAGACCTATGAAAGGCATTCGATCGAGTTGTGCGTTTGATTATCTAGCAAACACTGAGAGAACAATTAATGCCGGAGAATTATATCTAGATCCTCAAAGACCTTCACCATGATGTATTTTAAAGATTGGTTAGCTCAAAGAAAGCAAGTTTTGCATTTGAAGTCAAAGAAGGTGTTCATTAGGTTTCGACTCTCAGCCCTCTCTTATTAAACATGGTAATAGTCCAAGCGTGTCCCTTCAAGGATACAAAAAGCAGTTAAGTGCTAATCTGTCGTAAACGAAGGCTACCGTACCGTCGTATATGATATATATACCATACCGTACTTTTAAATACTTTTGTAAACGTGCAAGGTTTTTAATGCAGGAATAGCGGCCAGTTCGGGTTCGTCAAATATGCTGATAATAGACTGATAAGAGACAATTTGTTATTTTTTTAAAGTGAAAACCCTCTTTTTTGGGATTAATTATGCGACCTCTCGGGCTCCGTGCGAGCGCTCTTCCACTACACCAACCGTTCGAGTGACGTATCGTTGACTAATCTTGTATGTCTTGTTCAACTCTCTGGTTGTGGCTTCATCTACAGGATCTACTTTACAGTTGATAACCTGCTCAACCCCAGTATTTGTATATTAGGACATTGACTTAAGATGTCGCTCTTCCAAATCTAAACAATTTTTTTTTTTTAAAGTGATAATGTTCACTTCTGGGATTAATTAAGAAGCATTCCGTGCGTACGTGCACGGAACCCGAGAGGTCGCGGGTTCGAGTCCCGCATCGATCATAAATTATGTCTTAAAATTTTATTTGTGTTATTAAAGAGACAGTACTCATAGTCAAAATATCAGCTGCATTAATATTTGCGATGAAAATAAATTAATGTAAAGCCATATATTATTAGCTATATATTTAAAAGGAACTTAGGATTTAAATTAAAAAAAAAAGATAGATAAAGAATTATTAGTATGTCTACAAAGTAAATAATTCATAGAAGGTTGATTACTTACTTTCCATATACTTATGGTAAGACTCTAAGTTCAAGTTTACTTATAAACAGGGTAACCCACTGCGACTTATTCTGGTCTGAACAAATAAATCAATTTCCTTTTACGATACACGAACGACGAAGTGCGTGAGCCGGTCCAATTTAATAATTATAAGATTTTTGGAGGGAAAACTTCATTAGCGGCTTTGAGCATGTTAAACTCTCTCGCGTCTGGACACGTGACCACACATGTTAGTATGCTGTTAGGCATTGCATGAAAACAGGCCAGGTTTATTACGTTAGTGTGCATGACAAGCTACGTCTTACACTCTTATGATTTTTTTTTAGTCCACAAAACTGACTACAATTGTATGGATTGCAAAGTAGTAAAATATACAAAAATACTATTTATTAATTGAGTCTACTGAATGTGGACGTGGCATGCGTGATTAAGTGATACAATAACTGCAGCGCAACAAAACACGCTTAACAAACAAGCTTGATAAAAACAGGACTTATTCTAACAGACAATAAAAAAAAAAGATTAACAGATTACTTACTTGCTAACTTATCTATGTACTTAATTTATTTTTTATTTTGGGTATATTGTCATAGAAGATATCTATATCATCTCTGTAATAATTTGCATAAAATTGCATTCTATAAAGCGGACTATGATCACCAAGTTTGGTTCTGCTTTGTGGCAAACAGAAAGTCTTGCGATTATGTAAGCGGCTACAATCACGAGGCACAACGAACTTCAAGCGTTCAAGTAATTCAGGCGCGTCAATGTGTCCCTTCATTAGCTTTGCCAAGAAAATAACATCTGCAATCTTTCTGCGGTCTTTAAGTGATTTCATTTTATAGTAAGAGAGACGAGAGTCGTACGAAAACAATTTATTACATTTGAAGTCTTTGTAAGGTAGATGGTATAGAAACCGTTTTTGAATTCGTTCTATTCTATCGGAATGAACTTGATACCCTGGACTCCATACCGTGCTGCAATATTCAAGGATACTGCGGACAACACTGTTGTAAACGAGTATTGATAAACTGGGATCCTTAAATATTTTCATTTGTATGTAGACTAGCCCAGATATTTTTGATGCTTAGATGTTATTTGTTCTATGTGTGGGCGAAAACTTAAAGCCGAGTCTATTATAACGCCAAGGTCTGTGATACTATAAACTTCCTTAAGACTAACATTGTTTATTTTATATACGCAGTCTAACGGATTTTTCTTTCTGGCAAATTTAATGTGGAAACATTTTTCAATATTTAAGAATATTCCATTTGTGGTGCACCAAGAGTGAACAGCATCAATATCATTTTGTAGTGTTGTCACGTCAGCTTGGCTGTTAATTGTTTTGTAAATTTTCATATCGTCTGCAAACAATTTGAATTTAGAATTTAACTTGAGTGCCAAATCATTTATGAAAATTAAAAAGAATGTGGGACCTAAATGTGATCCTTGAGGTACACCCGATGATATTTTTATCTCATAGGACTTGAAACCATTAACAGCAACTAGTTGTGACCGATTTCTTAAGTAAGATTCACACCAACGCAACAATGAGCCATACGTTAGTCTCTATATAGTGATACGTTAATCTCTTTGGTTCTGTGTGCGTGCGTTGCTGTAAATAGAGGCTAACAGTTCGCCGCTATTTTTTTAATATGTGTTCATTTCTGTCAGTCAATCTAGACGAATAAATATAAAGATATATTAATAATAATAATATTGACACACTTTTACACAAATTATCTTGCCCCAAATTAGGCATATCCTGTGCTATGGGTACAGGACAACGATATATTTAATACAATATACTTGCTTAAGCATACATAAATACATATAAACATCCATGATTTGGAAACAAACATCCTCACATATTTAAATGTTTGCACCTACCGGGATTCAAACCCTCTAGCTTAATTAGGTTCGCTAACCACTCAGCTATATAGATATATAATTAAGTATAAAGAAAATTGCATTAATTTTGTCATACAACTCCAAATTTATTTTCATAGGAATTCCTTAAGCTTGGCTTTAAGGCGACACTAAATGCCGGCGACTTTGAGCGATATGATGTCACGGCTCCTATGTAACAAAAGAAATATTTTCAAAATTCTTGCGTCAAAAATTTAACATTTTAACAGGCGCAAACAGTTTAATTGCTTACAATTCTCATTATTGATTACGAATTTTAATAAATGTAACAACACAAAAAAGTAAAAGCTATAAGAACAACTTTTATGAGAGCAGTATCATAACAAATGCATCATGCCGAGAAAAAACTTGTTTAACTGCAAAAAAAAACTGGTAGTTCATAATAGCTCTGGAGTGTTAAGTTTAACTAACAGCAAGCATAAGCAACCTACAAGTAAGACTTAAGGGTATGTGTAACAGGATAAAGTACTGTTTATAGCGCCAAATGCTATATTTTCACCACCAAACATGTCTAAAAACAACTTGTTTGCGTGTTTTCTGCTTACTCTTCGCCTTAAAGAAGTTCTAGAATTTTCCACCGTCGCAATTGAAGTATCAATGCAATCGCAGTAGTACGTCATAGCTATAAAATATAAGTACGGGAAATGACCGTTACTTTGTCACACCCTCATGCTATTAGTAGAGTTAGGTGTTATAATTTACGTAATAAAGGTGGTATTAGCTTGCGCCTTTATGATACACTATTTCAAAGTCAAAGTCAAATAAACTTCATTCAATAAGGCTTAAACTAAGCGCTTTTAAATTAATTAGAGTATCATATAAATGACTTGAGTTTTCTTTAGTGTTAATTCCGCCAATTATGTCTTTCAACAATTCGACACGTGTTTCGCCTCTACACGAGGCATCCTCAAGACGTGTTGTCTCGCCAAAATCTGGCACGAGACTCAAAGGGCGTGACAACACGTCCTGTGGATGCCTCGTGTAGACGCGAAACACGTGTCGAATTGTGTAAAGACAAATATTGGCGGAAGTAA